>OX031020.1:16058046-16638835 GCA_943736025.1 Tenthredo mesomela | reverse complement strand
GTAACTAACCATATCCATCAGTTCGATCGATCTGTAACTTTTTTTTACATATCGCGTCCCTAATGCCATACATTTTGTTTTCGCCCAATCGCTTCAGAATACACTTGAAATGGATATTCTGAGAAAAAAAAAAAAAACTGAGACCAAAAAGGCAGCTATAATTAATTATACATATGCCTTTTTGGTTTTAGGCGAAATGATAATTGATGCCAAAAAGGTATATAAACAAAAATGAAATACAACACGCAAATTCAAATTTAAACACATATCGCGTCTCTAATGCCATAATTAAAGGCATATCGTCGTTATATGCCTTTATGGCATACTAAGACCAAAAAGGCACATAGTTTTCTCAGAATTTACTCATCACTCTGAAAACATGAAAATAGTGGGTATAGGAAGTAAAAAAAAATCGGTTTTCCAAAAGCCAAAAGGGCCTATAATCAAAAAGATATGCCCTTTTAGCATTCATATTTTTTTCTTTTTTTTTTTGCTGATGCCAAAAAAGGCAAATAAGTAGAAAAAGTATATGCCTTTTTGGCATTTAGGGCAAAAGAAAAAAAAAACTAATGCCAAAAGGGCATATCTTTCTGGCCATAGGCCCTTTGGGGCCGTCCATAAATGACGTCACCATGAATTTCACCTTTTTTGACGACCCCCCCCCCACCCAGAGGTGACGTCACATAGCTTCCATCTACCCCCTCTTTAATGATGAAGAAAAAAAACATTGAAACTTTTCATTATTTCAAAAAATCCTTTATTGATATTCCAAATAATCTTTCTGCACATATTGTGTGAAAATTGGAAATTTCGAAATGTGACATCACATTTGGATGTCCCCCTCCCCTCCCCGTGTCACAACATGTCACATTTTTCGGTTACTCCCCCCCCCCCACCCCCCCCCCCCCCCCCCCCCCCCCCTTGAGTGGTGACATCATTTATGGACGGCCCCTTTTGGTTTAAGAAAACTAATTTTTTTTGCTTGACTCTCTATGCGATTTCCATGTTTTTCAAAGCGATAGGCAAAGTTTGAAAAAACTATATACGCGCCTTTTTAGCATTAGTATGCCATAAAGGCCTATAACGACGATATGCCTTTATGGCATTAGGGACGCGATATGTAGCGTACCTCACAGCTAGTTCGGACCCATATTACAGACTCTTAAAAATATTGGTTCGTTCGGCTGAAAAGAAAATTCGAGAAAATTCAAATTTTCGTATTTTTCTCTGATTTTAAAAATCAAAAAATCTATGATGATTTAAACATTTTTCGGTAATCGTAGTCTACGAGGAGCCCGACTTAGTTTGAACTAAAATTGACTCAAAATTCAAAGCAAATGTTAATGTATATGTCATTTTTACAGAGCTCACTACAATCTATGCTACATAGATGTAGGACACGAGGGTTTTTGATATTGGAATCTGTGGGTTACATCATGTAGATCAAAAGTCGTCACAATCCTCAAAAATGTGTCTAATTTTTAGAATCTCATTAATTTCGTTCGTCAGATTCTTTCCTTTTTTTGGAATATCAACAATTTTTTCAAAGTTTATCCAATGTAGAATCTATTTTTTTTTTCATATTATTTTCTTCGCTGCTTCAAAGACGTAACAAGTGTCCGGCACTTGATGTGACCCTAAAATTTATTCTTAAATCGATATCATCTCCCGATTGGTTCGCGACTAAAATTATTTTCAGACATATGAATCTGACAGAAAATACTCTTACTTTAGTTTTCGAATCAGTTGATTTAGACACTCAATACTTGTGACATTTTTTTTTTTTTTTTTTTTTTTGCTCCAGCATCGTAGTGTGAAGTTTCAAACCACAAAGGTACATGTTGTATCTAGATTATGAACGAAAGCGTTACCGATCACAGGGAAATGTGATATAGCATTATAGATGGTGCGGATAAATAATAGAATGCCTTTCGTTTTATAACACAATGACGTAACAAGAATTTTTCGATTTTTCGTAGCACCCAATGCCCACTAAAATCTCGCAATTACAGATTTTTTCGGAAATATCATTACTCTTACAATCAAATATATACTCAGAATGTAGCCGAAACACGTGTATTTTAAATGTGGAAATCCACCCTCTTGATGGGGATCTGAAAAAATTAGGGAATTGTTTTCAAATTATTTGGAGCTGATTTTGGGGGCGCCTGCTAAAAAATTCGTCCGAGCCGTAAATAAGGACCACCATAATATACATACTAGGGTGTGCCAGAAAAAACTTTTTTTTTTTTTTTGTAATCTCCCACATCAAAAATCGGAGTGGTTTTATGAAATAAGAAGCCTCGATAAAGGAGGACACTGAGAAAAAATGTGAAGTGGTGTCTCACTCGACTAGAAGTCATACTAATGAGGCACCTTTTAAACTTGATTATCAGCATCCCCCTTTCGGCAGTTGAAATATTACATGACATTCAGCTGTTTCAGCATGTGGCATAATAAGTAGAAAATGAACGAGAATTGTTGAAAATTAATCTATAAACATGTACTTTTTTTTTTTTAATTTTGTTCTCGAAACATCATTTTTTATTAGTCTATTTCCTGTAGCACCTTGTGATTTCATTCAACTTGCTGTGAAATTTCACCTCGCGAAAGGGGGTTTCGGTCAATTGAGTCTATCAGGTGCCTCAATCACTATGATTTCTGATCGACTGAGACACCTCTGAACATTTTTTGTCAGAGCCCCCCTTCGACGACGTTTCTCATAATACATGAAAGCACTCATTTTTTACATGGGAAACGAGAAAAGAAAAAAAAAAATTTTTGGCACACCCTAATATATACCTTATATGGGGAATTCCACCCCAACCCGACCCACGTTTGACCCTCACCCCTTTCGATTTGGATCATAATTTTTTATATTGTTCCACCTTTTCGAAAAAACACTCTGAATTTTTTTCAGATTTTTTTGAAACCGTCCGTTTTACCTATGATTTTTGAAAATGAACACATCGATAGCCCGAATCGAAAAATCTGAAAAAAATCTCAAAAATCTTGCTTGAGTTATCAAAATTTTTGGGCCTATAGCCAAAGTGGGCAAACGTTTGCTTCTCGTATTATTTAAGGGGACCAGTACAGCGACTTTTCGAGAAATGATCATAGTCCGAAATGAATACATTTCATAACCAAAGTTCATTTTACATCAAAATATTTTTCTTTTTCAAAATCATGTGTCGTAAGGATTTCAGAGCACCGTTGGACAGTGTTGCCGTTTCAGTACAATTGTACTGAATTCAGTACTTTTTCACGCGATTCAGTACGCTAGTACGCCTTTCATAAATCTTGTACGTTTTGTTAGGATTGAATCGAGTACGATTTCACGTTTTAATTAAAGGCAAAAAGCCCAAAAAAATGCAATATCTGCGATAATTGTAATGTGTAAGGGGTGATATATTTTCTGTAAGTTTTAAACAAAATTATTTGTGTACCTGAACAGGAAAAAAACTGATAAACGTCAAATTTTAACTATACTTCGAATGCATTTACTTTAATTTGAGTTGACCGCTAAATTCAGTACGCAAAGTTCACATTCGGTACGTTTTGGCGCTGCTATCCAGTACGTAAAACGACTTCGTTCTGGCAACACTGCCGTTGGACCGATTCAGGTCATCTTGGATTCATTTTCTTCAGAAAAAAAATCCTCACCATGTGAATGTAGGAATTTTGAAAAATTTTCGTTTCGGCCAAGTTATTTAAGAAATGAGTGATAATAATTTTTGCAAATTCGGTAAATTGATCATAACTTATGACATAATTTTTTATTTTAAAATTCCTACATTCACATGATGAGAATTTGTTTTCTGAAGAAAATGAATCCAAGATGACCTGAATCGGTCCAACGCTGCTCTGAAATCCTTACGACACATGATTTTGAAAAAGAAAAATATTTTCATGTGAAATGAACTTTGGTTATGAAATAAATTGATTTCGGACTATGATGATTTCTCGAAAAGTCGCTGTACTGGTCCCCTTAACGATGTTCTCGGAAAAAACTCTAAATATCATAGAAGCGAACGTTTGCGCACTCTGGGTCAAGGCTTGAAAATTGTGTTTAGCAAAGCAGGATATTTGAGAATTTTTTCAAATTTTTCAATTGGGGTCAAGATTTCCAAAATTTCCCAAAATTCAAAATGTTGACCTCAATCGAAAAATCTGAAAAAATTCTCAAAAATCCTGCTTTGTTAAACAAAATTTTCAAGCCTTGACCCAGAGTGCGCAGACGTTCTCTTCTATGATATTTAGAGTTTTTTCCGAAAACAACGTTAAATAATACGAGAAGCAAACGTTTGCCCACTTTGGCTATAGGCCCAAAAATTTTGATAACTCAAGCAAGATTTTTGAGAATTTTTTCAGATTTTTCGATTCGGGCTATCGATGTGTTCATTTTCAAAAATCATAGGTAAAACGGACGGTTTCAAAAAAATCTGAAAAAAATTCAGTGTTTTTTCGAAAAGGTGGAACAATATAAAAAATTATGATCCAAATCGAAAGGGGTGAGGGTCAGACGTGGGTCGGGTTGGGGTGGAATTCCCCATATACACATACCATCCCAGACAGCACGGAATATTGCCCAATATTGTAGCAACATTGCGTAACATACAGGCAAAGTAAACTAAGCTTGTGTGGCGTATACATGCATGAAATTGCCATCCAAGTTTTAGCAGGCATCCACGTTAGGCGGCGCTGTCGGCCGTATATGTACACAGCTCTCACGCACACTAGTAGCGTGTCTGTATGTTACGCAAGGGGCATATATTCCGTGCTGTCTGGGATAATACATGTGAGCGTCAGCTAATATTCTCGGCAGAGTAATTCGATTGTGTTAACGATATGAGCTATCTGTATCAATAGTTGTGATGATTGATGGTTGATCGTCGAATGCAAAGAAATATTGGCGTTCTTCATGTAATTCATATAGCGGTAGAAAAAATTGCTCACATCACTTCTTACCAGAATGATTAAGGATTCCGTTTTGACTCTACTATAGAGCCTTGAGATTAATCTTCTCTGCGCTGATTGAATCTACGTAATTTCTCTACCCTGCACGGTAATCATTTTTGCCACGGGTTCCAATTACAGGATTTTTGATACATTCAGCTCTCGGTAAAACTAATTTAGTGCGGGCTAATCATGGGTGACAGGAATCAGGATATACGAGTATAAGGGTATCCTGAAAAAATGAAAAATCGACACCTTATATTTCGACTACTTCCACCGGTGAAAACGTTCGTTTTTAACGCAAAACAAATTTTCCCACAAATCGAGCTCTGTATCTCGGTTCTATAAGCATATGGAGCAAGTCATTTTCCTATGTTTGTTCAACCTTTTGAAGCCAACACCTTTCCCTGATATGGATTCTTTTTGGAACTCAATCAGAAGGGTTTCTTCAATTAGGACGGTGATTCTACATTCGACATCGAAATTCAGGAAATCTAAATAGTGGTTTCGATACGGAGTACCGAAATTCTAACCACATAGTTTTGCATCAAAGGTTTTCAGGGTCGCGTTAATTTCGAATCCAAATTTATAAAAATCACCAAATTCACATTGATGGACACTAAAACTCCCGACTTAGCCGATTTTCTACAACTTCGATCCGCCGTTTCGAATTTTCATGTCTTGTCTTCAGATTGGAAATAAACGATCCTAAAAACCATCGAGTAATAATTTTACACGTAAAACCGTCTAGGTACTTGTGATAATTTTTCTCCGCCAGAATGTACCGACCATTCGAAATTTTTGATTCAGTGTGTTTAAAAAAAGTTGCATGCGAGAAAAATTGCAGATTACAAAAAGACGATTAAGAATAAAGATAAAAACTATCTCGCGCCACGTCTCAAGTCAGAGTCAAGATGAAGTAGTATATGAACATACATATAGGGGAGAGGCGGGCAAAATGGGCACTATCGGGCAAAATGGGCACCCCTGAAAATTTTTCTTAATTTAGTCAAAATTGTAAAATGTTCTGAATTTCATTATTTACTTACTACAGCAAACTTCAAACACCAAATCAACAATATATCTCGATAACTCAGGAAGTGGCGGGCAAATTAAAATGGGCACCCCCGAATTTTCGTTTGTACCTATAACCTTCTCAAAATTAAAAAACGTTCTGAATTACAAGATTTACTTGCTCTAGAAAACCTCTTGAACATAGCTAATTTCATGTTCAAGTATTCTCAAGTGAATACGAAAATGAATTTAAAACCTTTTTTCGATTTTGAAAAATTTCGACAAATTTTTGGGGTGCCCATTTTGCCCGCAATTTTGGGACTTTTCAGGCGAGGGCGTTCAACACTCGGAATTGATCAGGTTATCGTTTTTCGGACAAAATTCGAAGATCCATCGATTCAAACCTGTATTTGAAGCCTTAATTTCTTAGGGTGCCCATTTTGCCCGCCTCTCCCCTATGTGTATTAATAAAGGTAGTACGTTGTATTTGGAATCAATTATCTGTTTATCATATATCGATATTGTTTTTGGCACGTCTTAAAAGAAGTGCGATTTATTATAGTAGTAATAATATAGTAGTAATTAAAATAACATGGTTACTTATTTCGGTTTAATACAAAGCTGCATCTAGACTACACGATATATACCTAGACCACAGATGAAACGATGTGTCAAACCAAATTAAATAACGTTCTTTTTTTGTAACAGGTCTTGTCTTGGCATTTATATTTGTTATTTTTTCGTAGAGGTATTATTATTATTATTATAATCCCATTATTTAAATATATTTATAATTGTCTAGTAGTAGTTGTTGTTGTTGTTGTTGTTGTTGTTTCTGTTTTCTTATTTTCTTTTCTTTCTACTATTAGATCGGAGAAAAATAAAAATATCTAACAAGTTATTGTTACAATAATTATATTATAAATGATGTAATTGTTGATGATGACGTTGAACAAACTGAGATGTCAAAGGTCAGGGTATTGAATAAGACCTTGACGAACGTACCGATCGTTTCCTTCGTTGATTGTTCGTCTTCGAAAATAAAGGGTTGTTCTGGATTTAATTGCTGCGTGCAGATTTTTAATTTTTCTTTCACTTTTGTATACTTTTTTTTTTCATTAGTTTTCTTCCTAAATTCATTATTTTCCATTTTAACCACTCAAATTTTCCGATGGATTAGAGATGACGTTTGATATTTATTCGTTGGGGTTGGTGTCTACAGCTGCTCTGTCACACATTCTACGAAGGAACGCTGCAAAAGTTCAAAACGAAGATTAGATAAACGCTTAAAATATACCTAAGCATGCTTTTCGATCTGTATTCTTTTTTTTTTTCTTTTTTTTTTTTTTTTCTTTAAAAAGCTTTCAGGCTTGTTGCATCATGCGATTTGCGATAATTGCAAAACAGATATAAACTAAAAATAATCATTCTAGCTAATGAATGTCAATGAAAATTTCATCGACGACTGACGTGATGTTTGCTCAACTCTTGGCTCAAGATCAGACAATGGATTTGATAAATGCATGTATAGCAATACCACGAAATGATCATTTAAGCTGCAGAGAGATAGAGAGAGAGGGAGAGAAGGAGATTGATGCAAAGCGTTTGAAAATTAAGTGGCTGTAAAAGCTGTGATAATATGGCAAAAGAAAGAGAAATTTAAATAACATCAAATTATTCGTCAGTTGATGAAAAATCGTTGATGAAAATTTGAAAAATTAAACATATTTTCGATTTTTGATGACACACAAATTTTCCAATATAACGAAAGCATTCGAAACTTTGTAGATTTTCCTGGGATGAAAGAGTTGATGCAGATCATTGAATCTTTTTACCAATTGGCTTAAGTTGCGAATGCTTTTGTTGATTCGATATTTTTAATTTTTTTAGTATTTGAAGAAATTGAAGAAATTGTTTTTTTTTTCTTCTATTTTTGTTTTTTCGCACTGACTGTTGGTGCGGATTATGAAAGATTACAGAAACTGAATGATAGCATCAGCGTTGATGCTGTATTCTTCATAGACGCATGTACAACATAAAATATAAGCATAACATAAAAATGTGGTAAATTTGAAGAAAGAAAAACGAGAATACGAAATTCGGGTTATTGACGATGCTGCAAGTATCTTCCAGGCGATGAACTCGCTGTGATTGCTAAAAGTACGTATATAAAGCGAGATAGTTTGACATATATAGAAGCGAGGATATCGGACAGGGTTTACTCACGATTCACGATTGGTGGTGACTTCTTGGTTTACGACATCAGCTTCTTCAGGAATGCTGGAAAATAATCACGAAGGGAAACATGAAACACGGGGAAATCTACGGGATCTAAGGGTATTCACATACTCGTTACGATGTCGACTTGAACTACGTTATACTTTTGCAATTATGACGGAGTATTCTTGTGGGGTAACGGGTGGAGGGACTTGTACAATTAATTATAAAACCAAAGTACGTTTAACACATGTTTATCAGCCGCATGACGGTCCGAGACCTGAATTACTGCGATGTCTATGGATCATCACCCTGTATTATGGCGGATCAAAAAAAAAAACACTACAATTTTCCCCAGTATTTGCTCATCAATATTTTCATTCCTGTTCATAGAAAAATGGCTCTCGCACAAGCTGAGGCCCACACGATTTTTTTGACTACTGCCGCATCGATGTTGAAATTTCGAGAAAATGCAAGTTTCTGGGCATTTCAAAGTTCAGATATCGAGGCGCTCTTCGTGGTTCTCGTTCGTCTCAACATGTAAAGAAATTCCCTCGAAGCGGACATCTGCTGGATGATATTTAGTACTGCTGCATTGATATCGAAATTTAAAAAATCATGAAATTAAGTTGGTTAATAATTAAGATGTGCAGCAACTGATTGAATCTCTCGTTGAAATTGTGGTTGAAAATGCTCAGCAGCTCATTGAATCCCTTTCCACCACAATTTCAACGAGAGATTAATTGAGCCTGCTGCGCATCTTAATTATTACCCAACTTAATTTCACGATTTTTCAAATTTCGATATCAATGCGGCAGTACTAAATATCATCCGCCAGATCCCTGCTTCCAGGGAATTTCTTCACATGTTGAGACGAACGAGAACCTCGAAGAGCGCCTCGATATCTGAACTCTGAAATTCCCAAAAACCTGCAATTTCTTGAAATTTCAACATCGATGCGGCAGTAGTCGAAAAAATCGTGTGCGCCTCAGCTTGTGCGAGAGCCATTTTTCTATGAACAGGAACAAAAATATCGATGAGCAATACTGGGAAAAATTGTAGCGTTTTTTTGAACCGCCCTACCCTGTATATCTGCGTTTCCAAATTTCTCATAAATTTTCTTATATGCGGAACTCGGGCTGGATATCGTACACTGAGAGACTCTTTGTGTCAATAAATGGTAAAACTATATCAAAGTTTAGTATGGTAGGGTTCGAAAGTAGGGAAGACAGCGCAAAATAAACTAGTTATTCGTAACGTTATACTGAAGTTTCATATTGCCATACCAGATTTTAACAAGAAAATACGTGATATTAGTATGGTCAATATGAAATATTAGAACGTTGTATGTCAGAAATCTTCCATACGAAAAATCGATATTCTCCATAATAAAATTTCCTACAAAGTCGTCTCACTTATAAACACAGTGACTGTCATCATTCGAGAAGCATATTCCAGAAATTAACATGGTCAATATCAAGCAGTCGTGAAACTGCAAAGGATATTAGAAATTGAAACGGAGAGTCTCAATTTTTCGTATGGTGCGTATGAAAATATTTCCTGAATCTCCAGAGCGACTACAATCTTCACCGAGAATGCACGAGGCCCCGCTCTGTTTCGGAAACAGCCGAAGGAAAAATCCTGCTAGTTCGCTTGCCATGTGCCGTGTGAATATGGAGATTTGTATATATCTGTAATTGGCTATATTTTTAGGATTACCTATGTGAGACTTTTCCTATTTCTTTTTTCAAATGACGAAAATGTTGAATTCTAAAAATGATGACAATTCTAATTATCAAAAGTTCTATTTCTGATACCTTCGATTCTTTATGATTAGTTTATTTGTAACATTTGAAATTATATCATAAATACAAAAATTCAAAGAGTAGAAAAAAAATTAGATCATCTTTTCAGATTAAAAGTTATCATAGTATATCTAGACTCTCATAGTGCTAAAATTTTATATACTCCCAAATTATCTGAATTCATTCAAAAGTAGAAAATATTTCATTCTGAACACTTCCTCAATTGAAAGTATTCATGTTTGAGGAATAGGGATGTATATGGGCAATACACTCCATATCAGCTAACTTCAAATTGGCGCGGAGTGATTTTTATTCTCAATTCTCGGGAAAAATTATTTCATTTTTTGAAAACGAGCTACCTAATCGATGCAAAAATGATTAGGCGAGAATCAGATATTTTTCCCCGTTGACCTAAAGAGTTTCAGATTTTTTCCGTCATTTTTAACACAGATATAATTTTTTTACCACTTTTGCCCATAAGAACACATGTTAATTTGTCGATTTTTCTAATCCAATTTTCTCCTAAACAAACTTCTTAAAGAGCTTGAAGCTTTTGTTGAATTTTTTCTAGGATAAAATCTAAAGATCCAAATTTTTAAAATTTTTTACCATCAATTTTGCTGTGATGCCCATATATGTTTCAATTGAAAAATAATACATAATTAAAAAATTAATTGTATTTCTTTTATTTTTTTTTTTTTTTTAAGTTATAAAATTACCTTTCCAAAATAAAGTCTACTTTGCAAATGCAGTTTTCCAAAAGAATGATTCTTTAACGAGTTATTTAGAAAAGAACCCTCCAAGTCCTTTCTCACAAGCAGTGGATTATTACCAGCTTGGTATATATAGAAGTTTCTGAAATTTTCCCGCACGTAATTGTATTACGTTTGTATATTGTAAATGTATAGGTATAAGTCTCTCGGTCTAATTTATAAGTGTGTTGCGCGATACTCCTATGTAACTTGTGTATATTTGTGTACATGTATATACCCGATATGTATGTCCTTTCAGTGCGTATGACCTCTACTTCCTGATGATACTGGTGTTGGTGATAGCCTCGGCTCACTCCGTTTTTTTCCACCGGCAAGTCATGATTTTTCATATGGTCCGTAGGAAAAACTGATATTCTTCGTGACGAGTAGAGACGATTATTTCAAACTTTCATATTCACCATACTAACCGTGTTTGTCAAGTCGCTATCTAACTTTGATATGGTGCGTTCCGAATATTACTATGTTGTACATTAAACATTGAAACACCTTTTTCACTTATTAAAAGGAAAACATCACTTTTACCCATTAGTATGCACCATATGAATTTTTGAAACGTACGCCCGGTCTTCCCTACTTTCGAACCCTACCATACTAAACTTTGATATAGTTTTACCATTTATTGACACGAAGAGTCTCTCAGTGTAGTATAAATATCTAATTTTCAACATAAATCGTCTAGTTATAAGGATTTTTTACGTTCAACTGGGGTGGACAATATCACGTGCTTGTTCTACGTATTCAATTCAAAGATCAGGGCCACGTACGAGGTTGGAGAATAAAAAGTCTGAAAACACGGTATGTATAATTGTCTATGATATAAAACTCACGGGCATATGGGATGAAACCATCCTCGTCTTCGGGGTCCATGTTGTCCTTGAGTACCTCGTCGGTTTCAGCGTCACTAAGACGCTCACCTGGAGATAACCCGTCAATTAAAATATAGCTACGTGCGATAGCTGGTCATGATTTTTATAATTATCAAAGAAATGTTCATCTTTGGAACCTTTTATTTTTTTTTTCTTTTTATTACTTGCTAAAAGTTATGTGAACGTACCAAGGGTGAGGAGTGTGTGAGACAGCTCAGCTGCGAGCATGGTGCCGTTCTCAGACTTGTCATAAAGTTTGAGACATTCAAGGAAGTCCTCGTAGCAGCCCTGGTCCTTATCTTTCTTGACCTGGCTGAAGATGGGAAGGAATTCATCGAGCTTGAACTGCTTCTCTCCCTTCTTTTTGGTGCCTCCCAATTTCTCGATGGTGGCATTCGTCGGGTTGAGGTTCAGGGCACGAAGAACATTTCCCAAATCAACAGCATCGATGATGTTAGTTCCGGTGTAATCGTAAATAGAGAAAGCGAATTCCGCCCCTAAAAGAATGAGAAATTTCATAATATTATCAAAGCCAATAAATAATCAAAAGCTGATATCAAAAGAACAAATTTCGATTCCGTCAGCCAAAAATTTTTCAAATTTCCGATGTTTTCGCGGACGAAGATATCCATAGCCTACCGAAAGCGCAAATGTAGCACACGGGTAACCATTAATTTCACAAATATCCAAAGCAGTTGTAAAAATATTATATTTATAGAACCGGGTGACGCGCGTATCTAGAACAGTCAAAAGCCTTTCCCCGTCCTGCCCCAATATAATTTCATTTATTCTGTTGTTAACCATATCGCTAGGGATGATATTTCAACGAGTGTGAATTCTTCGGAAGTTAAGGAAAAAAAAAAAAAAAAAAAACAACTATACCATGTCGAGTTATACCATTAGATAGTCAGGTATATAATATTAATTCATCGTCAGAGCTCGTACAAAAATATCCAATGGCTATGTTTAGATTTTCAGTATTGGAACCCGCGAGTGGTATAGCTTATGTTCTGCTCGCGAACAGGAGCGCCTGGCTCAAGTTTCCCCCCGGCCATATAAGAACAGCATCCAAACTATTTTTGGCGGGCTAACACCACGCGTTCCCTAATTAGAATAGAAACCGGGCATCCCGAAGTTCACCCATTATGTGTAGTACCGCTGATTGCGTAATGTCCGTATACGTCTCACGAATTTTTTTTTTTTTTTTTTTCAATTATTTTTCATTCATTTTTATGAATTTTCATCTTTTGCCCTCAATTCAATGCTCGATATAAAAATAAAAATTATTCTTCGTAGTAATTATGTTAAGAATGTTGCTTATTTTATTTTTAATTCAGATGTTGTTTTTATTATCATTATTATCATTATTGTTATCATTATTATTATCATCAGTGTAGCGAATCATTTTTTTTCCCCCTCTCATTCTATTTTTCTTTCATTTAGACGGTGAGGTTACACTTTAGAATTTTTGTAATCACTGCAATGTTATTTTGTAGCCGTTTTTTTTTTTTTTTTTTTTTTTTTTTTTTTATCATACTTCTAGATAGTTTCCAGTTCAGATGACGTTTGTAACATTTGGCATGTAGTTATAGTTAAGTCATTTGACAAATAATATAGATCAACAATTATTGATACACGGATATAGTATAATCGCTCTGAGATTTTAATCACTGTGACACAATTTGATATTATAATAAGAACACTTCATTGTGGGAATTAATTTTTATTAATTAATTCATATATATGTAACTGAAGTAATCACTTTTCCTCGTAAGTTATTGAATCATTGTATCGTGTGGTTTGAATTGAATTTTTTTCCGTATTTGTAAATCATGTGTGTGTGTGTGTTTTTTTTTTTTTGTTTTTTTTTTGTTTTTTTTTTTGTTTTTTTTTCATTTTGTAGATGAATTTACTCACTTTCGACGTCCTTTGCGCTGAGATCAGCCTGAAAAAAATGGAAAAACAAGTAACCTTTAGAAATCATACATGTAACTATTTTGATGATTTAGAAAAATAATTCGTCATTGTGTAGCCAGATGAATGTTACGACATCCAATCGATCTACATTTGTTCTGTTAAGAAAATAGAAAAAAGAAAAAAAAAAAAAAAAAAACAAATCATTATCACAAAATGACTATAAGAACAGGGGAATTTGAATAATGAACAAAAACATTCCCTACATCGATAACTTGAGATAAAACTTGTATCTTCAAAAAGGGGTTCTTCAAGAGTTTACTTTCGAATTTCTTTTTTCATTCTGAAAATCGTTGTTCTTCGCGTGTAACAATGTGAAATGGATATTCTAACTGTAAGGTAATATATGATTGATGAATTATTTTTTATTGCAAATTCTCGGCTAGAAACCATTCAGTATCCACTTACCATTGCTGTTTGGTATGTGTGACGGCTCCTGGATGTTCCCTCAACGAAGTTTGAACCAGAAGTGGGACCAGGAGGTACCGCGCGGATTCATTTTATTAATACAGATGGCGCCTCGACAGGGACATATGAGAATCGTATAGTATCTCGGCTCAAAAACGTCTCCGCATCTAACTTTGGCAACGTGGCATTCCAAAAACAGTTTACAGACTCAGAGTCGAAACTGTGTTACGTATTACGATAAATGGTTTTTAACTATTGTATTTTCGTGTCAGGGTTGCCAGATCCGTTCTATGGGTTTCGGCTCCCGGATAGTCGCAACTCAAAATAATCGAGCTCATCGTCAGTTACGGCAAAAGAAATTACCTTCGATGGAAGTTTCACCCGGCAGCATGAGTGGCCCAAATATCTATAAAGACGATTCGAAAAAACCTTAAGGAATTATTTAATCACGTACTCTAAACATTTTCGAAAAAAATCCTAATTTTCAATCATCGCCGTTAATTTTCGGCATATTTTTCACATCTACAACGTTCCCAATCTCTTCGAATCTTACTGTACATTTTTGTTCGGGATAAGATCTCCGAAATATAACGCACTACAGTCTACTCGATGAGTCAAAGTGCTCCGAAATACAAGGAGTGTTAAAATATCAGAAATTCCTACGTCCGCGTTATGTTGTCAAATTCGGTTCAATTTCGTCGGCAAAATTTAACGGCTTGACATTTTTTCGTTAATTACATACGTCGAGTATCTTTCTCATCGAATATAGATATAGCTTTTTTGAATTCTCTTCTATGCGAAGTGACCATGATGAAGCTAATGTAATTCTATTAATATTTGCATCGTCATAATATCGCTATTCCATTTTATACGGGTTACATTACGTAATATTGTACGATTTACACAAGGGCGTGTATTTCAAAAGCAGATAATGGCTGTATCGTTTTATTACAATACTTTATTTCCATAGCATAGATTGTTCACATAGTATACATACATTTTGCAAAACGTATCGAAAGCCTTTTCCACAGTTCCACGAGGTGTTGGGTATTAGGTATTGAATACCGCGTATCTCGGCGAGTGTATTACCTATACTACTGCCTCTACGGAATCGATAATATGTAGTATATAATTCATCGACCTGTGGATATACGATTTATTTTTATTATAGCCTCAATTCAAAACAGACAAGAAACATAAAATAACGTGGAATTTTTTAAATGAAAAATCGATCATTTTATTTGATAGAAAACGTGAAGACGTAACTACACGGTTTTTACATGCGATTTAACAATCTCTATTTCGCCTACTAAATTTTGAAAAAAATGTTCTTAATCTTTTTCCGAAAGGTGTTTTCTTCTTGTCTTTCAGCTTCGAAGCTTCAACTTTGGCTTCAAGTTTCGTTTCGACATGTTCCGAAACGGATAAGAAGGTTTCTTTCCTTTTAGTCGGAAGATTTAGCTCCAAACTCGATGTTCCAGACTCTTTCTCAGTCATCACTGTCTTGCTCAGAGAAACTTCACCTTGTTGAGGTGTGACGACTCTTGTAATCAATCCCGCTGTGCACCAGTACGGTTCTTCGTCTGTATAATTGTCCAAACTGTCTCTGGGCCGTTTGCCATCTTCCCGATCATGAATTTCCTCTCCTTTGCTAAACCCCGGCTGACTCTGGTCTGAGGAATTCACTAGATTTTTGTTTCCGGCATCATCATTCGCAGCTAGTGACACTGATTCTTGATCAAAAATCGCTGGCTGATGTTCCTGATATTCTGCTAGTGGGTTTCTTTCATCGCCTGGTCCTTCGATTGTTCTTATGAACTTCTCCTCGGATTCTTCCCAGCTGGCTATACCTTCCTGGTTTCCATGTTCAGGTGAATTTCCTTTCGTCGAATCATTGTCTTCCAATTCTTCGATCATCTTGTGCAAAAAGCATGTCGATATCTTCGACGCATCGTGTTGAGGCTTATAATTAGCGTTGCTCGGAGGCCCCAATTCGGCATCTAGTATTGTAGCGTCAACGTCACCTTGTCCATCACAAATTATTAATTGAACAGTTTCCATGTCTCCAAACTTCAAGCTATTTATATTTCGGACTGCTTCTTTCACCTGATTTTCAATATTAGACCCAATGGCTGGTAGAACGTAGGCGGAATCTCCGATCTGAATATCTTGCAGACCTTTAACGATCTTTGCGACCTGTTCTGCGTGGACAGAATCGTGAATTACATCGTCGCGAACTCTTAGATGCATCACTTGAACCACAGGGCGTTGGGCATCCGCTGATGGAGAAAAATCATAGGTTTCAGTTTCTGCGAAGAGGGAATCCGCACCGCCCTCATCCAGGGATCGAATATCTTGCCCGGCCAAATGGTCCGAAGGACTTGCCGAAAACACTTCTTTCCAAGGTTTTCCTTGAAGGTGAAGGTCGCGGTATTTCATTTCTACAATTTTAAGGAAGTTTTTTCTCGCAATCAGGCAGACTTACCTTCTGTTCGGCTAATGTCTACGATGCTCAATGCACCAGTGACGACGTTGTCAATCATATCCTTGGCGAATGGAGTCACTGAATCACGGTCACGATTAATTTTAGAGATGACTGCGCTGGATCTTTGTGTCAATATTTGGTCATCTACTGTCAAAGGACAAAAAAACTTTGATAAAGATTCGATAGAATAATCTACAAAGATACAAATACCTGCAGTCAATTGATCTTGCAGTAATTCAGGCCCTAAGTCAGATTTTGACATTTTTTTTTATTTGTGTAGCACTAGGCACAAGATATATTGCGAAAGAATGGTACACGGTTTTATTTGACAGCTCGATTCAAATTTTTTTATCGTTCGCTAAAGCTGCTTTGAACGATCACGATTTTCAACAAACTTCAAACCGTGCGCGTTCGCACCTGTCATTAGAGAAATTGCAGTCAAAATGTGGGCGCACTTTAACAGATGCACTACTTCATAAATAAGTGAATATCCCCCCAAAATCGTAGAACATAATATTTCGGTGCTGATCATCTATAGGAAGTAAAGTAATACGTTATGCAATGAATAGCAAAAATGTTCTTTGAAGTGTCCAATTTTCGGGTGAGTGTTCAGGTCGTTGGGTCAGGAACACCGTAATTTTTAAATTGCTTGTTCCGACTTAAATGAAATGCAGAAATTGAACTCAGCCGATAATCCCAGACTTTTCAAAGACAAAAGACAAACGCAGTTGATCACCCAGTACAAGCCTTCCAAAGAAGATATCCGAGTTCTTCTAGAAGTTGAGGTGATTGAAAATGAAAATTTAATGGATGAAAGTGATGTAATTGAGGTGACAATCATCCCTCCGGAAACAGCGGATCCCTTCGTGCATTTTCCCCGGGATTCCGCGAATTTTAGAACCGAGAAAATCAGCGAGCTCGAATATCATGCAGAAGCTTATCGAAGACCAGCCATCGGCGTCACTGATCAATGCCGTATTCCGCCTCTTCATGACAAACAACGAAGGAACAGCTTCTTTGCTTACAACTTGACCGACGATCCAGCGATAAATGTAGGCGAAATCGTTGGCGATTCACTTTCGAAAGTGCTGTCGAAGCAACGGATTGTGATGCCGAAAGACAACGTGAAACTTCGTCATGGTGATCATTGCGATTCTTTCATCTCAGATCCCGAGATTGCGCACGCGAAAATTGGTCTGCGAACCGTTTCTACAGACCTTCTGAAATCCAACGTTAATTTTTGTAATTCTGAAAGCAAAATACGTGATACACCGCCCTATGTGAATCCCCAGGTTTACCAAGTGCATTTAGAAGCAAAATCAGCTCACCCACTTGTTGAGTTGAGTGCTGCACAAATAATACTCGAAGCTTATAAGCCGAATGAATCCTCGAAGTGCGATGCTAAACATCAAATTATTGAAGCGCTACGAAAAACGTTAACAGAATGGGGTTCGGACGAGAGAAGAATTGCGGATACACTGTTCAACGATTGTTCTTCATTAATGAAGTGCGAGCACTGCGGAGTGATTAGTTTCAAAAAAAAGCAAATGCTGACACCAACAACAATCGGAGACGAATTTTCAGTCAAGGTTGACAACGCGCGACAGCTGCGATGCGGAGACGACGAAGGATGCCTCAGAACTGGAAATACTGAAGGCTTCTACGATGACAGCCGCTTGAACGCCCATGATCAAATCCCACGAAATCAATCCATCGAAAATATTCCGAGGTCAAAATTTTCAACACCTTCAACAGAAAACGAAGCTTCGAAAGACGAGCTGAAGGTACGAAAGCCGGGAATCAAAAAACTACCTGAAAACTCTTCGCAACCAAAGTTTGAAAGTCCTCATTATACGCCTAACACCAAATTGTTTCTGCGAGCACCTATAAATGCTGATAATATCGACACGCCATCAGCTATGGACACCATGACAGCGGAACGTGATGGCGATTTTCTATGTGGAAATATGATTAAGATGATCGATGTCGGCCGAAAGAAGGAGTCGAAAATTAATATGCCTTCTTCGGTAACGACCAATAGATGCGGGCGTTGTTTACTAAGCGTGGAGAAAAACGAAAAATCGAACGATGCTCGTTTTAGAAATAGTTATTCTACCCGATACTCCCCGAGGCAGATTATTGCGAAAAGTTTTAAGAAGCCAGTCGAAAAAACTTGTCGAGATCATCGAATTGGAAAAAATTTTCAAACAGGTAACAACAGCACCAAAATTCAAGGAAAATATTCGACTCTGTTGAGGAAAGATTGCAAGCAAACTAAAGCACCAATCTGCATGACCAGCAATATGGAGAACAACAACCTCAATGATACACTCATGACGGAACCAAAAACTAAAACTGTAGCAAAATCCAAAACTTCATCAGTCAAAGATTCGTCGCGAAAAAATAAGCTCATTAGGCCAGTTGTACCTCCATCAAATATCCCTACAAAACTTGAAAGAAACAGTAGAATTAAACCGTTGTCATCAAACAACGCTGCTAAGTGCATGCTCAGAGAAAAACCATATGCAGTTGCTCGGAAAGAACGGCCACTCTTGCAGATAGATGTAGAACCGGTAGTTCCTCGACAACGAAGTTTAATACCGTCCAAGAATCACGAATGTGAATTGCGATCCAAAGCACATTCCTTATCACGACAGAATAAGATACTGCACGCTGAACTTATTCAAGAAAAAAATCTGACGAAAAATCTTCCTTATTGCTGCACCGCTTCTTCGGATGATCAATTATCCGAACAAGATCAAGAGGAGGCAGGCAACAATCACCTTAGTAACAGTGATAATGATCGAAGATCGGTTCGTAGATCAAAGAATTACCGTAAGTTTAATCAGATTGTTCCTCATTTTAATTATTCTGCCCCGTTGATTGGTCTTGCAAAGAAACCATTCGAAGATAATGATTTCGTGATCGATCGATATTTGGCAACCTCTAGTCCGCCCGCACAATATAATGCAGAAAGTGAAACCACTGCTTTTAGTTCTAGTTCGTCTGAAAATGCGACCCGAGAATGGGCTGATTCGTTTGCACAAGTGCCCAGATTTCAATATGAACCACTTTCGGTCAAGAGCAATGATCAGTCATCTTGTGTCATGATACAAAACATCAGAGCGCAGATCGAAAAGGCGATTGAAAAATGCTCAAATTATAGTGTCGTTGCTTCAAAAGAAAATACCTGCAGCCACGAAACTCTGACGGATACTGATAACTCGTTAAAATTAGATCAGAAAAATGCTTCACCAAACTTAGATCACATCACCAAACAATACGAGCGATTCAGGAATACGAACTGCCATCACTCTTCAGATGACGAAGCGATGCCATCAACCAATGCAGCTCTACCTATTCGTTTGCGGTCAGAAGACGGTCGGAGAATGCGAGGACTTTTCAAAACGATGGATGATTCCGAAAAATTGCTTCTGGTTGATAAAACAACCAAAATGACTAACGAATTTTTGGACAGTACCTTTGATACATCAAGAAATGATCGACAGCTAAAAGTTGTAGTAAATAAATGTCGAGATAATGGTAACCATGAAATTTACACAGTTGAGGAGTATAGGAGCAAGAAGAGTCGGCCTGCGATGAATACCGATGAAAATGTTGCCGAAAAAATTTGCGGTGAGCATTCAGAAATTCGACAATCACAGGTAAGCTTCGATACCTCTGAAGAAATATTTCCGAGTAAGCTAAAATACGCGGCAACCAGAACACCGGTGTCGAAAAGCTTTGCTAATTGTAAGTCGGCAATAGACCCCCTGAAGTTGATGTACGAAAATCCAGCCCCTGTGATATCATCAAGTAGCGAATATAGTAACGAGTATCACCTGGAACTTGGAGCCCAGCAAGGTTCTTTGTGTAAAGAAGCGGGTGGAAGCGTTTTGCAGCTTAACAAATCCAAAACGTTTGAGTGTCAGATTACATACGACCAATTCTCCTCCAAAGATATTAGTACAGAAAGTAAGGAGAACATGGAGGCGAAGGCTCTTCCTGTGTATAGAAAGATCCTCGAAAGCAAGGACGAAATGGACTGGGAAACGTTTCAGCAGCTCGTAGGAACTCTGCATCCTAGCCAGAAAGAGCTTTGGTGCGATATTTGCAAGGCAGTTAGTAACGAGGCGAAAAGAGTTTCCGGAGAAACAGGCGCATCTACAGAAGTATGCATAGAGATTAACCCCGTATCAACTAGTCATACTCTTCCTTTTGCGGAGAAAAGAACGAGAATCAAGACTTCCGGCAACGAAATAAGCTTCGAAATGGACATGATTTTGATCGAATCTGAAACATTTTTTAAAGAAACAAAATAAACTCTTTACAAGCCTGAAAGGAGCCTTTGAACCTTTTTTTTCAACACGAAACCTCCGCAAAACAATGAGACTGATCCAATGACTTCGTCATCCACGCAACTTGTGCTTTGGAATATCGAGACCTTCAGCTAATAAATTATTGCAAAAATATGGGAAAGGCACGTTTGGAACCATGCAATTTCGGACACAAACATAATTTCATACGTCCCGATAGGACACAAGGTTTTTCAGAATTTATGAGGCTTCCGTTTTAGATTCATGCAAAACCAAGCGAATCCATAGGCAAAGTCCATTCCTAAGTTTCGTATTGGCGTGGTTTATGAAGATACAAATGATTGTGTCCGAAAAATGTCGTGTTCAATCGGACCTTTCGATAAATATTCAATTTCATATGTCCAACCAGAATGTGTCGAATAAATTTTGTGTCCAAAAAAGCCTTCGAATTATTTTATATCCGATATTGCATGTTTTATGCTTCAAACTATTCATGCGATTTGGGTGCCATTTTCGCAAGCATATTGGCACAATGATAAATACAAACACGGTATTGATTTTATTTTCTAACAATTATTAAGGGGGAAAACTTTTCTCCAAACTTGATAGTTCAGAGGCAACAAGTTCTTGAACGTTCAAAAATCTATCTAGTTGTTCAGCTGAATATCATAGAAAATTGGTGTCGCACAAAAAAATGTTTCATACGAAGGTCGTTTGATTTTTCAAGTAGAATAAAATTACGTAATAAATAATGCATGGTTCGATTTAAGAAAGTCGGATTGACCTTGACGTAGATTCAGCGCCTCCACTGAAAAAAATAGGATGGTCCTGTATGACAGCCTTCTCGAACAATATCACTTCCATCTGAAACATTTTTGGATATCATCAATAGTTTAAGTGCTATTGCTCTGTAACAATTGAGATGCCCCACCCTGTATATTTAGATATGTTTACAAATTTTTTCACGAATAGGTACCTTCTCGACTGGGCGCGTTCCTATCGTGGTCGTTGTAAAACATGCCCCTCGATGCGGTTCCCAGGATTACTGGCAGTCGGTTCATCCGGAACAGAAATTTCAAAGAGATTCTTAGAAGTTAATGTATGATGCCGTCCGCAACGTAAAATTAAAAAAAAAAATTGACAAAAAATTTTTTAAAAAATGACGAAATGAGAAAAAAAATTGCAAATGTTGTGTACGGGTAAACAATTAAAAAAAAAAAATGCATAATTCATAATTCATAACCGATAGCATTCGCAAAGGGTCCGGCCCTCCGCATCTGCAATCAGACGAAAGGTTTCGGGTCAGGCGGCGCATCGGGCCACTCGACCGCTCGATCGCATTTCGGAAAATGGCACACCACTTCCACAATTGTTGAAATTTAAATATGAAACTTACACACAATATTCTTAAGACTTAAAACTTCAAGGCAAGCGAAAAAAAAAATTTGACCAAAAATTTTTTTTCTATCATATGTTCCCCCTCAAGTCATTTCGAACAGGGGCGGTGGAACCATAGTGGAACGTGTGGAGCACCCCACACCGGAAATTTCTCGAGGTGTGTAATTCCACACCTCAGAAAAATGGAAAAGAAAAAACAAAATCGGGTTCACAATTATTATAATGAGCCTAAAATCAAAAATACGAATTGTTAAACTCTTATTTAGAATCTCACTGAAACCCTTATTTGGACCCTTAGATACTTATTCAAACTCTTGTTGCTTAGGGCCTACGGTCACACCTAAATTCACTTTCCCCTGATATTTGACATTTCTGTTCCCTATTTCCCTCAGAAATTTACTCCACACCTCAAATTTTCAAGTTCTGCTGCCCCTGATTCGGAAGCGACAGTTCTTTCTTTTCCCCGGTATCTTTGGTCAGCAACAGCAGCACAAATCCGAAACTTACTTACAGACGCAGGCTATGGTGGACATTTTTTGGTATACCTATTTAGAGCAGCTCATGGTATAAGAATTCTTTCTAATTTTAGATTTTAATTCTAAATGACGAGAACATAAGCTAATCTCTAATCTTCGAAAACAGAGTTGAATTCTCGCCTATGGATTTTCATTTTCAAAATCGAAGTTCAATTTCGAAGGCGTTTGACGCTAAGGGATTTACAGCCAATGGCTGCAAGTATAATTGAAATAATGAAATGATCGAAATTTTTTCTTCTGTTTACACGGATAACTAATCGAAGATTTCATTCCTGCACTGTCTTGGCATTATGGGTTGAAGAAGTTGGGTGGTGGTCCATCCGGCAGAATCCCAGAGAAATCGATGAGCGACGGCGCGTTTGTGTCCTAGTTTCAATGGCGTCGCGCGCACATTCCTCTCATCCTCGTCGACGTCATCGTCCTTGTCTTCCTCGTCGGTCACTCCACACCGTTTCATTCCGTTCTGTTCCGTCTCCTCCGCGCTATCGTTCAGTTAAGAATTTTCTGTTGCTCCTACCTGCCGCTGAATCTCAATGCAATCAGACTTTGAAGATGCCTAAGCCATTCACTCGCGTGAGTCTTATATTATCATCCCTTAATCACTATTAGATCAGAAATTCCAACAAGATATTAAAATAGTCACGGTACTACTACAATTTTTACAATGAAAGGGAAAAAAGTAGATAATCACAAACTAAGAGACTCTTCTCCAGAAAGTTCACATATTCAGCTTCGTTTGTACCAATTATTCTGATCGTAAATTCCGAGTAAATTCTATCATAGTGAACTCGAATGAATTTGAAATCAAAATAATGATTTGGGATAGTTATAATAATAGCGGGAAATTGATTGCCTGTAGGAATTTAGTATATATTGGTGAAAATTTTAGTTGCTCCAGATCTGGTCGATGTTGTTCAACGAATTATTTCTCGGGATGTTTTACTGAAGTTATTAAAAAATTGAGTAATAGTACGTCTACGTGTGGAATCTCAGCTTTTTTTTAGACCGAGGAAAATATATACGAATTCTATGCACTATATTGCCTAGTAATTGAGTGCTTGTCATGCATCGATATGAGCACAATCTCGTCTATTCATAGAACATCCAATTGCTGAACTGTACAGTTTCCAATAATGACCGTTGAACATGTAACACATTATAAAATCATGTTTTTTCATTCAAACTTAATTACATCCAATTAAGAAATCAACCCATCAGCTGGTACTCGCGAGCAGGCCAGAAATAGCTAAGATTACACAAGCTAAGATTACACAAGGATCTCTCGGGCTTGTTCATTTTACTTTGAATCATATGTTCTGCCCCGAATTATTATAGTACCTTTAGTGATTGCTCAGCCCAGTACGTAGGAGGGCAGATTACCTCAGCGGTGTCTACTGGGTGTTTATGTGTATATCTTCTTTATTCAACTAAAGTAACAAAGCCATAACATACATTAAGATGATGGGGGTTTGTTATTTGGACTGAACCATAGTGACGTAGGTCATCTCTATTCCTTTCTTTATATCCTTCAAGATGATATACAGAAGTGGGAGAAAGACAGGAGGAGTAGTACCCCACACCAACGTAGCCGAATGTAAAACGCCTTGAAGGTGTATTTTTGATTTCAGGATTTAGTCCCATTCCTGAGTCATTTCTATTTAATCAGATTCCTAGCCTCGATAGAACGAGAATACGATATGCGAGTTGTGATATTCATTATTCACCATTATTAGTAGATTTATATTGATAGTGGTGGGCTCCTATGTCCAAAGAAGAAGGCCGAAACACTTACGCGGACCAGTTGCCATTCATTTCCTGTTCACATAATATATAGACTAAAGCTTTCGTAAACTTTTGTAGGATGTATTAGATAGTCCTTGATAATTTTAGCCTCTATAAAACTGTAGATATGTAATTGCTGAGCCAAACGTAACAAACGCAGACGCTCAGAAGATCTTAGAAGTAATGGAAGCTTGAAAAATTCATTTGACACACGATGTAATGCATGGAGATAATAGAGTCGCAGTGACACATCCCTGAAAATGCCAGACGATGGTTCGTAGTAGAACCACATTTTGGTCAGACAAACATCTGCCGTGTTTCATTTGGTAATTGAAGTATACTTGATGCACACTTGCCCTCGGTTCAACCATTGATCTATATATCTCTATATTTATCTATACATATAGATATAATATATAGATATCTGCTGTAAGGGCAAGTGTACGAGGGTGTACCTTTACCAATTGAGACACAGCAATCGCCATTAGAAGACTTTACAACTTGGAATAATCGAGCAAATTGACATTCATCACAAATGTAACTTTTCGGGATGATTCTATCTGGTATTATTGTTCAAATGATCAAATATAATCTCAGCAAACATAATGGCGCAAGTCTGATTACGTTCTTTTATAGCTGCGAAATTCCAATAACTTGTGTTATGGCGAATTGCGAACCTATCAAGTTAACTTTTTCAACTTAATGGCAGACGACAATTTTTTGTAAAATTTGTAGCAGACATTTGAACAGATATATAACTATAGATAGGTATAAGATATAGGTAGGGGAGACCTTATTGAGGTGTCGATTTTTAATAAACTGTAATACATTCCAGACCACAGTATGAGATAAACTCCAAATGGCTGCAAATATGGAGAAACGCCGATCCATCGACGACAGTTTACATGATCAAGCCTTGCCGATACCGATACAGACATTTCTCTGGAGGCAGACGAGGTGATTAGATATATGTCACGTATCGTATAAGTCGATATTGAATTAATTTTTGTTTTGAATTTGCATTTGCATTAACAAACAATCGTATTATATGCTCCCATTCAGCCCGTTCATACGAGCCAAGCTTGGAAAGCTCCACGAAGCATCATGTATGGTAAGATGCACGTTCTATATTCTTCGCGAAAACGTTAACGTTTGTTCGGCCTCAATCAACTTGTTAATATTAAACTGTCAAATAAATTTGATAAAATAAAAATATTAACACACGCTTATAGGTATATATATGAGTATAAATATACTTAAAATAATGCTAAAATACTAGACAATAGCATTATATCTTGCTTGCTGCACTTGAGATTACTGCACTGATAGAAAACATGTAACACATTTTACCACATATCGCCGACAAATTGCTATTTTTTGGTGCTAAAATGACGGGTGGTCACACAGTAGAAAGAATTACAAATCCACCTTGTAAATTCTACTAATGGTAAAGATTCCCATGCGGGGTCTAAATTTTTACTATCTCAGATAGTAAAATGAAGTCTGGCAACAAAAAAAAAGTTGGTCTGCAGCGCCCTCGGCTGCCAATCGCAGAGTGGACTCGCATGTTATTATTTTCACCTTTCGGTTGAGTTAGGAGTTTTGTGAATCGGTGAAGTAGGGTGAGGTACTGGACGGCTGGATGGTAACGTAGATTACATGTAGTTGACTTCAGTGCATCGCTGTTACAACTGGTTTCGTATAATTAACGCAGTCGGTAAGAACGCATAGTACCCTAACGCTCTAGCGGACGCCTCGAAATCGAAGATATAGAGGAGAAAATTTTCGTGCTTATATACTACATTGGGCGAAAGATACCACTTGCGAGAAACTCAGCCGTGTAGTTCGAGGCGTATTTCCTGTTGATTCCAACCGATTCAAAATAACAGATTCAAAATAAAAATAAAACAAAAGATTCAAGATTTGTTTCGTTTAGTTCTAAATCACGATTACTTTAAAATAAATATTAAACTCACTAATGGGGAATATATGGAGGTATACATTGCGGCATAACGCAGAACTAGGATGTCCGCCATATTCCTATACGCGATACGTATTTTTACTATCTCAAGTTGTAAAAATTGCCATTAGCGAAAATTACAATGCCGAGTTGTAATTTTAGTCCGAGTAGCATGTAATGTATCCCAGTCCTGCTACGAACTATTGAATGAAAAATAGCTACCTTTCCTGGTTTTTCGACCACCCGTCAATTTGCCATGAAAAGTAGTAATTTGTCGGCGATATGTGGTAAAATGTGATACATGTTTTCTATCAGTGTGCTGTTAACGTGTGCTAATTATGATTTTGTTTGGTAAAAAAAAGAAAAAAAACTGCGAAGTGCTACACAATTCAACAATCCAGTCGCAAGCAAATTATATCACGTTCGATAGTTTGTTATCAGTCATTATTATTTTATAATTGCAACCCATTTCAGTGAATAGAATTTCACTCCCATTCGAATCGGATACTTACTGCAATCTGAATACTGTAACTATAAGATATTATCTTTTTCATGACTGATTTGTATAATTATTCTATGATGATGGGTGGTGAAATTTCGAAAAAATCGGTATTTTCGTAGAGCTATCAATTTTTTGTATATTCTGTAATGCGTTTTCCAATAAATACGTTCTTCGATCATTAGTGAACATAATATCTCGAGAACCACTCTACCGATTTGAATTTGTTTCTTTCGTATACGTAGTAACTCAATAGCTAACAAATGATAAATCGGATATTTTGTTTTTTGTCTAAAAAAATCCGCTTCGTAACATTTCAGATTATTTTTTTTCTAATTTCACAATACACCGGATTTTTTTGGTTTTAAACTTGCCGTTTTGTTGGAATCATGTTCACCATCGATAAAAATGTAAATTTTCAAGCTTCCACACTCCACGAGTTTGAAACAAAAATTCTAACTTATTTCTTTCACAAGCTTTCTGAAACCAAAAATAACGTAACAAACGAAACAGAAATTTTTTTATGGCTTTTTATTTCCGTTCAAACTTATTTTGAAAATACGCGTTTCACAACCCACTATCCCGTCGATGGGCAATCTATACTTCTCGCAGCACACGTTTCAGCAATAATATACGCGAAAAGTGAGTAGCAGAAAGTCAAGGTAATTAAATTGCACTGCGATAAGAAATGCAATACCACATTAAGTTGGAGGCATCGTTAAGCAATTTGATGATGTTGTATATGTTCCTATGGCTGTCCCCTCATGGCTGACACCTGTACGCCTACGTTGTACCTACCTTGTGCCTGAATTGCACTAACAAACTACCCTCTCTTCTGCCATGTGGCAACATCCAATCGTCACCTGTCCGCAGTTCTGTCAACATGCGCCCGGCCATCATGTAAGTTAGCTTTGCTCCGCTTTTGTTATCTTCTTATTATGATTTTTCAGAAAAATTATGTTATGTGTCAAAATCAGCCGCTTATCACACTATACCGACTCCTTTTAAGGCCCATCCCTAGCCGCCCACCTCACATTGCGATTATTATCCGAGTCCAGGCGTCAAAAACGCAAAAAAGGCCAACGCTGCGCAAATTCAAATTCAATTTCGAACACATACGTCCGAAAACATGTTCGTTTCGTGCGAAAATATAGTCTACAGATTGTTTTTACCTAATTCGCCGAGGAAATCGAATCCGAAGACATTTGAATAATGTAAAAACCAGCTATAGACTCGATTTTCGTATGAAACGAGCATTTTTTTGGACGTATGTGTTCGGAATTGAATTCGAATTTGCGCAGCGTTGGGCTTTTTTGCGTTTTTGACGCCTGGGCTCGGATAATAATCGGAATGTGACACATTTCGACCAAAAGAAGGTGGGCGACTAGGGATGGGCCTTAACAGCATTCAGATTTCTGGACTGGTTACAGCCTCCATTCAGCATGACATC
Source organism: Tenthredo mesomela (assembly GCA_943736025.1). Lineage (NCBI taxonomy): Eukaryota > Metazoa > Arthropoda > Insecta > Hymenoptera > Tenthredinidae > Tenthredo > Tenthredo mesomela. The sequence goes on along the minus strand of OX031020.1, from coordinate 16,610,396 downwards.
AATAATTTATTCAAATTACAAATAATTCTTTCTAATAATGTCTCATAAGCAATTACAAATTTTTATTACACTATACCGTCATTTTCATTAATAATTCTGTTGCTAATTTAATTGAAACTAGAATGGAAGTATATGGGACATTCCACATCGAATCGACTTGGGCCTGACCCTCGACCTCTCGGATTCGGTCAACGACTTTTTATGTTATCGCTCCAACTTTAAAAAAGACTTGGATTTTTTTTTAAATTTTTAAAAAATTGTCTGACTTACTTGTGATTTGTGGAAATGAACACATCTTTGGACATAATTCTAGAATCTGGAAAAATTCTGAATAATCCTGTGTCGAATATCAACATTTTTGAGCCCAGACCCGAAGTCGGCCAGCGTTCGCTTCATTTTTGTTTTCTTGGACTGTTTCGATAAAAAAAAAAAAATAAAAAAAAATGAGAAGCACAAAAACCGAATCTGAAAGGTCGAGGGTCAGATCCAGGTCCATTCGGTATGGAATGTCCCATATATAATTAACGGCTTGAAATATTGTGCATGTTATTTGTTCAACTTTGGGAAGTACTTTCATTTCTCTCTGTAATTAATATCTTGCTATATATTTTTGTATAATTCAACCAGATATAACAGCGTGTGTGCACATTTTTCAGCAATATCAGAATAAAGTACCTTGCGTCCTCAATTGTTAGCAAAATTAGAGCAAACTATTTCGAACAACAAATTGTCAGCAAAACATCAGCCATAAATACAAATAGATTTGTTGCAAATTCTAACGCATAAAAAGTATTCTTAACAAATATGGTAAAAGAAACAAAAATCGTAGCAAGTGTAATAGAGCTTTCGCACGAACGTACTTGCGGTTATCTAGGCAGTGAAATTCCGTGTTCTAAATTATGGCATAGCATTGCTGTTGAGCGATTCTTCAAACTCTATTGTACTTTTTGTAACACATGCACGATTTTCGCGTTTTTTTTTTTTTTTTACCCATTAAGCGGGCCTAAAGTGGCGGTTTTCAGACGAGCGGGCAAATAAAAAATGAAAACGCCGGCTGCTCGACGTAGCGGGCGTTTTCATTTTTTATTTGCCTGCTAAATTATTCTTCAATATTTTCAAGAAAATTATCAATAATGGAGATAAAATATGTATAATTGTATTTTTTTGAGTTTTTATTTATTTTTTTTAAATTATTTTCAATTTTTAATTTCTAATTTATTTTCTTTATTCTAAATTAATGGGATGCTGTGACGGTTCTAACCTCACTTTCGTCCAGCATCTATATATATGCTCGTCTTGTCCGTCGAGTGTCCGTAGTGCTATTCAAAATCAATTCAAATGTCTGATTTTTTTTTTATTCGAAGGCTTCGCCGCCCGAACCCCCCGTCGGACGTTTAGCCCCCTACTTCTCGACATTCGCCACACTGTATAACCTAGCCTCACTTCCTTTCCTAGATGCATAATATACTAATTTTTTCCAAATTTGTTGATGGTCTTTCATATCACAGAACGTCTCAATTTCAGCTCGATTAATATGGACGCAAAATCGATACATGTGTTACAAAAAATAGGGTGTGCACCACGGGCGAGGGAATTTTTGCCCTTGGTACACAATATATGATACGAATTTAAATATCTTACAAATACTTCTTTTTGATATTTCAAACCAATTGAATCTTAATTTATAATTATGTGATATATGTCTACCTATATATATATATATTGTCTATCCTACAGTATACATAAAACTTCTATGTCATTTCTTTTTACGGAATATAATTATTGTAGCTACCATATTTATGCAATATGTAATCACAGTATTTCATAATCGGTAATAAATTCACTGGATAATATTGTGTAGGTTTAAAATTTTTCGCTAAATGATAGAGCATTGTTTTGTAATTCTTTTATTTTACCGAAAGTTGATTTTTAATTTTGTCAAAAATTTATATATTATACCTAATCAAATATCGTATTAGTACCATTATTATTGCATGCATAATTTTCTTGCTCTTGTGTTCTAAAAAACCTTTTCCTCGGGTCTTTCAATTACGACTGAAAGACCGCAGCACATACATACGTAACATGTAGAATAATCCATATACCTAAACATGTGAATTTTTTTTCTCAAATATCACGATTGTAAAGCTAAATGTTAAAACGCTGATTGCACGTTGCATCAAAAACGATTTTCCTCGCAAGTTTTACCTATTAAAAAGTAATAATACTCTTTAATAATATCACATTTAAAGATTTTTCAATCATTCCAATATCATATTCTTACTAAATTTTCATCCCAAATTGTACCTTTTTATCACACAAGTATAATCTATGTTATGGTTGTGCTAACATCCAGGAAATGAAAGAAGCATGCAAGGTAAGATTTCGTCGATAACTATAATTCATATAACTTTATTTATGGACTAGATTCACCAATCCAACACTTGTTAAATAATTATCAACAGATATTCGAGAAAGTACTTGTACAAAATTTACACTTCGGACTATCACCATCTTTGACCGAGGCCTTGGATGCTGTACCTCGATGGCGTCTTATCCAGGCTGCTCTTCCCCACGTTCTGCATGCTGCAGCAAATCTCTTACATAATAGGTGAGAAAAAATTGTTTATTATAAAGTAAAAAAGGTTCGTTCAAACGAGAATCCAGCAATTGAATATATTATTCCAACTCAAATTATTGCGTTTGTAAAAGTATCAAGTGTCTAATCGTGCAAAATTAAAAATGAACCTTATTCTCATCGTAGAAAGGATACGAATCTCCAAAGTCTTGGGGCAGTCGAGACAAAGCTTCTTTACACTTTGCACTGGATAATTTTGGACGCCGCCGAAGAATGTGCCGACGCAGATGCCGAAGCTGGAGTTTATCACGCCAATCCATTCTATTACCTGTTCTCTATCCCAACAATGTCGGTGGGTTTAACTATTATAATTTATTCATGTACCTAATGAAAATATTCCGCCGAAACGCAGATCATACAAATTTTGTATAATACATTCCATGTCAATTCAGGAACTTGAAATTTCCGTTTTAACGCCAACGATTTGAGTATTCAGTATCTTTTTTCAAATTTTCATCTTTCATTGACCCCCAGGTATGAATTTTCAAATATTTACATCTATCCGTCTTGAGACGTGGTTTGTGAAGAAAAAGTACATCACATTTTTTTTACTTCTTTGTGACAGTGAACATTCTGTTCAAGGACAAAAACATTGCTTTTCATAGAAAGGATCAAGCTCAATTTTCATGAGTCAATTTTTTTTGACATCCTGACAGAAGGATAAAAATTTCTAGCCCCATTTAATCGCGAGACGATGATGAGGTCTATATTCTTTTATTTTTTTTTTTTTACCATTTTGTAATTGTTTCGAAAATATTTTCAGTAAACTCAACATTTTGTATTTACCTAAAAAACAAAAACAGAAAGAACCGTCGTACTGCCACGATCATATGGGGCTCCAAATTTCGTTTTTTTTTTGTCACGAATTTGAACAAAAAAAAACGATGTTTTGTCTTCCAACACAATATTACTGTCCTAAACGAGTCGAAAAATTTATATTGATTATTTCAAAAATCATGTTGCAAGACGGATAGTTTGATGATTCGGTCAATATAGAGTTGAAGCTATTAATAATTGCAATCTTGGGGTCTGCAAGATTTGTAAATGTTCGAAAATTCATATCTAAAAATTGAAAAAAATACTGAAAACTCATTATGACTGAACGAATGTAGAAAATAATTGGGGATAGAAGAAAAATTTCGAATGGCTGAGCTGACATAGAATCCCTCACATGTGTATAATTCTATATTTGGCTGGATACCTCGATTTTGCTAGGTGATTCTGACATATGTGAATTATTTTTCGCTCTTCTTTGTACTTTTACAGTTATTTGTTTACCTTTTCGCCCCAATCTGCAACCACCTGAAAGAGTCGGACTTTACTACTAATTTTCGTCTGGAAAATGGACTGAAAATGTGGTCTGCACTTTGGGAATGTCGACATCCTGATACCCCTTGTTTCACGGCACATTGCCGTCCAAAACCACGCGCACTTTGGACACGTTCGATGAAGATGTCTAAACACAATCAACAATTTGACGACATCTTCTCAACGAGTAAGTCTTCAGTATACATTTGGTCAAATTGTCTGAAGTCCGAACCATCCTTTCGAATAAATTTCGTAACAATCGCGATCATCTAGAGATAGTGATGAAATGGCACTTGGTAACTGTATATGAATATCTGCTAATAATCACGTTACACAATTATCTATTCAGAGAAAAATGCTAATGAAGAATTCTTGGACACTGAGAGCCCACCAAGTCAATCAGCTAGTGTTTGTTTTTCCGATCAAGGTGCTCCTCCGTCGAGCAAGCAGCCGGATGAAGAAGTAAGTCTGACTTTCTTGTTAGAAATTTATTTCCCGCTTTGGAGATCGGAGGCTTAAAGTTTGGAATGAATCGATTTCCAGTTTTTATTACATATTCCGTTAGTATGATTTTTTCGGGATAAGTCCCGGTCAATTTTTTTGAGAAATTCGCAAAATTGAGGACAGGAGAGCGAAAAACATAGAACGGTGCCCACGCAGCCGGTCACTGCCGATCAGTTTGGCTATTATGCTGATCACTATGGGTTTTTTTTTGCCGTTCCTGGGGCTGAGAATGATTTGCAAACTTCGTTCTCCGATGTTAAAAAATTTTTACTGTTCTGGCAAAAATAGCGTACCGCGTTTTTGCAATTAGGTGCTCGAGCACAAATAATACCGAAATCTTCACTCGCTCTTCTGGAATCGTGGCAAGACCGAATTTTGCACTATCTGCATCATCACGTTGCAACGCGATTATTCACTACCTCGGTACAATATTTCCACTGTGATTGCCATATCATAATGTTGTAATGAGTAACCCAGGAAAGGAGAACCGTGTATCTGAATTCTTAGCTTATGTTAGTTACAAACAATCAATCATGAGCAAATTTTCGATCGTCCAAGCCTCCCTAGTCCCCTTAAAAAAATAGACAACTGTAGTTAGGCACAGAACCTGTGATATCGTTTCCGAATGGTTACTATCATTTTGTATCGAATAATATCTTCTCTTTTTCCTGATGTCTAGAGTAATTGGGTTTCATCTCCAAAGGATACGGTATTCCCGGAAACAATACCTGAAGAAAGTTCGAGCACCGAAGACGAGCATGTGGTAAATCTAAGTGATGAAAAAAATTGTAGAAAACATCTCTGTGTGCACGAATTTTTGCTACTAATTATTATTTGCTTTTGCACAACTGCAGGTCATATTCAGATTGCCATCACTAACCGAATCTGAAAAAACTATTGACGGTGTAAAGGAAGTGTCTACAATATTTGCTGTATGTAAAAATTTATTTGGAGAGAAAGTTCACTGCATTTGCAGATTTTTTAATCATTTTCATACAACATGTTACTCGACTCTCTTCCGGCAGGGTGAAGCGAGCATTTTTCATGTTGCAATGGGACGCACAACCAACTCCTGTAAATCCACTATGACTATAGAACAAGTCACGGCAATATCAGGCTTGGATACAAAACAATTTGAAATGAAACCATCCATGCAGCAAATGGGGTTTGTAGCCTTTATGGTCAGTAAACCGCATTTAACTCATTCGAAAAGATCTCACGATTACGTTTCATGTTCACTTGCTTAGATCATTGGACAAGGACTCGGTTGATAGTTCAAGACTCATAGGACCTGCACCAAACTTTCACGGTTCACCCACAGTCCGTTCTGCAATCAGAAACGGGATCCATGCACAAGTTATTGATATTTGTGCAGCTACATTTCTTGACGTGGCTGTTTTGCGATGCCTTTTCGTTGCGCAATGGCAAGAAGAGGGAGTTTTTTGGGCTCTTCAGTTCTTGTATCATCGGTATGTATCTGAATAAATTATTTCCATTTGTTCACAATAGTTATTTTCCTTTGCGTCGATTGATCTTTTCCATCTCTACAAAAGTGTTGAACTATTTTAATTCTGACTGATGAGATTTCTGGATTAATCATCTTGCAGGCTCAGAGAAATAAGCGAAGAGTCTTGCACACAGCAGCAGCCTCGCAGACGAAGTAACTCTCTACCAATTCCAAAAATCGAAGTTTCAATCTACCAAAGTCCTGAAAGTAATAAACGAGACGAGGCTAAAGATTTCATAGAAGTCCCAGAGCCAAAAGACGTTTCTATACTTGCAGGTACCTCTCGTACGTTCGCTAGAATTCAATAGACACTATTTCTATTTCTCCATAAGACTTGGCTACTTTTCCAGAGTCCCCCTACGCTTCAAAGTTGGCTGATTCAAGCCACACACGTCGTGCCAGCGAAAAAGTGAAAAAACGTATGAAAATGGCCGATCTAAAGGCTTTTGTTGAAACCAAATTACTCTCTAAGTCTGAGAAAACTTTAGAAAAAATAGGCCAGGATGATCCCAAGGCATTTTTCGAACAGGTACCGATCACAGGCAGGGTTTGGCTTAGTTAGCTCTTTTCCAAATCGTATGAAGTATGAAAAGATAAAAGTCGATCGATTATTAACTAAAAAAATTCTATCTAAACAGGAATGTCACAGGAGCCTGGACACTGGTGATGATCATCTGACCAGACCAGCATCTACATTTTCCAAGATCTTTGACGCAAAAGATGTCGACAGAATTAAACATCCCACTAATCTAATCAAAGGAAAAAGCATGCCAAGCTTGAGGTACTCAGTTACAATATTGTTAATAATAAATTATTTCCACATGAGTATTATGAGACGTGAATAGTATTTAATCATTTGATGTCAATCGAATATCGATATTTAATACATTTTTGATAAAAAAAAAACATTAGTTCCAATCTATTCTTCATACCTTTTTCGTAGGTATTTACATTCTGGCCTTTGAATAGGTCTGAACTTCGTATAGGTCAGACTTGAAAGTCCCGGATCATCTCTCCATTTATTACTATTTTGAAGACACGTACTCTGCGAAATTTAGTCAATTTTTTTTTCTTCGATTTTGCGTATATAGTATACTAATGAATCACTGTTTGGCAAAAAACTCATTCAAGTGAATAGTTCACCAGCTAAGATCACACTAGATTATCAAATCTACTTAAGTATAGTTATAAAATTTCATTTTGCTAGCGATATTTAATTCCTATAGAAGGCATGATAGACTATAATGTTAATATTCTTACGATTTCTATTTTTTACTCAAGTTTGTATCAATCATTATCTCTGTTAGGTTTATATACATATCTATGGCATATATTTTTAATAATCAGCAAACGAATTCGTTAAGCAAGTAAAATTCACTTATACATACACATCTTTATTATACAATTTAAATATACACATTGTGCATGGTAACATATTTTTTACATAGACAAGCGTTCATATTCAAAAAAAAAAAAAAAAAAAAAAAAAAAAACTACAACATCCGCAATATTCATCAACTTTCATAGCATACATTATTCGACATTTCTAATCAAGAATTGAACACAAGAAATACAAGTTTACTATCGTTAAAATTTTGTAACATCAATCACGATAAATGGGGTACAAATAATAGTGCCTAAAATATTTACTAGTCGAAAGCTTCATGGTGTATTAATTCTATGTTATGGAATTTAACTATCCCACTACAACCTATATGTAATATCTTTCTCTGTGTCTTTCTCTTCCGCTCTTTCACCCCCAAAACTCGTGGCTCAGCTGCTTGATAGATGAGCTGACCGCGGGCGGGTAAGTCGTCAATGACCCTAATGACACTCAAGAAATCGTTCATGAACATGCTTTTAGTTTGCCTTTAGCTTCTAGTATGCACTTAGGTTTATGTTGATCATTGCGAGTAATAGTTACTGGAAAGTGGGATGTGTCTTAAAGAAACTTTTTTTTTTCTACTTTTTTCACTGCTGATACTCAAAATGATAGATTTTCATTTAAGAAGGCTTCCACTGAATGAAGCGGTCTGTGAGTCGATTTTAAATGATCGCTTAGACGGGACTTCGATTTTCTGTATGGTTAGGACAGAAAAAAAAAAAACACTTTCACTGAGAACAATTATAATTTGGCTAAAAATTAAGATATCGAGGTCGTTTTGGGCTCAGTTTCAGGGGCAAGAATTGAAGTGTTTATATACGAAATTGAGTGGGCTTCAAGATAATACTTGATGAGTTACGTGGTGGCCTGGAAGGATTGATTAATTCAGGGTGCAAACGTATTTGAAGCCTAATCCTGAATCCCAATAATATTTTTATAAATGCCTCGATCCTATGACCCTGAAGATATCTGCATCAGACAAATCGAAACCTTTGGCAAGGTGTAACACCTGTACCGTTCATTGTACGAAGTTTTACGTCACGATGAAATTTCATGTTTTCGAAATGCCCCAGGTGCGCATTTTTTCAAAAAATTGTAGCACGATCCCTCGTGGCGCTACGACTAATATAAATATTATACAGGAAATAGAAATCGCGTTTGATCGAGTACTCAAAATTGAGCCACACGCCTCTCTTTTGAGGGAAAGCTACTTTACATTAAAATCCATCATTCGATATGTCAGCGGCAAAAAAAAAAAAAAAAATTATTTTCGAAATATTCTAACAGTCATTCACCGATACTACTCTTACCTCGTACGCCTTTCGTACTTTTCACATTATATTCCTCTAATAGTGCAATCGAAGTGTCGAAAGCTTTTACCTCATTTTCCGCATCAGTGCAATGTCTCCCTTTACCTTTATCATAAAATGGCATCAGATTCGTCTGATACTGACAAGAGAGGACTGTCGAACAAATTTAGAACTATAACGGTTGAAAAAGGCTTTTTTTCGTTAAATGCTTTTGCTATGCTTTACGCTCTCATCACTCCTAATTTTTCTTCAGGCTTGTGAAATGAGGTAACTTCTTAATGTCCGCTATTTATAAGTCTATCACTTCCTGGGCAAAGAAAAATACGAAGACTTATCAAGAAAAAACTACAGCTCTTGAAAATATTGTTTCACAAGCCTGAATATTTTGATACTTTCCTGCTTCTGCTCTGCACAAAATATAGACGACGAAATTATTGATAATACTTTTGTGGGCGTGGGATGATCTTTGATTAAATAGGTTTGATTGGAGCCCTCGTAGACTTTTCATCTCACAATTAGGTCCCAGCGGTAATAACGTGTGAATGCTTAATATCTAATATTATGAACCAAAATTAGCATGACACTAGAAACTATAGATAGATAATAGAACGAGTACGGTCAACATAGTCAGGTAGACATAGTGCTTGACAACAGGATGTCCATACGCATGTAATGTAGAGTATCATATGTCGCAATATCATCTTGCTTAGAAAGCGTTTTTTTGCAGGTACATAGGTGACACCCGAGTGGAAAGGAAGCAAGGGCGATTTTATAGTCAATCCTATGCTGCCCCGAATCCTATAATCACTGTCACCGAACACACGCCTACGCCGTCTCCGGATTATATGAAACGTCAGGTAAAGAAAAACGCGATGATTTTTAATCTAAATTATTTTTTAACACCGCTATGATTTTCAGGGATCTATCGATAGTCAATTAGATGTAATCAGCCTACATGGCAGTCGATTGGGTTTTGAAAGAAAGCCGAGTCTTACCAGATCTCAAACTGATTCCAACATCACTTACACAGGCGAAGAGATCCCAGAAGCCCCAGGATCAGCTTGCTACATCACCAAAGAAGGAGACATTGATTACCAAGTGGTGTTAAAGGTACGATAAACATGTGCGATGGAATAAGCATGTGATTCGCACTCCTTGTAGTGCTGCATTTATACATGTTTTATGATGAAAATCTTTCTGCACACACTTATTGACAGGCTGTACATTCAGTCGCACTCAGAGACAACATTTGTTGTACTTTGCGAGTATGTGAGAATATCTTGAACATGTTGGAACTACTGATGGACATGGGAGTTCTGAAACAGTGTCTTCGTGATGAGGCCACTAATAGCAATGCAGGTAGCAATTTTGTTTTTCTCAAACAACCCAACGTGTCTGATAGGGTATAAGTACCTTGGGATCTAGAAATATTGATATTATCATGCAGCGACAGTCTAGTAATATACTATTTCAGTCCAACCGTCCGACTGCGATCTTGTAAAAACGACTAGAACAGCATTTCGCGGGCTCCGTTAAAAATGAATTTCTCTCTGCGCATGAATGAGATAATTTGTTCAAACTAATCTAAAATCGAATAAATTTAGACTTTAGCGTTATTACAGGGTACAGAATTGAAATATATCGATATTTATGGACTCCCAGATGCGTACATTATACCCCCTTAAATTCGGTGGCAGATACTTTACCACCAATTCAAATTAATTAGCGATCCTTTATATTCGATGGGCAGGTTCCAATAGTGGAAAGTCTGAAAAGCCTCACAGTAAACATGATTCTCCAACGGATGATCAGCAGCAAAAAAGTACCGGTAAACGTACAGGAATAGTAACTCCACATCATTTATTAATGAACTGTGTAATCAGAGTTTTGAAACATTTGGGCTGTCCGCACGGTTGTGCAGAAGGCATGCGCGGTCCGCCTGCAGATTTTATTCGATCACAAGGCCAGACAATTCTGTGCAAATTACATCGTGCAAGTTCTCGGCAATTTTCAAAGTTTTTACGAAATATGATTCGTGATCAGCCCATACCAGAGATATTGGATTTCTTTCACGCTTATGTGGGATTCTGCGTAGATCCAAGTTCGTTATTATCTCCACTTAGTGAGTAACATCAAGTAAATCTCAAACTGATTTTTTAGATCCTAATCAGTCCTTTTTTTTTTGTTTGTTTTCTTTACCGCCCAACAGACCAGAAGCGAAGTTCTAGCAAATCGCCAGACGTTGCATCTCAGGGAGGCTACGCTACTAATTTTGGTGCAGGCCTTGGCGGTGGCGGAGGCCGTGGTATAGAGGGGCAAATAATGTGCAATGTTTTCAAAAGCCTAGTCACAAGATTCGTAAAATCCGTTAAGGAGTTAAAGTCTCAAGAAAACGTGACCATCTACTGTGATCTGAGACAATTAATGACCTACATTAAGGAGGCTCATGGCGGAGTTTTTCGCAGAGTTGCTCTCAGCGGTCTACTAGATTCAGCGGACAGACCCAACAAACGAAGCAATAGCAACATACAGACAACTCGTGTGATAAGGTAATGATTACAGATTTCATTTTTCAAAGTTAGCCGAAAAGTAAATCACAGGCATGAATATTATAGACACATACATCAATCGGATCTCGAAGAAAACGTTGACCTAGGGACTGATTCATGTTATGTCATGGATGACAGAGGAACCCGTAAATTTTTATTCAAAAAAAGAAGCACTTCCTCCACGTGCGCTGTAAGTGGACAAGATACAACAACAGAAATTAAACTTGGTTGACTTGAAATAATCTGATAATCATCCACAGAGCCTTTTGGAGACGGAACTGAGTGAAGAAAATGCAAAGATCAGTCAAAGTCCATCAGGCAATTTACGAAAGAAACATCATATTCTAACGCCTAGGCAGAGCGAGCGAAATTTGGGTATTGCTGAATCTTGTATGGGATCTTCAAAGTCACGTAAATTAAGGCGGTTTCAAATTGGAGGGATTGGTGAGCAATTTGACAAAAATTACCTATTCTTCGTCCAACTCAGATCACGTAACGATTTTATTGAATCTTCAGTAAACTGGTTCCGGAAAGAATACGGCAGAACTGATTCAACGGATAGCCATGATAGCAGTGAGTCCCCAACGGAGGGTAGCTTCATCAGACAACCGAGCTTGCATCATGCCTACTATCGCAGCACTTCAAGGGGTGGTAGAGGGTAAGAACAAGCAAATTTAATCAACAACGATACTTTATATCTCAATTTGATCTGAATAATGACAAAGATTCAGTACTTTTATCTCATACAATGACAAATTTTTATGAATTTCAGGGTCGGTCAAACATTACAGAAAGCAAAGCGCAGGATGGAAGATCAGTTGAATAAAATCGGGCTAGGAAAGGGCAAAAAGAAAGAAAGCTTAGAAGAAGCACCAGGATGTTGTAAGTGAACAAAGTTTTATTACAAATCTATACCCAGATAACAAAATACCCGCAGGGTGCGCGCATAGTGCGCGCACGGGTGCGAGTTCATCCGCACGGCGTGCCCTCATAGAACAAGACATATGTGTCCTCAATTGATGTACATATCGCTCGCACGTCGTGAGGCCGCACGCGTGCGAGCATAATGCGAGTGTATATTGTGTAGTAGCATTACGGGTTGGATTTTTTTTGTCAATTATCATATCATATAATAATGGTAGAAAAAAAAAAAAATCTGACATATTTCATCGTCAGTTGACCCTACCTACGCATCCTATCGACGAAAATTCATTTTACATCCATTGAAAAAACCGCCGCATTTTTCGTCCCCGCTGAGATTTGAACACACGTCCGCTCGGTTACCAGTCGCACGCCCTAACCACTACGCCAAACTACCATATGGAATAAAATCCAACACTCTCCTACTTGTTCAGAGCCCATCAAAGTGTCAAGTTATTACTCGAAATATTTCCGAGTCATCAAAATTTTGCATTTGCAGGACGAGATTGAAGTTCTTGCATATTAGGGTGTCCGTTATTTCCCAAATTGACTTTTTTTGGAATGTTTCGAGTATTGAAAAAATAAAATAAAAATTAAGTAGCGTCACTCAGCATTTTGTGGGAGTGACAAATGAAAATAAAAAAAAAACGAGAAAAATTGAATAAAAATCATTTCGCATGAAAGGTTCAACAAATTTTGCTCCCAATCTTGACAATTAGGTTTGATCTTGGAAAATATTTATCACGAATTCTGAAACATCGAGTAAATCTTACGAACTGTTTTACGATGAAAATGATATTGATCATTTCATATCGAAATATCGAATGATTGCACACTGACATCATTGTGCCCGCACGCTGTGCCGCGCACAACGGCGACACACGTGATTGTATGTCTTCGCACGCGTGATGTCTAGATGCGACTCATTACGCTCGCACATGTGTTGACGACACTTCGTGCTAGCAAGAATGGCGCGTTCTCGCCCGCACGACGTGATCCGCACGTTGTGATGGTTCCGTGCGTCGCACGATTGTTATCTGGGTAAGGAGAATTGAATGAATCGTAAGGTTTCTGGTGGATTTCACTCTGCAACTTACCCGTTTTAGACTTCAGCCGACGAAACTCTATGGACATCGGGGAAGCATCGAGAGAATCAGAATTCGTTGTACTGAAAGAACGAAGAATGGTCCCCCTTGCATTGGTCTACACTGGAATGCAGAGATTTTCATTTCTTTTAGAGACTTGTCAACCTGGCTCTGTACCAGATCATCATTTGCTGGCAGCTATCTTGGATTTGGTAAATGTTTTTTCCATTTCTAAATTTAATGGGTTCGCCCATTGTTCTATAAGTGTTCATCGCTATACACGTGAACCATCAATTACTCTCGCTTTCGCTCCACTAATCTAGCCACATGCACCAGTGGTGGCTCGTGCATCACTCATTTTGGAATGTGCTCACCTTGTGCACCAATGCAACAAGGGGCATTGGCCAACGTGGATGAAGCTAAACTTTCCAATATTTCGCCCTTCCGTTCCACTCAACAGTCGTAATGCTCCTACCGGCCTTCGACGAACACACGTTCTGCAACGGTCAGCTGGAAAATTATTCTACCAATGGGCAGAGGTCAGTTGAAACCTCTTGAAATCAGGGAATGTCAGAACAAAGACAATGTTCCGCAAACTAATATTCGACGATTTGCTTCAGGCCATAGGCACTAGACTGGAAGAAATGCTCGCTGAAGATAAACATAATGTGGATAATATAACGGCAATGGTTTCCGACGAAAATAAACAGAAGGAACTTATTGTCGAGGACGAAGAAGAGGACTTCCTTGATGAAGGTAATCCCATTATTGCACCATACAGACATATCAAGGGTTCATCTGCCTAACTTTTAACATTCGTTTAATATCGTAGCTAGCATCAACGGCTACGGATCTCAATGTCCCGTTGCTCTTCGTCTTGTGGCCTGCACGCTTCTTTTGGAAATCACAGCCTTTCTAAGAGAAACTTATCAGACCTTGCCAAAGTCCAGCAGACTATCGACCAGAGAAAGACCTCCGCCTTGGGAACGAATGTACAGCCGTGAAGCAAACCGTCGTTGGAGTATGGCCCTTTCATCGATGGGTCATTCCCAGACATCTGCACAAAGTCTGCAATCAATTGCTGGAGATCGTGAGACTGGTGAGTATCATAGAACTGGATACCAATTCCACAATTGTTGGGGACTTTCTTGAAGCTTTTGCTACGACAGGTACACTTATTTCACAGAGAGAAAGATCAGCTTTGTTTTGCACGAGCCGGACAATGAGTCTGAGGGCAGTAGCAAATCCACTGTCACTATTCAGGGAGAAGAGATGCAGAATAATGAAAAAGAAAAGAGTAAACGTGCTCCTGCACCACCGGGACGTCCATTTTTGTTACGACGAGGAACAGGAAATAATACTACTGGATCCTTCAAACGAAGAAGTTTGAAACTTCGCAGAGGTACCAAGGATGGGAAGGACACAGAGTGTGAAACTTGTATGTACACATTATTATTTCAAGTACAATATAAATACCCCTTACTTTGTATTCGCCGTTCAATTTCTCAAAGTCACTCTCAAAAGAAGGGTATCGTAATTTGGGAGAAGACAAGAGAAAAAATAGACAGAAAATATTCTCTATCGATTGAAGTTCAAAAATTCAACATCGCAAGAAAATTAACAGAATGGTGTCAAAAAAGCGAAAATTTTGTTGAATTATTTGACAACAAAATTACGGAAAATGTAAAGTTCCGAGAAAATCGCCCTTAAAGTTGTGGTATACAGTATTTTTTGCAGAAGAGTTAAAGACCTGCCTGCACTAAAGAATTACATCTGCGTAATATTTTTCACTTTCCTGTCTTTAATTTTGCCGATTTATAAAGGAAAATTTGTCGGGGAAACATTCTTAAAGCATCGTACTATAATAGAAATATGTGAACAAAAAATACTGTAATAGTACATTACAATACGAGTCCGGTAAAACTTTTTCTGACGAGTGTGAGGTTTGCAATCACACGAGATCAGAAGAAGTTTTTCCGTCGAGTATTGCACAAAATTTTACTTCAGGAGGTGTGAAAATGGGGGTTTTAGCCACGCGAAGCGTGGGTAAAACGTCCAAAATCACAAGGAGTGAAGTAAATTGATTTCTTCAAAATTTCGAGTCTTTCTAGTTGCCTTAACTTTGGCTCTGATAGCCCATAGGATCAGTCATGCCAAATGTTTTGTGTCAACTTAGATACCGTAAAACGTGCAGACTCTATTCAGTCAAAAAGAAAAGTAAGCTCGTTGTCAGACAGGAGTGATACCTCTGAACCAGGCCTTGGTGGTGAGGTGAGCGGTGAGGAATCTCCAGGAATACTCAGCGACGATCAACCCCCAGAAAGTCCAAGCGATAGTAACGACACTGACGATACTAACAAAAATTTTCCTTGGATGAAGGTGAGGAGCCAGTAAATCACTTCAATGATTATAATTTATGATTCGTATAAGTACAAGGTACACTTCTTTGGTATCCGTAATGAAATGTGTTGAAAAATTTTCTAGGTAATCGTGCAAATAGCAAATTCATTCAACTTTTATTGTTCACACCAAAATTTCTGTCACCCGTTCTGCTATCGACGACAAATGCGTGCTAGTGCCAGACTTATTAAATCAATCAGAAAGATTTATGGGGAAGAGTTTGGAATCATCAATGGAACCGAGACGTTCGACTTTGATACGGATAAAAAAGACGACGGTAAAAAGGACAAACGGAATCGAAAAGTTTCTGAACAAGCTAGTACACAAGTATCACCAGTCCGCCGAAAGGACAGTATGGGCAGGAAGGACAGGTTGGTTCACATAAATCTTCAAGTGGCTTTTTCCATACGCATGTAGAGTTATAAAATACAGCAATGGGGAAATAACTTTGTATGATACTTTAATCATTCAGGATTGAGAGAGCCTTAGATGGATGTCAAGCCAGTAGACTGATGGGTGGACACAGAGACTCGTCAAAAGATATAGCGGACTCAGATATGGAACGCGGTAAAGATTCGACAAAAAGAACTGATAAGGATGATCGTTCTAAAGACATGCCACCGATTCTAAAATACATAAAAACTCAGGTGAGCCAACGAGTCAGTAAATAATTTATCTCGTATTTTCAAGAGAACATCATCCCCTAGCTTGTTTTCACTGTTCTCGGATTGTCTTATAATGCTTACATATTTTATAAGAAAACTGAAAGATATAGAAGAACTGCCTCGTTGGGTTTAAAAATCATACTTTTCTCTGGAGATCATTTATTTATCAGCATTTCTACTCCCAGGTGAAAGATGCCTTCCATACACCTTTAGCAACATTAGTGAAGGGTGCCGTTGTGATGTCCGAAGAACTCTTTGTTGATATTCTTTCGGTAGCTTGGGAACTTTTGCTTGAATCAAATCAAGAAGTCGCTGCATCTGCGGCATCCCTGTTTATCATTTCGGCAGTGCGAGCCCCAAACCAAGCAAGTGATATAATGCATCATGGCCTACAGCATACCAATACTACAGTTCGTATAAACGCTATTCTTAGATTTCAAGTATTATGGAAGCTGCGGTACCAAGTTTGGCCCCGTATGGAAGAAGCTGCACACATGACCTTCAAGGTTCCACCGCCGGGTATAGAATTTACTTTACCATCTCCTAAAATTGGAATAGAATCGTTACCAGTTGTTGATCCACCTTGGATGCCCCAAGTTAAAACAAAAGTTGAAGAAGTTACAATCAATCAAGAGCGTCATGTAAGTTGATATAAAAAACATTTTTCCACTGTAGTATAATTATGTCCAACTATTCGAGAAGTTGCCTGATTCAATAATACCATATATGTGTCCGTAAAAAATGAATACTTTGAATTCAAATAGGATGATTAGAAACAATTAACATTAATAGAATGTGTCCGTCTTTAAACTTCATTTAATCAGAAACTAGCCATAATCAATTCACTGCAAGTGATTTTTCACCAAATTTACATTCAAAAAATGATACAAAAGTTATGTGACTTTCCGTGTCACCAGATTTGTTACTTACACAAGTGTATGATTCCATTTCAGAGGTCATTGGTAACAGCAACAAAAACACGCAAGAAACAGCAAACTGAACTTATAAAAAGAGCTCTCCAAGCACAAGATGACAAAAAAAGGGAAGAAAGAGAGAATTTTCTCATCACCACGATACCCATCACTGTACAAGCGGCTTACGAACCTAGTCCTGTTGGCGACGACCATGATGAAGGTATATTGAGTCATTTATAAAGAAGATGAATTATATCGTACCTACGTTGATTACATCAACCGGAACTTATCTAATATACATGATAGGAAACGTAGGAGATGAAGATCCAGGTGAATCAGCACCTAGGAACACTTCACACCACGGACAGTCAGCTCTGTCGTTGTTCCCTTCATCTTTATGTTCTGCTATTATACAGATAATTAATCTCCTTGATGACGCGGCTGTGTCTGATGATGGCAATGCAGTCTATGAAATTGCTTATCAGGCAAGTAAAGGTTGTTAATTTTTTTCAACGATTAGTAAATACAAAGTATCAATTATGTTCCACAGGTAATTTGGAATTGCCTGGTAGAAGATAGCGCTCTATTTCTGCGCTACGTTCTAGAACGTTTGACCAGAGAAAAACAAGAACTGATGTTCAAAATCTTAAGACATCTAATCAGATTCGTTCCAAAGCTACCTCAACAAGCTGCATTCGCTCTATACAATTACATCATTGGATACGTTATGTTTTACGTACGTTCTCCTCACGAAGAAGGGCAGAAGCTCATTGGGACCGCATTATCAATACTGTGGATGGTAAATGAGCTATTTTTGTAATTTATTAAGACTAATGTTTGTATTACAAACACGGAACTGTTCATCGGAAAAACTCAGTAGTCTTAGTCGAATAACTTCCAAATTTATCTGTAAATCTTACTTCTAATTACATGTTACACAATGCTTATTGTTCTGATCCAGGTAGTGCACAGTGTTCATGGAATAATGTTCAAAGATCTGAAGCAAATACTGAGAAAAGAGCAGTGCGATGCATCTATTCTACTCACAGCGAATGTCCCATCAGCTAAAAAAATCATAGTACATGGCCCACAGGATCCAGATGCAGGTGGTATTCCTTCACAATTTCCTGTGCAAGAGGACACACAATTTTGTCAAATATTAAGAGAATCTTTAGATTTCTTTGGAATTGAAGAAATTAAACACAAGGAATACTTCTTGATTGACTACAAGACCCGTGAGTTGTATACATACATTCAGTTTATTGTGTAAGAATACTCCTGTCAGTATTTTTGATTAAGCGACTACTTTCCAGACCAAATACACAACCCTTCATCGTATGTGAGAGACTACTACTTTTTCAAACGATCACAGTATCCGCAGCTTGAACTTGTATACATGAAACCGGAGGAAGCTTTTAATGCCCTCCAACGTCAAGAGCTAATTCATAAGTTTGTTGAGATTGGTAAAGTGCTGTTGACATGGGCTATATTGAAGAATGTGGATATGGTCGTTCAAAGAGTAGTATTCTTGCACGAGGAGCTTATGAAGCTTCCATCATTCCCGAGGAAAGCATTAGAGGCTGATCTTGATCTGTATAAAGGCGGAGAAATTGGAAAGGTGATTAGAAGTCATAGTAAAAATGGTGTTTCTCTTTTCCTCTATGAACCATCCCATTTACTTCCAGGAACTTCTTGGACTGGACGTAATGCATAAATTTATGTGGGTACGATTGATCGCTCGTATGTTTGAGGCAATGGCAGGAAACTTTGCTTATTCTGGAGACATTCACCTATTCCTTAATGTACTTAACGGAGCAATAATACTTCACAGTGAAGACTCTTGTATTCTAAGATATGTCATGGCGACATACATCAATGCTGCTCACAATTTTAAGAACATTTTCTCAACCAATGGATACTTACTAATCATGCCCACATTATTGCAATTGTATTCCAACCACCAAACTAACAAATTGGTGAAAACCACGGTCGAATATGCTGTCAAGCAATTTTATCTTATGAACAGGAAACCTTTCATACTACAAATGTTCGGCAGTGTATCAGCAATTTTAGACACCGATGAAATGAGCACTCACGGTGAAGCACACAAGGCAAGCTATTTTTGTAGATGAAAACTCAGAGTATGATGTAGATTAATTGATTCATTGAATGATCATTATAACTAGTATTCTGATATTCCAGGTCGCTTCTACATGCCTGTTCAACCTTTTATTAAGCCTGGAAACACCGTCGCCAGACCCATTGAATATTGGAGAATTAGTAAAAGAGGATAAGCCATTAAAAGCAATTGACTTCTGTTATCACGATGAAAATGAAATGGTCACAGTTTTGGATTGTATCTCTCTTTGCGTCATGGTTATTGCGTACGCAGCTGATTCCGTTAGAGGACAGCAAATGCTGGTTCGTTACCAAGTTTATGAATGTGGTGTATTTTCCAAATAAGAATCACAAGTATCAAAGAGAATCGGACCCTTCTGTAAATATATCCCTAACTTGTTCGTTGCAGATAATCTTGGAAGCAATACTACCTTGTTACGTGCAGCAAATACAACTGTCTACGTACAATAGAGAAGGGAAAACTGAAAAAGAAATTATAAATCAATTAGCGATTGCTGTGAAAACATTAGTCAACAATTCTGAAGCTCTGACCAAGTACGTTCGATTTTTCGCCTCTATCATTCACTTGCGTTTATAATATATTTAGAGCCAGATTAAATAAATCCATTTTTTATTTATTCTATCAGAAATTATAACGGCCCACAAAGATCAAGTCCAGAACACAAAGGCTCTAGTCAACGAAATTATGGAAAAGGTCCATACTCACCTGGTTTTGATTTTGATGATGAAACCCACAATAAATATGTAGAACATTCGAGAACTAAAATTTTGTATGATCGTGACAACGAAGACTCAGAAAATTGCCACAAAACCGAATTCAGAAGACCGAGAGATACTCTACTCAATATGGTAGGGGATTTCCTTGCCAGGTGTTCAGTCAGACTTACCGAATTGAATAAAAAAGCAGCTCAGGATGGTAAAGCGATTGAGTTGCTTGATTCTAAGTGCCACGTGGTGAGTACTACACATCCGTTGTAGGGTGTTTAAAAAAAGTCGGCGTTTCATTTGTTCTACTCCTACCATTCTGAACGTGAGTTTTCGTAAGTGTTACTCTGTTGGAACTTACTCAGAAGGAGTTCTTTGGGTTACTTATTCTGTATTCATTGAAATACAGAAATTCAGACTATAGTAGACCCATTATAGTGGAGCAAAATTACAACAAGTAGAATAATTTACATCAAAATTAGTACTTAACAGTTTTCGGGGTAGCTACCGTAAATTATAAAACTTCGAGGGAGGAGTGCAAAAGTAGCAAAACCGGTATAAATATTCCACAAATCATCACTATTTCATGTAAGTTTACTATGATTTCTTCCAGAGACTAGCAGACATTGCTCACAGCCTTTTGAAGATCTCACCTTATGATCCTGATACAATGGGTTGTAGAGGATTACGAAGATACATGAACGACATACTCCCATCGACCGAATGGTCTAACGACGATATGCGGCCAGCATTGACAATTATTTTGCGACGACTTGACAAAACTTTTAGTAAAATTTATAAAAAAGCTTCGATTAGACGAAATACTGACTGGGAGGCAGCAGGTGATCTGTTGAAGGGAGTTTATGAAACATTGTCAAGATATCCTTATATCGCACACTTTCAGCACTTGAAAACACTTCTGAGCACATGCCAGGTACTCATATTTTCAGTATTTTTAGATAAGTGAGCTCAGCTAATGTACTACTTGGAAATTGTTTTCACCTAATAACAGGCTTTAATAATCGGTGATACAACTGGCTTGGTCGAAGTAGCATCCGCTGCATCAGCTGCCCTAATGAGTCAAATACCACCACAGCATTTTTGTTCAACGGTATTACGATTAATAGCCCTGCATGTAATTTCTCTTGGAGAAGTTTACTCATTGGAGAATGTTTGTGGCGGGCAATCAATGTTTTCAACTCAAAATCGCACGGAAAGTGTCCTTCTGAATCTAATTATACCATTGTTCTTGCGTGTCGGCACGGGTAGAAAGGGTGAGCTAATCTTTACTCTAGTTGAATCTATCACACACTCAATATAATTCCATTCATTTCGTTTTAGATGTTCCAAAGTTGAGACAGGCAGATATAAGCTTTGCTTTAACAGCCGTTTTGAATACGCTGTGGCCACCAACGGCAAAAACTGCACCCATCACCGCACAGAATTTGAAAACTGCCGCCGATATGAGAACTGGTAGCTTGACATTTACAGCCAGGGATGCTAAGGCTTCAACGAAAATATCATTGACGCTATATCAAGTTGCATTTTTAGGTAGGCATAGTGTTCATTCAACATTCTTACAATGTTCTTTCATAAGATATAAAATGAGTCACATTGTTTTCTAGCATTGAAGATTATGATAATCTGTTTTGAATCGGAGCTGAAGACGGAGTGGCCAAGAATTTTGCGCACAATGCGACTTTTGAATAAACGCAACGAGGCATCTATACATTTGTGGAATTTTTTAGAATTTGTAGTCACACACCGCACGGCCCTTTACATACAAATGTCGCCGTTTATAGTGCACAAAATTGGGCAACCACCAATATCTGAGCATGAGCGGAACATGCAAAGTATTATCAGAAAAAAAATCAATGGTATTGCCATGCCAGTACCAAAATCACGCGGTACATTGTTGACCGACTTATCTCATGACCTCAAAGATCTGAAAGAGGAAATCGAAGACCGTAAGTTCGGTAAGCATGTCTCAATTATATAGTAATTCTAGAATGTACAAATTGCATACATTAATTAATTAATCTGTAGTATGTCATTGCCTTATAAGATGTTGAACCACAGTTTATTCCATTAATGTTGTTAAAGTATTAAATGGTATGTATAGTGGTTTCTTTTGTGTTAAGATGAAATGCAGCCAGAACCGAAAAGGAGCGTGGTGGATATGCACCCCGGAGCTCCGAACGCAATGCCAAATAGTAACGAAGGTCAACACGGACGCACTCAGAGACCTTCTCTTATTGACTTACTAACAGGGGATCTTGGTTCGCGTGCTCATATCAATCGTACCCCTGCAGAGACTCCCTCTCAACATTCTCAGCCTACACCAGTGTCTCATCCAACCCCACCACACACATATAATCAATCAGTTGTTCCAAAACCAGCACATGCAATTCCACTTCACTTTCCTGCCACACATCCACCAACTTCAGTACAACCAGCTACTAATGTTACCAGAGGTATGCTTGTCTCCCCTCTTCAAATTTAGACAAATTTCACTTCCAATTTCCACTATACATAGGCATACACTTGCACAAAGAACAAATAGCTTTAGTGTCCTTATATACATGGGTGTCCATATCACATGTATAAATATGTAGTGAAGGTGAATAGTATGGGATCTACAACATTAGACTAAAATTAGAATTAGAATAAGACTTTATTACTCATATTCATAGCGATGTTGGACAATATAACGATGGCTTGGTCGAATAACGCAGTATCTCACGAGCCACTCCGAAACCGCTCTGTAGTTATACGGCAAGTCTATGGTGCTACAGATCGATTTCGGAGTGGCTCGCGAGATACTGCGTTATTCGACTGAGCCATCGATAAGATGAGTACAGCAGGAGTGAGACAAAAGAAGAATGACTAGGGCAACTATCAAAATTTATTTTTGATAGGAATTAATTGTGAAACTGCAGATCTCCGTTCGGGTAGATCATGAAATAAGTTTGCGTGGTTTAAATGAGTGATAACCCATTTGATCTTCAAAGTCAAAAAGAGTATCTTGACGTTCATTATGCTACTTTCATAATTAAGAATCTGTTCCCAGATTTACTGAGGATTCGGACATGGAAATCTTTCCGTAGATAGCAGCACCTCGATAGCTACCTGACAGTCTATAATTCAAATGCACATTGGAAAGGATACAGATATAATAATTGTTGCAAAGTTCTTTTTCACGCTATCTCATTAAAATTGGTGGTCACTGATATTTTAAATGGCCCATATACAACACATCGGCATTTTTCACAAAATTACGCTTGATGACAATGTTTAATTAATGTGACGTAACGTGCAAACACTGGCATTTACGAGCTTATACGGACAGTTTGTCGTATGGTGCCTAGCTTTGTAGTGCTCCCACCGGCTGAAAATTGCACACCGGTTCCTCTGTAGTGTTCAGTGGAATTATTCGACTCTATCCAAGTTTGCTTTGCTAAGTATTCTTCATTTTATTAAATTATGACACCTTTTTCTAGGCTCTGCATCAAGTACAAGCGCTGGGTCAACAACATTGAAGGAAGCCAGTGAATATAGTAGTACCAGAGATATGCAGACAGATCAGCTACCTTCAACAGGTATCTAATTTTATTAGACTTTGGTTATGATTATTATTATTATCATTGTTATTATTATTATTATTTTTATCGGTTTTTTTTTCTCACAAAACGTGTTGAAACTGGATTAGGATTATTTTTTATTTAAATGTCAGAAGTGTTTTGCATGATGGCTATATAATTCATCCAATCTCTATAATACTTATTCACAAGGATATAGTGTAATCCAAGGAAAAATTAGAGAGGTCTTGTTATTCCAATTTTCTGTTGTTGCTATCATTATTAGAAACTGATAAACCTTGGTTTATGGTATACTTGATGAGATAATGTCAGATCCTGTTTATTCGGCGTTATACATGCATTTATTAACTGTGAAAATTAAAATTTCTTATACACAGATAATAAAATCCTTACTGACACAGGATATCTATCAAAGTACTTCTGACAAATAAGCATAGTACCACAGTTGGATTAAGCCATTGTCTATGGCACTGCAGCGGGTGTATATGCAAATAAATTTTCGTATAAAATGACGTCAATATTTTGCAACCTATCGTGTAAATGTACAATATTATCTTCATGGTTTTGAGTACATGTCAGTTCATACAAATTCTTCCAAATATATGTAACGTTTGATTTATCATTTTTCAAATCTGCTTTTTTATCAAGCAAAAAGAGAACAAAACAAACATAAAAAAACTGCGGAGGGAACTTTTTATTTTAGTACCTCAATGAACTCAACATGAATTGGTTTTTTTGGTTCAAAACAAATGACTATGGATGATATATCATTGAAATATTTGTGTTCTTATTCTGTACAATTTGATGAACAATTGAGTGCAATTTGTGTAGGAGAATTTTGTTATTTCGTAATGATGGAATCATCGAATAGGCACACATACAAATTGAAAGTATCATTTAGCACAATTATTATTTATTGTACAGCTTAATTGAGTTACACGCTGAATCAGAATTCATTCAGACACAATCCACATTTTAATGCAATGTAATAGAGATACAGTATTCCCTCCGAATAGGGCCGCTCGAAGGCGGTTAGGGGAGTATGATTCCTGGAAACCACTTTCCCCTACCAATAGCTTGCGAGCACGGCTCAACACGGCTGCTGGCTCAACCTTGGGATCCTTGGAATGGGCGTGGCTTTGAAATTTTAGCCTTGTTAGAGTAGTTCTATTTTCCTCACTAGTTGGCGCATCGAGGTTCTAAGCCCTCTCATTGCAGGTTACTGTAGCCTTGTTAGAACAGTTCTATTTTCTGCCACTAGTTGGCGTATCGAGGTTCTAAGTTTCCCAATAAACACTCGTAAACAGAAATGTAGTGGGGGAAGTGCTCGAGCAAGGATTAGGGGAAGCGGCCCTATTCAAAGGGGCCCTATTCGGAGGGAATACTGTATTAGAATATATGAAATATCATCCGCGACTTACAGCAACAAATACTGGCTCAATCATGAAGATAAACTATTGTGCCTGAGATTGAGATAAATTGACACACTGATGTTACGTTGCTTCCATTGCTAGCTAGGGAACAGAGGTAAGCACACCGATACTACGCAAGTCTATATACTTATTATTATCACACTTTTTCATATACGTGTGTATCCTTTATGCTTCACACTATTTTGTATCTAAATATAATATTCTTGATTCCATTTTATTCGTACTCACTCACCTTTTGTTGCATTTTGTCCTGTGTTGTTTTCCCTTAGCGTATTTGTTACATATTTATTTGCCATATTATATGATTATAATAAACTTATTACATAGCAGTATTTAGACAATGGTAATGTCCAACAGTTGGTATCCCATTATCATTACGTAGCTACTTCGTACTATACATATATAGTTGCTTTTATCTTTCTTTGTAATACATTAACCACACGGAGAAAATTTTGCGGGCGCCGCCGTCGCACTCTCTTTTTCAAGTAGTACAGCCACACGCTCAGAAGCCTGAGCGCGTCACCATCGCAGTTTCAGAGCTCAAGCGTCTCAAGACCTTCAGCGTGCGGCGATCGCAACTTCTTTTACGTTTGCGTATTAGAGAGAGCCCTGCCTTACCACTACCCGTGAGATGGGCCTGTTCGCACTCTGCGAGGCCGAGCTCTCGTGCTGCGAGCTGGGTGCGCGCACAAAGCTAAGATCGTAGTCGTTCGACTTTTTCGACTACGGCACTCGCATGTGCGACGGCGGTGCGCGCAAAATTTTCTCCGTGCAGTTTGAAGTAAACATTGATGAACTCTTAATACGATGGATACTATGTTCATCATATATCAATCTACAACAAACATCATAGACATATTATATATTAGGGTGTTTAAAAAAAATTTATATTTCTACTCCGACCACTCTACCGATAGTTTTTGACACCAAACAAATCCTCCCACAAGATGAGCTCTATATCTCAACTCTACAAGGTGGCATAAACCATTTGTCAATGTTCATTTCACTTTACGGAGCCTACACTTTTTATGACATTCGATCATTCTGAACTTCACTCAGAAGGGTTTATTTGGGTCGATGTTTCCAGATCTAAAGTCGAAATACAGAAATTCTAAATGCGGAGTCCATTATGGTCGACCAAAATTGTAAAAAGTAGACAGTTTCGCCTCAAAATTGGTAAAAGGTTTTTAGAGCTACTAATTTCGAATCTAAATTCTAGAAATTACCAAATTAACATTGATGGATACTACCTATGAATCCTGAGTAGCAATTTTCATGTTACTCATCCTACTTCCTCCAATTTTGATCCAATATTTTGAATTTTTCTACCTTCATCTCATATTGGAAATAAATGATCCCAAAGACTGCCAAGTACTAATTTTGATGTGAATCGTTCTATTTTTTATAATTTTGCTCTGCCATGATGGGTTGAGTATTTTGAACTGTTGTATTCCGACTTCAGGTGCAGAATGAGTGTCCCAAAAGACCCCTCCTAAGTGAGTGTCGAAAGAGTGGCAGACAATTAATAATATAAAAAAGGGTCTAATATGCCATTTCTTTAGAGTTGAAATATAGCTAGATCATTTTGAAGGAGGGCAAGTTATTTGTGTCCAAAACTCGTGTTTAGAGTAGTACGATTAAAAAAAATCGAATGGCAATTGTTTTTCTTCTAGACACCCTAATATTCTCTATACCTATAATATATACAGGGTGATTTACTTTGCGCGCACCACCGTACACGGGTAGATCCTTACAAAAATCTAAGACTGATTTTTATGAGGAATCCACCCATATACGTTCGTGCACGCAAAATGAATCACCCTGTATACCTATGTATACCTATTTTCCGATGAAAGGTACATCTGTTAATACATATCTATAATAACATATTAATCACTAAATATATTGTCTAATTCAAACACACTAATAGCTTAATTATATTGCATTTGGTTTGAACATTATTTCTATTATCTCACTCTTATTTGCATTGACTGAATAATTTCTAATTCCATAACAACTATGTTACTGCGAATGGATTATCAATCCAATTAGATAATAAAATGCTACGTATATTTCCCAGACAACAAAAAAAAAACTTCGAAAAACTTCTACATGAGCCCATAAGAGGTCCATTAGACATGTTTCCAAGTTTTTTGTTCTTTGGGATGATAGAGAGCGGTTTTTGCTACACTTTCAATACTCCGTAATATTGCTAATGAAGAGTTCGAGCAACGAATTTTGAGAAATTCACATCTCAATTAATCACAAGCTACCACATGTAGGGTTGCCAGCGCCAATGTTATAGATTCAGTGGTAAATTCAAGTTTCTGCAAAGATAGATTCACAATGAAAATTGAACCTCATATTATAAACATGCAACAACAGAATATCTGATGCCACAGGGAAATTTTGGCATGCATATTATCCTTCTGGTAATACTGATAATTATGTGCACACACAAACTATATATGTTACAAAACATCTTGTAAGGAGATATACAGAGCGATTCTGTAGAAAATACGTGCCTGGAAGATATGCAAACGAAAAAAGCCTGAATTGAGCAGATCAAACATCGACGATTGGGTTTTATTTATTACGTGGGAAACGAAACCCAATCGTCGATGTTTGATCTGCTCAATTCAGGCGTTTTCCGTTCGCCTACCTTTGAGGCGCGTGATTTTCCACAAAATCGCTCTGTATAGACAATTATCAACACTATAGCTGTTCTCTCTGATACAAGATATAGAAAAATTCTATAATAATACGACAAAAGAGGGTGTACTATTTTGCAAACATTTTGATTTTTTAATTCTTTACTGTGTGTATCTATCTATCAGTAACTGTACCTCTCAAATGACCCATATGTATAGCTGATAATATTCTCTATCTAAATGTATAGATGTGAATATATACTATGGAGTGGTCAGTCCTACTGTGTGATGATCGTCCTGTCCTCATACTAGACGTTCAATGTGGCATGTTTCAGATAGATCCCAACCATCTTCTGCTAATGATGAACATAACAATGTTAAGTCTCACCCTATATTACTTCATCAAAAGACGTCCAAACTGCGTTTTGTCTCTTCTGTAGAGTTTAGGCACTCTTCAGGTAAATCCTTGCTCCCTCCATTATTTCAAGATTCATTAGCAGCACGACCAAGCCCAGTCTTAATTCCGACGCCTTCCAAAATTATTTTTGAACCTTGCAGTCTTTCAATTAGTGAGAAAAACTGTTCTTATTAAATAGCAAAAACCGTATATAATAGTAAGATGCCTTTAACGAACACCTCATGTACAATTGATTTTGGGTACTTCAAAACATTTCATCCCAGAGAAAGCATCATCTATTATATCAATTTCACTCATTCATATATAAATATAATTTCTCAAAATAAGCCAGCGTGCCATTGTGCTTTGAGTAATTTTTGCTTTCTCAGATAAAAATGAGAATACAGAGTAGTTAAAATGCATATTATATTAAATTTAGTCAGATTCTTATCCTCCGACCTAGTTTTTTGTTCATATTTCATTCGTATCATCTCTTTATATTCTTGAGATTTCTCTTATTTGGCACGAACATATGGTAGAAATGAATTCTTGGTACTTTTTCTAACCATATCTTATAAAATATGGAACTAAAACATAAATGTACATAGTATATATCATATCTATTATTCTCACCCATGCTTGCTATATATTTGAATTGGATATTAAAAAGCTTTAAAATAATTTCATAATAAAAAACAGTGTATAAATATCATATAAAAACACATTGATGATGAGAAGTGAAAAATAAATAATAATTTTCCCAATTTTAAGACGTCGCATGCGTAGTCAGTTTTTGTCATCTAACGTGACGGCTATTTGAAAATCAACGTCAATACTTACTTTCATTCAATATTATTGCGCAGGAGAAACCCTAACAACTCAATTGAGTCCAAGCAGCCCAACCGAGGACAGCTCTGGCGAGTCTCGCAGCAACAGACCACGTCTGCAACGTTCGACGGGACAAAGCAAGAAAACGTTTCGTTTAAGAAAAAGTCGACGCAGTCGCATTGAAGTATGTATAATGTATAGATTGGGATGACAAGTTTTTGATCTCGAATTCTAATTTTCGAGCTCATTCCAAAATTTTTCAGTTTTTAATACTTCAGTACACCTCTGAAAATGTCATCCCGATATAACAATTTTTAATCGTCCTTTCAGCATTTTTTCGATGCTGCCAGAATTTCTAGAAGGCTGATCCAAATATCAGACATTATAAAATTGTAGGGGAGAGCAAAATTCTTCAATTCGAGGTCACAAAGTTGTCACCCTAGTATACACAGTAGTAAACCTCATCCCATATATCATAAATCATGTCGCAGTAGCTCCAAAATAAATACAATCGGAGTATGAACAAGTTTTGTCAAATTTACAGCATTGATATAATGATGATGAAAAAGAGGTCTCATAAATGCTATTATCAAACATAATTTGAAAATACGTAATTACAATTTTTAGGTATCACACATAAAATTGGAGTCTCCAGATATTTCGAATCAAACAATGGCTTCAACTCCACCAACAGTTGCTGAGCTATCAATTTCTGGTATTCCATCTGAATCATCGTCCATACGTTCAAAGCGTAGTCTCTCTGCTCGTCAAGGGTACAACGATGCTCGCGGAAATCATCAACAATCCGACATATCGTGGGATGAAGATACCAGCGTGATATCACAAACTTCAAGCACATCTGGCTATCGGGAATCGTATAGCATGCAACTTATGTCATTGGAAAGCGGAGTTCAGTCCGCTCCGCCTTTGGCCTCCCCAGATCTCAACGACTTGCCATCTACTAGTAGTGCTACAACGAATTATATTGTATTTGATGGTAGTTCGCCCGACTGTTCGATCAATGGAAGTGGAGGAGAGAAAACTGCCTTATTAACAAACAGCCAGCGATCATCGTCCCAACATTCTTTACTTATGGTATTCCAAACCCAAGATGAGGACACTTTGATCTGAGTTGACGATTTTTACAGGGAAAATGTATTTAGTAATGTTTTAATTGTAATATTTTAGCGTAGAATAATTATCTGTCAAGTAACATGCTGCTGCGAGGACGATAAGTACTAATATTCCACACTACTAAACCACGAAGATCCTGTATTATTATTAAAATTTGAAATCTCTACAGCATATTATCAATATAAAATTTACATCAGTATATTGATTAGGAAATCAACGTTAAGCGCTATATTACAATCTATTATTGTACAGACACTAGGCATTATTGTAAGAAATGAAATTAAACTGATTTTTTACAGCATTCATTGTTTTATTCGCAAAATGATGAGTGAACCTATACGCATTATGGTTTCTAAAGAAAATCGACATTGAATTTTTTTTACCCTCATCACTCTAAACATTAGCTTTTGACACAAAACAAATCCATTTACAAGATGAGCTCTATGTCTCAATTTCAAGTAATGTTGAAGCCATTTTTTATGTTTATCCAAATCTGTAAAGACTGTATACACTTTCCCCGAGATTCCGATCTTTTTCAAATTCATTTAGGAGCGGTTTTTTGGGTCACTAATTCTAGATATGAAGGATTCTTTCTCAAGTGGGCCACCCATTTTCGTCGTGGTCTCGAATTAATTTGATTATTTCCTCCAATGATTACCCTACTTTTCAGGAGTTTTGCTGAATTTTTGCAGATTTTTAGCACTGAGATATACGAAATATCAGGATAATCTGTTTATTTTACGTACTTATAAATTACTGATAATGAAAGAAAAATCAAAATACATGAAAGTTATGTTTTTTCATCAGCTTTCCAGTAAAAATATTTTCAATTTTTATAGAATGACAGTTAGGGCCAAAAATGCCAAAAAACCCAGAAAAAAAGCGAAAAATTGTGGTTTTAAGTTTTCGGGCCGCTTTGATTTGGATGAAAAAATTCGAGAAAGACTCTCTCATTACTCAGAGTTTACTGTGTAAATTTTATTATGGGACCGCCACTCCTTCCTAAGAAGAAGACATCCGAAGATAGCCCAATGATTGTTTTTGTTCGTATGACAACTTGGACCGCGTTAGGAAGGATGGTGGTCCCATAATAAGATTTACACAGTAAACTCTGAGCAACGAGAGAGTCTTTCTCGAATTTTTTCATCAAAATCAAAGCGGCCCGAAAACTTGAAACCACCTTTTTTCGCATTTTTTCTGGGTTTTTTGGCATTTTTAGCCCTAACTGTCATTCTATTAAAATTGAAAATATTTTTACTGGAAAGCTGATGAAAAAACATAACTTTCATGTATTTTGATTTTTCTTTCATTATCAGTAATTTATAAATACGTAAAATAAATAGATTATCCAGATATTTCATATATCTACGCTCCTGCCAGTGCTAAAAATCTGCAAAAAATCAGCAAAACTCCTGAAAAGGAGGGTAATCCTTGGAGGAAGTAACGAAATTAATTCGAGACCACGACGAAAATGGGTGGCCCACTTGAGAAAGAATCCTTCATATGTATTCGAAATACCGAAATTCAAGACGGCAGATCTGATATGACTCATAAAAATTGTAAAAAGTAGACAGTTTGGTATCATAATCTATAATCCGCGGTTTTTGGGGCTGCTCATTTCAAATCCAAATTTGAAAATTACCAGATTCCCATTGATGGGCACTATAAACCCTAATATAAATTGAATTTGAATAATTCTTTGATTTAATTTTATGCCTAGCTGGTTATATATTCTATATTATACTAGAAATTGAGAGAATGGTATGTAGCACATACAATCGGAATGACTATAATTAGGTATAGAGGTATAAGTTATCATTTGTGGTGCGGCAGATCTACACTTAATTCAGCCATAACATACGAAACTGCAGCAAACAGCGCGGTACCCAGATCAAGTGCATGTGGATCTTCAACCAGCATAGTATCACCGTTTGAATGATGATACCAAAAATATTTACTGTTTTCGTTCCACAGTGAACCTCCTGGTACGCCTGAGTTTACCCATTCCGTTATGTCAGGGCCTTCTTGCGGGCTAGTAATGTTCGTTGCATTTATTGCCCCTAGTAAGCTACAAAAAGATGAGAATAGTGACTTATCTCCATGAAAAATTTTCATCAGGCAAATAAATTGATACAGATTTACTGAGATTATGCGAGTGAAGACAATGTTATGTATACGGAACATAAAAATTTACCTCATTATTTTTTCCAAGATGCATCGAACTTCTCCTGAACCAGTAAATGCGAGTCCTAATGGTGTAAATGTACCTATATCAGACTCCAATACAAATTGAAGGTTTGACTTTTCTGCTTGATGTGCTTGAATGTATTGATGCGCTCCCAAAATCCCAAACTCCTCACCAGTCCAAAGAATTGCCCTATCAGAAAGTATGTTATTAATTAGAATAAAGATTACCTGCAGTATATCAGTAGATAATAGGCGAGGGATCAATTTATTTGGATAATCTATACATCAAGAGTTAATTATTATGAATGTTTTTCTATACATGAATAATATCATTCGACGTGTCATTTGGTCACCAGAATTATTCCAAAACAAATTAATAAATTAATAAATTAATAAAAGTCGACTGTATATGCTTTTTCTCATAAAGATAATTTAGGTACTGAACGCACCGTATTGTTCTTCGAGGTCGTAAATTTAGAGCTTTTAATATTCTCAAAGCATTCCAGGAGATAAAAGCACCTCCTCCGTCATCCATTGCACCCTGCCCCACATCCCAGCTATCTAAATGCCCGGATACAACTACTACTTTTTCTGCCATCTGAGCACCAGAGATTTCCGCAATTGTATTGCGAGAGTTGACTGAGGGTAAAGTCTGAGCTCCCATTTTGATATTGATCACTAAACCATCACCTAGAATAATACCCGAAATTCCATTGCCCATTCCATTTACACTTTTATTAAATTTGCAACAAAGCTTGTTTTATTGATGCGGTACATTTGACGTTCAAGGAATCTTATAGCAAAGGAAATCAATCTGGATGGCTATAGTTACCCCGATCAGCCATTCTGTTTAATAGAGTGGCATCTTCAACCGTTATACAAGCAGCTGGAATTTTGGTAACATTTTTCTGATAGGACATCATGCCTGTGTGTGGAGAGTAAATAGAATTTGGAGTAATAGATCGTATCAAAACAGCTACAGCGCCAAACTTTGCTGCTTCTGATGCTCCCCTACTTCTGTATTCCACCGTCTCTCCATAATTGACGTAATCCTGATTGTAAACAACTATTTTTCCAAGCACCTAAAAATCCACAATTTTACCAAATCTCTGAATATATGCCAGAAACAAAATATTAAACTTTCTGGATATCTTCTCTGGAATATTACGATACCTCGTTTTGTCGCAGTCGCAGTTCCTCAAAGCTCTTTACTACTATAGCCGATGCAGTAATGCCTTCACTCGGTGTTCCAACACTATACCCTAATCCGAGCATCGCCATGTCCTTGATCCTTGGCTGAAGTAAGGTAGCAGACTCGGTACCTCTGAAAATGAGACATTAAAACTTATTTATAGTTTCCCTGTTGAAATAGAGTAAAAACATACCTGATCCAATGAGGCACAATCGCGTATTCCCCGTGAACATTTTCTAGCCCATGATTGATAGAGTTATTGAGCATATAGTCAATGGCATTTTCAAGAACTTGCGACCCAGCTAAACGCGGACCAAACTTATCGACAAACGCAGCTAATTCCTGCCACGTTGTGCCCTTGAATAATCCATTAACTGTTTCGTTTATTATCTGATTAACAGTTGGGGCATAACTTTCAATTTCTGTTATCAGATCATCCGGTAGCGAGCATTGATCTACTTCGTTATCAACAGTATTGCATAATGTTAATTGAGATGTTAGCAAAATGACGAGCGCAAACTTTGGTGTGAAACTCATCTTAATATTAGAAAATGCAACGCAGATTGTCCACTGAGAATCACGACTGACTCAGCAGAGTTATACTTGGAACAATTTATACTCCGAGTTTAGCTAATATTTATTTTAAACTGTACACGTCACAGTATACTACAAGTTTATGTCATATTCATGGGTTTGAGATTGAACATTTTTGATATGTGGGTGAGATAAGACCACAATAGTATTGACCACATGCGGACATGAAGTGTCTGGGTTATTTACATCGGTCGTCAGATGTAGTTATCAATTCACACATGTGAAGAATCATGTGTAGTGATCTAGTATGTGTTTATGCATAGATATATATGGTATGTATTCAGAAGTAATCCGTTGGACTTGTTTGAACAGCAATATGGCTGGCATGAGCAAATAAATACCATAAGCAAATATATACTATAAGTATTTCTAGATAGGTTTATTGACCTATTGTCACAATTGTCTTTAGATAAATATTGAAAAATCTATTTCCTGGATTGTGTGTTCATTAGGGTAGGCTGAGATTCTGCTCTTTTGGAATTTTCACTTATGTCACCTTGCAAAACGTGCTGAATCTGTTAAAACTTAAACTCCCTCGAGAAGCTGGAGCTCTGGACTTGCATGATCTCCAGGATGTACCCCTTTATTATTATTTTTTTTTTTTTTTTATCAATTGTCAAGGAACTAAATGAATATATTATTTGAACTAAATGAATATATTATACATTGGTGAAGCCTGATCCCAAACCTAACTGCATATGTAATTGGAAAATAAAAGAGATGATTGTTAATGATGATTTTTATTTTTTCAATAACAATATAAATTAAAAAATTCAAAACGACTTCAAAATATACTGTTAAAGATTAACTTATCGAGTTAGTTACGGGGGGTGTAGCATTTTTACCGTAGATTTCACCTGAATTTAGTAAGATCGAAATATAATAATATATCGATCTCCGTGCTGACAAAAATCAATTGAACTGTAAACTTTTTGCCGTTTCAAAGAATACAGAATACCTCATTGCAGCGAACCAGAAAAAGTCATGTAATCTTATCACATGACTTGTGCTAAATATACAATATATACTAAAATAGTTGAAAATACAGATGTACTCTACAAGTTGGATTATAGAATCATAAAAATTATTATTTCAAAATTATTCATACAATTATTAAACGTGTGAACAAGCTCTAACAGCTATTGCAGGTACTCAGCCAATACTGATTGATAAAACCGAAATTATAATCAGCAGATAAAGACTAATGGTCCTTTTTCATAACAATATAACATGTAGATTCTTTCAAATCTTCATAATTTTCAAATTATTTTTTTCATTAATATTCACAGTACCTTTGTAATACTGATATTATTAAACGTAATTTTTCAACAATTTATAAACCATTTAGTTAAGGGGGGTGTATACACCTTTTAATGGATTTAAATTCTTGAATGTAAATCGATTTGGGCAGACAACTTGAGGACTCTGATAGAATCCCAAAAACTCATGATGTTTGGGAAGGGTTTGACCCTTATTATGCATATTTTACATCAGGTATTGCTTCGAGTCTAACAGTAATATGCTGAAGACAGAAAAATAAAAAAATCACTCGGTTCCCGCAAAGAATAAAATCTCACGTTGGACCGATCTCCGCATTCTTGGTCTTCAATCGTTCCGAAGAGATGCCCCTATGAGATGAGCATAGAACTTTTTGATATCGCAAGAATTACTGGAGTGGTTCAATTTTTTAGAATTTTTTTTTAGAATTTGGGAAAAAAGTTGGCTTTGTTCTCATTATCTCAATCAAAAATAGGTCCATCGAAAAGTTCTATGTTCATCTGATAAAAGCATCTCTTCTGAACAATTGAAGTCCAAAACTTCCAAGATCGGTCCAACGGTTGATTTTATTCTTTGCAGCAAGCGAGTGATTTTGTATTTTTCTGTCTTTACTCTTTAGCATATCACTGTTGGACTGGAAGTAATACATGATGTGAAATATGCATGATGAGGGTCAAACCTTCCCCGAACACCATGTTCTTTTGGATTCAATCAGAGTCCTTAAGTTCTCTGCAAAAATTAATTTCCATTTGAGATTTTCAACCAATTCGAAGGTGTATATAATATATATACTAGACTGTTTCAAAAAAAAAAAATTTTCAAAGAACATTGAAAAATCGTCAGAGTATGTCTAAACAAAGACCCTGTTCAAATGTGAGCCCTTAATATTAATATTTAGAGGTGGCGCTTTTCATTTTTCCATTTCCATTTAAATAACATGGAAAATTTTTTTTCTGAACTTCCGAATTCTATTACTCAGAAACGAACTATCTTACAATAATAACTAAGATAGCTTTTTGTAGCAAATTTGACGCTCTATAAAAAAGAGGCGTGAGGCGAGCCGTTTCGGAGTTATCAAGCCTCAACCATTGAACTGTTCAAAATAATGATAATTTCTACTTATACGCGAAAAAATCGACTCATATAACTTAAATACCCACTATTATCAACTTTAAAACCAATATCCATAAATTTTCAATTCAATGTTGATCAAAAAATTTTATTAATCAACAATAAGTGATTGATTTTTTTGATCAATAATCAAAAATACGGGTATATCACAAATAAATGATGAAATTTCATCATAAATTTTATTTACAATGCATCAATAATTCATTTCAATTTAATTTTAATTTTGATTTTAATTTTGAACAGTTCAATGGTTGAGGCTTGATAACTCCGAAACGGCTCGCCTCATGCAAATTTTCATTCAGACCTTTCTTATAGAGCGTCAAATTTCCTACAAAAAGCTATCTTAGTTATTATTGTAAGGTAGTTCGTTTCTGAGTAATAAAATTCGAAAGTTCAGAAAAAATTTTTCCCATGTTATTTAAACGGAAATAGAAAATTGAAAAGCGCCACCTCTAAATATTAATATTAAGGGCTCACATTTGAACGGGGTCTTTGTTTAGACATACTCTAACGATTTTTCAATGTTCTTTGAGAAAAATAAAATAATCGCTTTTTTTGAAACAGTCTAATATATACCCTCTTAACTAACCGATTTTCTCAACCGTAAAATCTTTCAAATATTCTGAAAAAGATTTTTTGATTAAAAATATCCAGTCAAACGCATAAGTTACACTTTTTACATTTCGTAATCCTATAATGCCCAGTATAGTATACCTATATTCGATTGAAAGAACAGAGGCTATAAAGAGCTAAGTAGTTCTCAAGTAATTCATGATACTATCCTAAATAACGTCATGTTAGGCGGAAAACGATTATTTTCATTATTGTATTGGGTTTATCTTATATAGACAATACTGCGATCTGGGAGTAAGAATTTTTCTTTTTTCTTTTTTCTAAGTGATTGAAGTATATCAGACTTCTAACAAAAAAAAAAAAAAAAAAAAAAAATCGATAAAATATAATTAAACATCGTTAACGATTGTAATAGATTATTTCAAGGTAATAATAAATATTTCTATTTATAGCAGTAAATATATTCAGTTTTACAACAGGGTTTGTTACTTGTTAATAATAATGACCCACAGGTCTCTATATATATGGTCACAACTACCTGTACCAAATTTCAACTACATCATTCTACATGGTAATAAATAACAGGATAAGTGTACCAAAATTTGGCTGATTTTATATATTCAAATACATTTATTCATTATTCTACAGAGACAACTATTTGGATCAATATTACTATTTATGTCCATAATATCTTAAGAAATTTCGCAATATCTGTTGTCTACAACCACTATTATGTTTTAATAAACTAGAAATATATTTGTTTGTTTGTTTGTTTGTTCTTTTATAAAGTAATAATCTATTTGCAATTTCAAAATCTATAAGTAAGCAATACGATTTCTTATTACCATTTTATTTTATTTTCAGTTTTTTTACTTTTTCTTTTTCTTTTTATAATAAATAGCTTTTCTTCGATTATTATATCGAAAACTTGGTCGCACGTCTTGTATAAAGCAATTACATACATACATACTAACATAAATCTCTTAGCAGCTCACACGCTTTGCCCAGGTACCAAACATGTTTTCAAAAAATAAAATTTATAAATATAGTATGGGCTTCGAGCAATAAATATGGCAATCACACTGAAATTATCAGTTTTTCCATTTAAATTTTTTTTTTTTTTTTTTTCATCTTTTCTTTCAAATTGAACGATGTTTGGAACCAGTTATCGTGATTTATGTCGCATATTTCATTAACGATAGCCTGTCAGCTTCTGTTTTATCATTTTATTTATATATAAATAATTAATTAATCTAATTGCACAGAGGAATGCTTATGTCGTCGACCTGACGTAAAACAATAGATAAGGTGTTGCTGAGTTGCGTGGATTTGGAGCTAATTTTTCTTCCAATTCACGCAATGGAATTATCCTAACAGCCTCGTCGTCACACTCTAGCCATGATCCGGTGTGTTTACCTCTACGAATACCACAGCATTCCATGCTACGACATCCAACTCTTAAAACGTTCAATTGTTCTTTATTTTCACTAACGTTTGATTTCGATCTAAAGAATTTCATTATACCAGACGATTTCTCTGACGTACTGCTACTACTATTCTGCGTTGGAAATTGCCGCTTATTGTCACGATCGCAATTAAAGTATTCGGTTGATGCAGATTCATCGGGTAATCTGGTATATGCGACGTAATGACCTGCGGTCATAGTCGCTCCTTGGTGCATTATAACTGAATACAATTTGTAGACGTGTCGAGATTCTCGTCTACTACTCGCGTCTGGTATATCGCTCAAACAATCTTCACAAAAGCATTGCAATGTCAACGGTGTCGGCATGTGATTGTTGATTTTCTCCATCGACCTAAAATTGAGATTACGTATATAAGAAATGCGAATATGATGTTCGTGAAAGGAGACGGCCTTTCAGAAAATCACTGGTAAACTTTTGAAGGAATTTTCTACCTACTGAATACTTTTATAGTCTACAAAAGAAAAGTGGTTGTTGTAGGGTAGAGGTTTCATCGTTTATCAAAAATTTTTGAAATTAGGAGGGATTATATTGTGACGATGTAATTTCGAGACAAACCGATAATATATTAGAGAAAAAGTCAATTTTCTATAAATATCATTGGTTTGTGCCGAAATTACATCAATGTAGAATATTCCCTGCAAATTTGAAGAAGTTTCAATGGCCGATGGCAAGCTGTACCCTACAACAAACACTTCTTCTTCTTTGGTGCAATCATTCCATGTAAGGGAGAGACCCTGAAATCTCAAATGATTTTGAATCATGGCTCAAAATACTAGCGATCAGTGATTAAAAAAAAAAACTGTAAAAAGAATAATGCTTATCAAAAACTAACAAGTAGTTTTTCAACACCATCTCTTTGACCCATGTGATAAGCTCACTATACTTTGTAATATTTATAACCCGAAAATCGAACAAAATGTTCAATAAGTTAGATTTGAGATTAACTGACCCAGCCGTAGTGGAGAATCTTTTCAATTGCAAAATGAGAAGTCTAGGTAAAGATGGGAAGCACACTGCCCGTCTTGCTTCGTTATAACGCAAACAGCAAGCGCACCAGTACTTATCTCTGCCTCTTAAAAGTTCGCTAGTCACTACTGCTCGTTTGTACACTTCACTGCTGTCCAATAATCTCCTATCCTCTTCTATAAATGACAAATTTTAGTCTTGATTATACATGTATGCCGACAAATTAACACAGACTTTCAAAGGTATATATGGCTCTATAATCTTCATTTATGACTAAGGAGCTGAGGATGGAAAGCAGACTTCTGTTTCTTTTAAAATAGAACAACAATTCAAATAACAGTTTTTAACAAAATCAAATTGTGCTTGATAAAAAACAAAATAGGTATTTTCACAAAAAGTGGATTGGCCTGCTTTTCATCCTCCACTTTTAATTAGGTACTGTGTTGATGAATTTCACGCCACGATTGTCCCAATTTCTCTTACCCTTTTCGTTTGATTGATCGGTATCTATCGGTACATAAATATCGCAAAAAGTTTCTTTCCTTTCGGTCACATGTTCGCACTCTAGACATGTTGTACGCAGGAGGCTAACGCCCTCAAAATCTTCTGAAATAAAGCATTTTTTGCTTTCTGGTTGATGACCGGTGACTTCGCCGTTACTTTCAATTGGATCAGAATGACCATTTTCACAGGGTTGTTTCAAAGGCGGAGGGGCAGTGCCGTTAGAGCTTGACTGAATGAAATTCAGGCTGCCTTTGGAAGAGAGCTTTTTTTTCTTCTTAGATTTACGAAGACCTCTTTTACTCGAACTCCCTTCAGACTGTACGTCGTTCACTTGATCTAAGTACAAATCCGATCCCCCACCACTCTGCCCAAATTGACTTTCTCTGTGCCTAACAAGCAGTTGGAACGTTTCCCGAATGTTGTCTAATAAACAGACTAATAACTCGTGAGCATCCTGCTGTTGATTACCTTCAAATATTGGATTAACTTCCCTGAAATTGGAAATCTGATTAAATCGCTGCTGAGATAAGCTGTAATTAAATCAGATGATTGTGCATTTAGTTGGAGTTTAGAGAAAATTATGTGAATAATTTTACTAGTCGGATAATCTGATCACAATGAAATGAAGATAAAAAAGGGCTGGCATGAAATGAACGGAATCTAATAGATTTCTCTTTATTAAATGAGCGATTACCGGCTAATAAAATTGA
Source organism: Tenthredo mesomela (assembly GCA_943736025.1). Lineage (NCBI taxonomy): Eukaryota > Metazoa > Arthropoda > Insecta > Hymenoptera > Tenthredinidae > Tenthredo > Tenthredo mesomela. The sequence continues at coordinate 16,569,703 of OX031020.1, read as the reverse complement.
TCCCAAACGTTTCTTTCTGATTCCAACAGATTAGGTAATTAATCAACTATTACCTCAATGCCTGAAGGAATGCATCGGGTTGATACGGTTCCCCGGTATCTTTAGTCTCAGAAATTCTCAACGCTGCAAATAATTCGTGTAACTTTTCGGTCGCCACTTGTATTCTGGGTTTATTAGAATCTCCCATTGGCCCAGCCAGAGCTAAAAGATCTTTACTACTCCAGCTACGACTGCCACTTGCCGTTAGCGATACGCCTGTTCTACCCAACGATGATGACTTCATCTATTAATTTTAAAACAAAACTGAATACCAATTTACAAAAATTGTCACTAAACCGTACGAACTATGACCCAACTGTACCTTTGTCTGTAGCTGTTTAACGGTCAAATTAGACAAGTCTGTAGCAAGATGGTGTAAATTATGTAGAAAAGATGGTGCGAATCTTAGCGTGTAAAGTACGCTGTTTAAAAAACAGGTGTTACCCAGATTACAGAGTGTTGCTACCCGCAATCCCTCTACACCGCTATTAGCAGAGTTGCACATAGTCTCCTGAGAGCTTGGCAATTGATTGCGATACCCATTTAACATGGTGCTTTGACCTGTTGAACAATCTTTCTTTATACATTTAATACATATCATTAAATATTATAACAATATTGAATGATATAATTAAGATTATTTACCGTTTGAAAATGAATTTCTACTCAAAGTGCCCCCTCTTGTAGATGTGCGAGGGGGCTGCGTTATTGTTTTAGCGATTGGTTTGCCGCGCCCTGAGAGCGACAGGCAAAACTTTTTCCTAGGTCTAACCAGCTGCTCATCCTCCTCTTCTTCTGCTGCTTCTAATACTGTCATTTTCTGCTAACCTGGAATAAGAAATGATGGATTATTTGGAAGTATACAGCTGCGATGTAATAAACATTGAATCATTGGTTTGTTAAAGTCTAGAAGTTCATTCATTGGTTTTTTTTAATGCAAAGCTGATGTGATTTGTTGATCTTTTATCGTATGTTCAAAGATATGTAGATGTTGAATTGTGAATCCAGTAACGAAACTTGCTCAATATTGCTGAGTATTGAAAAGTATTAGAGTTTTTGTTATATTATTTATTAGCTTACTACTTACGTCCTATTAATTAGAGAAGTCATGGAATAATAATGTCTTTCCAAAATGATAATAGTCAACAATATTTCATACCCTAACCACATCAACGATTTGAGTATGCTCCATTTCTACAAAGTAATCTCAATTGCTTTTTATCAATTTTACCGTAGCCATTACTTCCCATTTCACTTATTATCCTATGCTCATAAAATAACGTAGAAGTGAAACTCTAACGCCGTTATTTACCTACAAGGAATTCTACGTAGCTCAACGTTCGCAGCGCCCTGCACCTGGTGGACAGACACCGAATGCAACCAGAGTCTAGAGAGTGTAGCGCTATTGGGAGCTTTCCATCTACAGACAAAAATCGACACAGTCAGACACACAACACTACGATTGGTCCCTTCCGTTAGATCCAGCCAATCATAATACTGTGTGTCTTACTGTGTCGATTTTTGTCTCTAGATGGAAAGCTCCCATTGTGTAGCGTATTTAATTACCGGATGGGCTTGGCTCTACCTTTTCGTTCACCAATAGGTTCTTTCGTTTTACAAAAAATCGGGCTGCACTAGTATACTAGACTATACTAGTCTAAGCTTCAAAGTAATTGGTTCAGTGCAGCCCAGTGCAGCCAAATTTTTTGTAAAACGAAAGCACCTAATGAGAGTCGAGAGAGACTATCAAATTTTCTATCTCGCCGGAAGCGGCGCATGCACAAAACGCGATTTTGTCCTAGAACCATAACCTAAAGGGTTAAAGAAAAAAAAAAAAAAAAACTCGGCATTCGGGAACGTGATACGGAAGGTTTATCAGTTCTTCTTTCTTCTTCTTTTTCCTTGTGCTTGGTTATATTGCTCCTGTCGCTATGAGGTTTATCAGTTGACCGCTAGGGGCCGTTGCCCGTTAGAGCCATAGAAGCAGGAAGCAGGAAACAGGAAGAAAGAAGCTTATCACTAAATTCTTTTAGTTCATTGGAGGTTATATTCAAAGGATATGAGTTATGTTCGATTGTTGAGATTTGAAGAAGCCGAGCAATAGAGGAGAGCGTTCATTGCATGCGTCCATTAGTCATTTGAATGATATACAAACCATGTCATACTATTAACAATCTTTAAAAAAAATTATTTATTTTTCTAATTCCGATTTACTCCCATCAAGTTTCCGACCCATTTATCTGTTGGAGGTAAGTTCGCAGTATTAATGTTATCCGACAATTTTAATTCGACATCATACAGTTGTACAAAAATGTATTGATCTAGAAAAAACATGACAACTCGCTCATCTGAGAAATAAACTTTTTTCATTCTGAAACGACAATATAGTTCATTCATTCAACCTATTCTTAAATACTAAGCAAAATACTGATCTTTACTGATTACTTGATGTAAAAAAAATAAATAAAAATCGTCAAGAATTCGGCTGATTTTAACGATTTCAGATTGGGTTGAATCCGCTATGTTGGACGAAGACTATCTACCTAAGCAACGATTGCTGTTGTTTTATTGCTCCTTCACCTGTATCTACTTCCCTGGGATACTAGCTCTGTTGAAATTTAACAACAGCTTGTATAATGTCGGGACCTATAAATTTATCCCCATCTTAATGATACTCATGTTTGCCGAGGTCACCAAATTATCGTTCTCTCTACTACAAACAGATTTACCAACTTTGAATAAAGTCGATTCAAGACCGACGTCAAAGATCAAAAAATCATGGGGCAAACGGCTGAGAGAAATATTCAAGTTCCTGATGTCTGCAGTTATAACTTCGCTTGTTTATTATATCATCGTTATTTTATTCGGGTGCCCTTTATTGACGCATCATGAGGAAACTATTATGCTCACTATCACGTTAACCAGCTTAACTCTAATACCAGCTAGTCTTCATCTGGGCGTTGATGAATCAATAGCACTGTTGACTGGAGCTCCGTTACAAACTAGTAACATTCTTGTTGAAGCTGTTCAAAGAAATATTAAAGCAACTCTGCTGGGCACATGGCTTGGTGCCACAGTCATACCTTTGGATTGGAATAGACCATGGCAAGCTTGGCCTATTCCATGTATTACAGGAGCTCTTGTTGGATACATGATCGCTCATTTCATTACACTTGTTAAAATGCTGCCTGTCTTGCGAAGGAAGAAAAATTATTATTGTAATAGTATCAAATAGCCGATTAACTTTTATAATAAATTGTTCTGAGTTTATGAATGGAATTCTTTTCCTTTTTAACAAACATCCATTTCTAAAATTTAAGGAATGACTGGGCCCTTCCATGTTACGGAAAGTGGAAGTATTTTCGAAGCTCAATTGCTAAAATGAAAGGGAAAGGGAAAGAGAAAGAGAAAGAATTCTGGAATTTTTGTAATCATTTATATTCACTCTTTTGATGCCCTAACTTTTAAAATCACCTATGTGACGAATGACAGAGTTATTTGGTTTATTCCCTGTTGGATTATATTCTGACCGATATGAAGTTGCCAACACAGTTTTCTGTCTCCTTTTATTCTTGATGGTTACATAGAGAAGGAAAGAGACAGAAGACAATGGGGCCACCGGCCAAATTCATCCAAACACGCTGGTGTACAATGCAATACTCCTCCGCCCCCGCAACAAAGACTTTATTCGTTGTCCGCTACCCACTAGTAGAAGGTCAAGGTTGGTGGCAATTTGACACCCAATATGGCGGTAAATTTGAACGACAGTAAATGAACTACACATATTTAGGTTGGAAAAGCTGCGTAATTTATGAATTCAATTGTTAATACACCCGTATTCTATACATATAAATAAATGGATACGAATAAATAATACTGATCTGTACGTGATATTCAATTTCCACAAGAAATATTTAGCAGCATAATACATAGTAAACAAAGTAACCTAACCCTAAGCTTAGGGAAAATAAATAAGGACCACAATTATAATCCATTTGTGTATGTACTTGCTGATGAAATGTTCTGCCCGCAGCACTATTATCTGTCCTTTCACCACAAAAACTACAGTCCATTACCATTTTGACATAAATAAAATTGAATTCATATGCACTTAACCGTTGACTGAGTATTCTAAAGACAGCTCACCCTGGGTTATTCCGTGAGCCGACCAAGGCCGTGTTCGGGGAGTCGCTTTTAGCGCTGTCAGTAATCTTGTGTCTCTGTCACACTTCTTGATTTCCCCAAGCTCCGTCTCTCTCTCTCTTGATTTTCAGCACTTTAAAGCGCTTTAAGCGCGCTCCCCGAACACGGCCCAAGTGAGCTTGAAGTGGGCTTGGGGATGGAAGAGTGCCCGAAGTTACCGACCGAACTACCATTGCAGTATATCTATATATTCGTACACTATAGATATGCTGCAATGCTATTTCAGTCGGTAACTTCGGGCACTCTTCAATCCCCAAGCCCACTTCGAGCTCACTTTGCCGGCTCACCAAGTCCCATAAGGGGAACCGTCTTTAGAATATTCAGTCAACGACTTAACTATACTTTTCTCCGTGCTTTTCTCCCAACGATTTATTCAAATGCCGCCATATTGGGTGTCAGATTGCCACCAACCGCCAGCTTCTAAAGGTGGAAGCACACAGAAGTCCATAAGCCATAAGCAGAATGCATAGCCGTAGATATAGATATAAGATCTGCAGTAAAAGCGAAGTTATGCGCATGCGCTATGGCTTATGCTTTCTGCTTATGGCTTACGGACTCCTGTGTGTCTCCACCTTAATCGTCACAGCGATTTCGGCCTGTCTTCTTTTTCTTCCTTTTTTCTGGCTTATCTCTTATGCAGAATTGTACAGAATGTAGCCTTACCTATACCTCACTTTTCTCAAAGTCAAAATGTTGGCTTTATCTAACAATTTTTTTTTTTAAACCTATGGCTTATCATCTAATTAAAGATCTGCTTTATCTAACAATCGTCGCTCGTCGCTATCGCGTTATGAAAACCTAGCATATCGACGGTCAACACTAACCGGAGCGATTGTTGAATGCTTTACTTGTGAATTTTTATTTACCTCGTTTACCTTCATATTGTAGTTGTTTATAGCATATTCGACTGGGGCTACACCGAGCTACACTGGTGTAGTGTAGCCATCTTTGTCTCTCTCTTCCTTATAGAAAAGAAAGAGGATGGAGATAGCTACACTACACCAGTGTAGCTCGGTGTAGCCCAGTCGAATATGCTATTAGACAACGATATTGTTACGCGCGAAAAATGGTCGGCGACGTATTGTTTATGTATTTAACCTAAATAAGCACGTGTGGTCGAGCCGTCGCGTCGTAGATCAATTATATTATATACATTTATGATGATATGGTGTTACTATTTTCCAGCCTAATTTGATCATTGGGGTTAAATATGGATTCACGAATGACATTGCGTCAAGATATTTATTTGATAGGAGATATAAACGCAAAAATTGTTGGAAACAAGTTGCCATCTAAATTACAAGTTTTAAAAGTGTTTCTTTATCATGTTAGAGTATTAAAATCACAATTGCGAGATAGTGCGATGGCAACAATAAATGAAGTGAAAATTTTTTGGCAAAAGGCACATTTGCCTACTCAAAGAGACGATCACTGTACAAACAAACTATTAAAATTACACGACGCATATCGAGCTTTACAAAAACACAAAACACGGAAATCTAATCGCCAGCGAGAGCACGATTTTATATCTTCATTAAAAAATCTTTTCGATATTGCTCACGCGAATAGTCTTGATATTATCGATGAGAATGAAAAAAACTTTCTGATAAACCAAATAAAAGATGGGAGAGTCGGATGCATCGCTAATATTGAAGAAAAATACGATGAAATTAAGAGGGAAGAGTCGCGACTAGAAGAAATATATCAACAACGAGTAAAAAGAGATGAAAAAGAAGAACAAAGGATTGGTAAGATTATTTGTTATATCAATCAATTATTAAAGAAATAATAATCATATCAAATAAGATATTTTTGTTTATGAATGAGAATCCGTAATTTTATTTTTTTTAGAAGATTCTATAGAGTCGGCACCGACCAATGGAATTCAACAGCCATTGAGCCAGAAAACTATGTCTGCGTATTCCAATGTATTCGATGAATTTTTCGTTTCTCAAACTCTGGAAGAAGAACAGGAAGCTGGACCATCCAAGCCTAAACGAACACGTGGATCAATAAATATTATGAATTATAAATTTCTTGGTTTTCCGGGTTTTATTAACAAGCAGAGCACACTTGAACAAGAGGCTTTCATGAATGGCTTCTTGTGTGAACAGCTCTTACAAGAAAGTAACTCTGGAGATCCCCTGTTGCTTGGTTCTTGCGCACGCGTGTAGTTCGGGCAGCTTCAAGCGCCCCACCTATCCTGCTAGTATCAGTATCAGTGTCAATGAAGCCCTAGCTTCTCAACAAAATTAGTGGCAGCATTAGATCCGAGATGCTGTGTATCTGATCGTTGCTGTTGCTGTAGCGCTGAATTTTAATGTGCATTCATTGATGGTCAATGATGCTTGGCCAATTATAGATAAAAATCAATATAATTCTGGTGTCAAAGATGATTATGTATGCAGTATTTGACACAATTATGCTGATGACATAGATACATTTGTGCAAAATGAATTAGAAACCATCCAACCCAGAGCAGATCATCGGGAACTCTTACTATGGGCGCACATATTTATTAAGAAACTCCCCGGTGACGGTGTTGAGTTTAAAAAACCAAGTGCTTTCCATCATGCTCGTTATTTGTCTCAAGGCAATATACGTTTTGCGAATGTTTGTTCCAGTTGACGTCGAAAATAGAAGAATCATTGTCTGAGCTTCGTATTTTCAGTGTTTTGATTTAGAATCAAGCATGGTTTACACGTCCTTTTGCAATTGTAGCCCTGAACCATGATTTGTGAAAAAGAAACTTTGTGATTAGAAATTTATAGACTCTAATCTCTAATATATCAGAAGTATCATCAAAAATATTCGAAAATCACTTGTGGTACTTGAGGGGAGACTTCGGTGAAATTTTGATAAAAACGAACCTTGCACATACACTTTCAACTCAGAGGATTAAATTTTTTTTTCAATACACATACAATCTAAATTTTGATGCAGGGAATTTTTGATTTAATTTTTTTCAGTAATTTAAAAATTTTAAAAATTGTTTTTATCAAAATTTCACCGAAGTCTCCCCTTGAACGCCCAATCAGCTGCAATTGCTTTTTTTATGAAGATTTATCAGGGGTCTTATTCTGTAACTCTCATGGCCGGTTGCATAAAGGTAGGTTACCCGAACCTTCAAATACCCCGTAGGTAACCCCGCAGATACTACCCGTTCAACCGTTTTTTCATCTGACAGCTGTCATGAATCGCTGTTAACTTCTGACAGTCATGTAGGTTGAACGAGTAGTATCTGCGGAGGTTATTGAAATTTTTGGGTAACCCACCTTCATGCAACCGGGCATCATAGCGGCGGAAATAACTGCAAAATAGCGCTGAAATCATGATAAACAATAAGCGGCTGCCAATGAGCTGCTTCTATTTCATAGATTGACATTGTTTTATGCAGCTATTCTGCAGTTATGATAGTGCCAGAGTTACAGAATAAGCCCTCTGACGATATAAAAAAGCGGATAGTAATTATGTTGGAAAATGTCTGTGATGGATGTGAATGTTCAAAACGTGTAGAAATAAAAAATGTGAAAAGTTTATATGATCTGAGCATCGATTCATTTATATCTCAATCTGGTGGGTTTTTGGACCCATTTAAAATTAATAATGATTTTTTGAAAATCGATCCAATGAGAATTGAGAATGAAAGTTGTTAATAACACGGCAGAAAGAGCAGTAAAATAAATAGAAAATTAAAATGATTGATTAACTAAAAATGAAGATTAAAAACAATGTTCAAATGTTATTAGAATATAAGAAAACTATTCCCAGATGCACGAAAATCCACGGTATTACGAGATCACGTAACAAATTTAATTAATATACTAACTAGAATTATTATTTACGAATCTTGATAAAATGACAGTCAAATGTATAATTAATAATTCTGTTTCGAAAAAAAAAGTAATTCTATTTGTAATATTTTAATCCTATACAATATTTGGGAACTCTGATTGAAATTGGCATATGACCAAATTAAGGGCCACCCCAATGTATATGGATGAAACCAAAGAAACAAGTGTCCATTCAAAGTCGAAATTTTTCACTAAATAATCTCAGGATGTGTATATCATTTTTTTTTTTTTTTTTTTAAGAACACTCTTGACACTTGAAGAACTTGTGAAATTAGACGGGTTTTATTTAGTGGTAAGGTTGAAATATATTACATGTTGTAGGGTTAACCCTCTGTAATAGCCGCGGGTCACAGTGACCCCACGCCGTTTTTAAACTCGATTTTCACCCCTTAAACTTTTGGAAAACCGGCTATTGCTGCCATCTGCAAGGAGCAGGATAGTCCAACACTAGACCCGTGAAGTGGGGATATGATTCAAAGCATTAGTATCCTCAGGGCAGCCGTCGAGAGCAGGACGTGCGGAATTGTGGGGGCACTGTGACCCCGTGCTAACATTACGTGTAAAAAACTTTTTTTGGAGCATTTTTTTTTTTTTTTTTTAAAGTGATTGGGGATATTAAGGTGAGTGCAAATAATCAATATCTGAAGACTAGATTTTTGTAAACCACTTTTTAACGATTTTTCGAACAAATTTTTAGATGGCAAATAAATTATAACTCACGTCCTGTACTAGCTTTTGAAATTACTTTTATTTGATGTTTTTTAGATGGCGTATAACCTACGTCCTCGTCAGTCGAGTTTCCTACGAGAATTGCTCGTGGAGGAGCAGCAGGAAAATATTGGCGGTGAGTGTTCTGAGGACGAAATTGATCACGTCTCAGAACACTCTGAATCATCCGAGAGTGAAAGCGAAGATGAGTTTTCTGATTAGGAAAATGCCACCGAGGTAGAAAGACTGCTGACATCAACGGCGCGTGGTCGTCCAAAGAAAATTTTGAGAGGCGTAGATGGCTTTAAATGGATCACCGTTAAGTCAGCTAGACGATCAGGCCGCCTATCTGATAGAGTACCTCAAGTCCGAATTCCTGGACCAATTAACACATCCGCATCCACCATCGAGGAATTTTGGGATCTCCTTTTCAATAAGGAGATTATTGACATCATAGTTCACCACACAAATGAGAAAATTGAAGATACATGCGCGAGAATGATGGGTGACGACCAGGAGATGCACACACACCATCACCTCACAGATTCGGTTGAGATAAGGGCATATATTGGCCTATTGTACTATTCTGGCTGGTGGAAACAGTCTTCGGTCAACTATATGCAACTGTGGAAGAAAACAATTGCGGTCTCAGTCTATCGATGCGTTATGCCACAACTGCGGTTTATGTTTTTGTCTTCATGTCTGCGCTTTGATAACAAGGAGACACGAAATAAGACTGACAAATTTAGTCCTATCAGACAAATATGGGACATATTCATCCGTAACTGCGGCTATTATTATATGCCTCATAATAACTGCACTGTGGATGAACAGCTACTGGGCTTCCGAGGCAGGTGCAGCTTTAGAATGTACATCAAATCCAAGCCCGACAGATATGGATTAAAATTAATAAGCTTGAATGACGCGGTTACTAGCTACATGATCATTGCCATCCCATATTTAGGCAAGACCAGCACGCCTCCTAATCTGTCCGTCTCCGAATATTTCTTGGAGGAAGTAACTACTCCAATTCATACTACAGGGCGCACCGTCACGTGCGACAACTGGTTCTCGTCGATACCCATTTTCCAAAAAATGTTGACCTCTCACAACCTAACTTTTACGGGGACTATCCGTAAGAATAAAAGACAAATTCCTCAAGAGATGAAAGTGATCAGTAAATCAGAACCAGCAAAATATTGCTACTCTGACGATTTAACGCTTTTGTCATTCAACCCCAAAAAAAAACAAAATAGTTTTGCTGCTATCAACATTCTTAGACAGTTCGGAGATATTGGACGGAAAGCCCGAAATAGTTCAGCATTATAATAATACTAAAGGAGGGACGGACTGCTTCGATCAACTAGTACATGCACATACTGTGAGCCGTAAGACCAGCCGATGGCCAATGCGCATATTTTTTGGGATGCTCGATCAGGCAGCCGTTAATTCACGCATTCTTTCGAAATGCAAAAATATGAGGAGCGGGAATTCTACAAAAGTGACCGCTGATCAGTGCTTGGAGAGCCTGTATCTCTATTTAACACGAGCACACCTTGAGGAACGCTACGCTTGCTTTTCGCTTCGCCAAGACCTGAAACAAGGCATCAAATGCATCCTAAAGATTTCGGACACTCAACACCGGGAGGATGAACGTCCGAGGTTGGAGAAGCGGGTTAGATGTGGCCTCTGTGTTCGAACGAAAGACAATAAAACCTTCCAACAGTGCCCATCGTGCCAGCGGGCCATGTGCGACCAGCACAGGGCTTACCTATGCGTCGAGTGTGGCCATGGGGCCGTTTAAACAATGGTTTTTCAGTCTGACACGCACCTGTACCTTTTTTCATTCCTTTAAAGTCAATATCAATAATAAAAGTATCGTATTTTCATAAAATATCTTATGCTTCATTTTTCCCTAGAATGCTCCCCTTCATTCTTCAAAATAAATACACTTTTTGGAAAGGCGGTAAAAACCATCATACTCACCTGAAAGAGGCATCTTTGAGGATTCAAACGCCGTTTGAATTTTTGAAAAATCTCAAAAAACAAAGAAAATAGAGCAATTTTTGTAAAAAACCGTCATTTTTCGTCATTTTTTTTTCGGGAATTTTTTAAGGTGGAACAGTACCGGAAGTAAATTCTCAGATTTTCGATAGATATATGTCATACCGAGACGTCAAATACGAGGAATTTCGTCGACAAATTGAGCCTTATTTACGGGACGCAGATAGGTGAAATAAGTTTTCCTGAAACAAGTGTGTATTCCTACGGGGCGCTTACTCCCTGTGTTGAGTGATAGACGTTTTAATCTCCTGGATGCGGCGAAAATACGACAAGTCGGTAATGGCCGGATTCTGATGCCGCCATGTTGGATATGTATAAACGACCTGTCACTTTTATTTATTCGCAATACACATTACTGGGTAATCTACGCTGAAAATCACTAAGTAAGCGCCCTACAGATCAATTTAAGCTTTTATAAAAAAATAATACCCGTGGAATTCGGTTCCTCGTTTGGGCTCAATTTGTCGACGAAATTCCTCGTATTTCACGATTCTGACGTCACAAAATATATATAGGACACGCCAGTACTGTGGCACCTTAAACATATTCCAAATAAAAATTTCAACTAAATTTTCTTTCACAGTCAAAGAGAAAGATTTGAAGTGCACTCCCATATTTTCTTTTTAGCCATTTGGAGGGTTCTGGACAGTTCTGCAGCCCTTTAAAGTCGCTGGGGTCTAATTGACCCCGTGCTATTTTGACGTAATTCTAGGGAGGTGCTATTACAGAGGGTTAAGTATAGCACATTTTCATCACCACGAAGAGTGGTTGAAGGTCAATAAACGATTATTCTTACATACATTTCATAAAAATTCCAAAGAATTTCAAGGCAACTTTTATGTGACGGATTGATTGATTTATAAAAACATGAATGCGTTTATGATATATGGAAAAGGTCCACCTAATCGCATTACTCATTGTATAGTTACAGGACGTTTCTCCACCCAGGCCTTGATACTTGGCAAATCGAGAACCGTTGCTTTGAGTTGCTTCAGATTCTCGTACTTCTCAATAATGTCAGACTTCGCCATATAATTCATATAATCTAGCAATCCGACGAAGAAAAAATCACCCCAGGATAGGGCGCCTCCTACAAAGTAGCCTCCATTAGCCTGAACTTGGGCATCCAAACGTTCCATAAAAAACGGAATTGTTTTCTTAAACAACGGTTCATATTTCGGTTCCTTTCCTGCCGGGTTTTCATCGTAATGCCAAGAGGCAATTTCTGCAATATTAAAAACAGCTACTTAGTATTGGATCGGATGATCAACATTTTCATTCCATAAACCACAAGAGTACACCTGCAGTTGTTCACAATAACAATTATTGTTGCATACGATTCATTAGTTGCATTCAAATATTTCTTTCATCCCCATCCATTGCATTCAGCTGTATACTCACCGGCGCGTAAGTCATCAATGGTAGCAGTGGCGGCATCGATCTCTAGAGCCTCCCAATCATTTTTACCAGCGATTCCAAACTGTTTAGCCAAGTAGCGTAAAATTGGTATAGATTGATGAATCCTTTTACCATCAACTTCCAGCACCGGCAGCTGCCCGAAAGGCGTTGCTGAAACAATACAAATGTCAAATTAAAGCTGTTACTAAATCTTGTGTTTCAATACTGTATAATGTGTTACATATATAATAATAAAAACAGTAATGTTTTATCAATTATTTTCCAACAAGCAATGGATTCAACTTACATGGTTTTATTTGCTGCCAATTCTCCCATTTAACACGGTCATCTTCAAAATCAACACCTCCATAGCTTAGAATAAAGCGGATTGGCTCTGCTTGGCCCTTAATATCAAAGTAAGTCAGTTTGTAGGAAGGCATTTCTATTCTTAGAAACAGAAGTAAATCGCATAGATTAATAGAACTTGTTGAGCTGAAGAAAAACACATAATCAAGCATAGCATTATCTAGCAAAATATATCGGCGCCTATCAACACTATCTTATCTTATCGCTTTTGTCGTGAAAATCCATGAATCCATATTCTGATGGAATGTCATTAAAAAAAACTCTGCTTTACGAATATTTCAGTTCTACCCCATCTTTAGGTCAAGACCCATGGCTTCTTACAGCCACTAAGAATATGAAATGTCTGTCATGCTATGTGTATGTCGTACCACGTCTGATTTTATACCTCATATTCGACGGCTCCGCGGAAGAAGCATATATCTCAGAATTCGCTCGAAGAAGAGTATATCTCAGAATTTGCTCGAAAACCCATATATCTCAGAAATTGCTCGAAGAAGAGTATATCTCAGAATTTGCTCGAAAACCCATATATCTCAGAATTTGCTCGAAGACCCATATATCTCAAGGTTGAAAATTTTTCACCGCGATTTAAGTTGGTATCACTAGCGTCGTACAAAATTTCAAACTCGACGCTGATTACTAATCTAATATTAATATTGATATTAATAATAATATTTCAATTTTTTTTTTAATCTCAAAGTTATGAAAATTGTATTTCTTATTTGATATAAATATACATGTTAAATAATGATTGATAATATTCTTTTAATATTGGGTATATTTATATATTTTTATTCATATTTTATTTAATTCTTTATTTTATATTTTATATAAGGGGCATTCTCCGTCAAAACGTACGGCAATAATAATTCGATTTTTTGATTCCATCCAAATTTTTATGGGTGATTACACTCAATGAGATGAACTTTTACGATCTTTTTCGTTCATGTATTTTTTGTATATGAATTTTTTTATTTTATTTTCAAAAGTTCATAGATTCCTGAAAAATTGACCAAATAAAGTCTTTTTTTTTTCGAAATCTTTCGTTTTTAACTATACTTTGAGAAAAAAAAAAAAAAAAAAAATACAAAAAATATGATTATCATCAATTCGAAAATATTTGTAAAATACATTACCGAATAAAATCGAAAAAAAAACGTGAAAGTTCATCTCATTAGGTGTAATCATCCATAAAAATTTGGATGGAATCAAAAATTCGAATTATTAAAAAAATAAAAAAATAAAAAATAAAAAAAAAAAATAAAAAAAAAATAAAAAAATAAAAATAAAAATAAAAAATAAAAATAAAAAAATAAAAATCACACATAGGTATATAAAACCATGAAGCTCATACTTAGAATGTGTTTATCCTTTTAATTTTAGCTTCATGAGCATTGCAATCAAATTCAACATTAGCTGTAATTACACAGCTGTAATAGGTCACCAATATTCTTCTAGTTTCAATGATAAATTCGTTTGTGAATCTTTAAATAAAATACAGTTTGCGTAAAGAAGTCTTCTTCCCTACGCATCGTCGACTGATTGGACAAATGAAAGGAATGAACTATTTCTTATTGAATCATAAATACTTGTTATTGCAGATATTTGGAAACGGGTCACACGCAAAATCAATCAATCATTATTTAACATGTATATTTATATCAAATAAGAAATACAATTTTCATAACTTCGAGATTAAAAAAAAAATTGAAATATTATTATTAATATCAATATTAATATTAGATTAGTAATCAGCGTCGAGTTTGAAATTTTGTACGACGCTAGTGATACCAACTTAAATCGCGGTGAAAAATTTTCAACCTTGAGATATATGGGTCTTCGAGCAAATTCTGAGATATATGGGTTTTCGAGCAAATTCTGAGATATATGGTTCTTCGAGCAATTTCTGAGATATATGGGTTTTCGAGCAAATTCTGAGATATACTCTTCTTCGAGCGAATTCTGAGATATATGCTTCTTCCGCGGAGCCGTCGATATGAGCAATTCCACGTCAGACCGGACAGCTTTCTGACCTCGATGTTACCGATTTCGCTATCATTTTGTTTACGGGTTCTATGCAACAAATAAATTCATCAAACAATTTTTTTTTTTTTTTTGAACCCTATTTTCCAAGTTACACGGGGGTGAAATTCAGGAAAAAGATCCAAAAATCGAAAACATACTCCCCTTCAAACGGTCATATCTTTGATTGTATTCATCCTAGAGACTTCATTCAAAAACCATTTTAAAGCTATTGAATGACACTATTATTATATATTTATTTAATTATGCGGTAACAAACAATTCTATTGGTTATAAACAAATATATTATTCAAATGTGATTTTCAAAGCAAGGGCCACGCGATAACATTCTAAAAAAAATATGAGCGTATTCCTTGATCAATTCTCTACAAAATCGTTAAGGGTATCTCTGGGTGTAGCCCCTGTCGAAAACGCTATAAGTTTTTCATAACATCTGGGCCCCTATTCTGTAACTTTTCGTTAACGAAACGATCGGATCAGCTTCTTTTGTCTTGTTTTCTATTGGGTAGATTTGTCTTTCTTGAAACCTTATTGGTCGCTGACGTCACACTCGATCGTAAAATTATCAATACGATCGTAATCGGAGTTACTGAATAGGGGTCCTGCTCTGAAACTTCAACTGTCAATTTGAATAATAATTGAATAGTCTGAAACTTGCAACAGGGCAGTAATTTCTCATTACAATGCCAAAGGATGTAACAGACTACTATGCCGAGGGACTGCAAAACACCAATTCATACCGCAGATTCATTATATTCGCAATTTGCGCATGCACTGAGAAACTTTTCCTGGTAAAGATTCCAATAACTGCGAGTAAAACTGGGATATATCTGCTGATTTCGCAATATTTCTTACAGTACCAGGAAAATCTATTATTTGGATAATGCATTCTGATATTCTGTGATAGTAACAAGTAATAAGCGGATAGAAAAAATTACTGTCCGCGTATAGGAAAACGGAGAGTAGTAAAAGATGGCATAGATATTAGTAGGTATTTCTAGAGGGATTGGATAATAGACTAGTCAAATAAGACGTTTTGCTACACACGTTAGAACGATTACCAGCCAGTATGGTAAATTTCGTCGCCGCGAATTGACGAACAAGTTCGGCGGGTCTCATGTCGTCAATAGATGGCGAGATATCAGAATATTTCTCTCACTTGTGCCAGATGGTTATATCCGTTTGTATATAAGGAAAGCTAGAAACCACACTATAACATGTATCTGCGATGCGTCCGGAATTGGGAGCAATTGCGAGCGTTGAGTTGAGGTTATGTTGAGTAGGTGAAGTTAGGCTAGAAGTTTAAGACGACGACTATAGATTGCGCCAGCCCCTAGAGTGCGGACGAACACACACATGTAACAAACTCTGAACAACAATGACCACAACAGTAAAGCTACACAATGTAAGATCCAGGAACTGCCGAACCGCCTATCACCTCCTTCCAGCTTTTTAATTTTTGACATGGAATTTTTCCTGAAATGACTGGTAAAATTTCCAAGTCAGTATGGTAAATTCCATTGCGCCACGATCACGACTTTACCATACTGACTTGGAAGAGGTACTGCTCGTTTTAGGTATAAGTATAAGATTCGCTATACTTATTACCATCCTAACTAGTAAACTTTCTCATTTGTAAAAGAGTTTGTACAAATGTCTTGGGTTATATTCCAATGATGATAGTAACTTACAGGTTTACTAGGCAAACTAGTAATAAGTGCTAAAATGCCGATATATCCCAAAATTGCATCGAAAATAGTAAATTCTGGTAAGAATTTTAAGAAATATTACTAGGAAAAGTCTCTCCGTGTGCGCAACAACATTTCACGGCATAACTCTGAAATAATTTATTTCTTTCCGTAAGGCTTTTCGTAGTCTCAAATCAGCTTTTTTCGACTGGCAAAACAAGCAACGAAAGTTGAATGTCAGAGCAGACATTGTTATGAAAAGTTTGTTCCTATACTCATCGAACAGATAGTTTATGATGAAGTAATAAGATTTTACATAACTCGAATCTTTTTTCAGGGCTGCGTTCCAAAACGTCACCTGCACTGAGACTACTGAGAGACTCTTCGTGTCAATAAATGGTAAAACTATATCAAAGTTTAGTATGGTAGGGTTCGAAAGTAGGGAAGACCGGGCGTACGTTTCAAAAATTCATATGGTGCATACTAATGGGTAAAACTGATATTTTCCTTTCAATAAGTGAAAAAGGTGTTTCAATGTTTAATGAACAACATAGTAATATTCGGAACGCACCATATCAAAGTTAGATAGCGACTTGACAAACACGGTTAGTATAGTGAATATGAAAGTTTGAAATACCATACTAATCGTCTCTAGCAAGGGCGGCGACTTCGGTATGGTCGGTATGGAGTAATCCATACCTGAATTACAGATGGTATGGAATTTCCATACCTGAAAAATGTACGTAGTCACTGGTCAAAGGCTCTCACAGATTTACAATATTAATATGCGATGCGTTGAAATGCGGTAGTAAAAATTCACTGCCTGAAAGTTTGATTCGGTATCGGCTGAATAAGTTGCGGTTACGAGCTTGAGCTTGTATTACAAACGTTAACTTATACTTCTATTGCTGTCTCGTATGTACAAATATATAAGATAAACGGAAATTATATTATTATAAGTCTTGACGATATGACAAGAAGTACAAATATAAAATAAAAGACAATATTATACACTCAGCCAAAAAATTAACGGACCACCAGATTTGCCTGAAAAGCAGTTGGTTTACGAATCGCTACAACGCAGTGAAAGAATATCACAAATTAATTAAGGTGGGTAGTTTTTTGAAGATCGAATCTTCATCTTCAAAATGGTTTCTAAAAATTTTACCTGCGATCACTTTTCACCTGTCTGTGTAGGTTTGAATAGCGGGTTGCAAAATGCATGAGAAATTCAAATTTTCAAACTTCGCTTTGGTCCTAAGAAAAAATCGCATGAAATTTTTGGCACAGTGGTTTTTTAGCCTGAAACCTTCTCTTTCCAAAACCATTTTTGAAACTTTTTTGCGAATTTTCGCTACAGAGTTATTGAATTTTGAGTAATGTCAAGGAATTTCGACGTTACCCATTGCAGGATGCATCACGTGGAGGTACAGTATACAAGCATTCCAAATTAATTGAGAAGTAGCTTTTTGAAAATCGAATCTTCATCTTCAAAATCGTTGCTGAAAATTTCACCTGCGATCATTTTTCACCTGTCTGTACAGGTTTGAATAGAGGGGTGGGAAATGCAAATGAAATTGAGATTTTTAAACTTTGCTGTACACAGTAAAAAAGATTTTGTAAAATTTAACACAACAGCTTGTGTTAACTACTTCTTTAACACAAAATTTGTGTTATTTCGTTCTTCATGTGTCTAGGCCCGAAATATGGCGATTCTAACCTCACTTCGCTCGGTTTAAACGCGGTTTCTAACCTAGACACATAAAATTGTAAATGCCATACGGCCCATAAAGTATTTTCTGACGAATTTCATTATAATCCCCGCCTATGGTTCGGATTATAAACTCAAATTCGTCGGAAAATACTTCATCGGCCTGGTGACATAATGTAACTATTGAATCAACACACGAGAGTGTTAAATATTTGACACAAAAATTTTAACACAAACTGTTGTGTTAAATTTTACAAAATCTTTTTTACTGTGTAGGCGTTAAAAAAAATCGCATGAAATTTTTAGCATAGAGGTTTCGTAGCCTCAGAGCTTCTTTTTCCAAAACCATTTTTGAAAATGTTTTGCGAATTAAAAAAAAAGAAACTTTAAACTTTAAAAACATAAAAAATTAATTAAATTAATAAATTAATTAATTTAATTATTTAAACTTTAAACTTTTTAAACTGTACCTCGAGGTGGTGCATCCTGAGTAACGCCAAACTCGTCTGACATTACTCAAAATTCAATAACTCTATCACAAAAATTCGCAAAAAAGTTTCAAAAATAGTTTTTGAAAGAGAAGGTTTGAGGCTACAAAATCACTTCGCTAAAAATATCATGCGATTCTTTCTTACTCCCACCGCAAATTTCGAAAATTTGAATTTCTTTTGCATTTTGCAACCCGTTATTCAAACCTGCACAGACAGGCGAAAAGTAATCGCAGGTAAAATTTTCAGAAACCATTTTGAAGATGAAGTTTCGATCTTCAAAAAACTATACCCCCTTCAATGAATTTGTGATATTCTTTCACGAAATTATAGCGATTCGTAAACCAACAGCTTTTCAGAAAAATCTAGGTGGTCTGTTAATTTTTTGGCTGAGTATATTGTCTGCGAGTTACTTTGCAAAAATGCACCCCCCCCCCCCCCCCCCCCCCCCCCTTCACACCGGCACTCCCATTGCCAACTCCATACCTGGAAAAATAACAAGTCGCCGTTCTTGGTCTCTAGTCGTCACGAAGAATATCAGTTTTTCGTACGGACCATATGAAAAATCATGACTTGCCGGTGGAAAAAAAGGGAGTGAGCCGAAGCTATCATCAACACCAGTATCATCAGGAAGTAGAGGTCACACGCACTGAAAGGACATACATATCGGGTATACTATACATGTACACAAATATACACAAGTTACATAGGAGTATCGCGCAACACACATATAAATTAGACCGAGAGACTTATACCTATACATTTACAATATACAAACGTAATATAATTACGTACGGGAAAATATCAGAAACTTCTATATATACCAAGCTGGTAATAATCCACTGCTTGTGAGAAAGGACTTGGAGGGTTCTTTTCTAAATAACTCGTTAAAGAATCATTCTTTTGGAAAACTGCATTTGCAAAGTAGACTTTATTTTGGAAAGGTAATTTTATAACTTGAAAAAAAAAAAATCCAATTAATTTTTTAATTATGTATTATTTTTCAATTGAAACATGTATGGGCATCACAGCAAAAATGATGTTAGAAAATTTTGAAAATTTGGATCTTCAGATTTTATCCTAGAAAAAATTCAACAAAAGCTTCAAGCTCTTTAAGAAGTTTGTTTAGGAGAAAATTGGATTAGAAAAATTGACAAATTAACATGTGTTCTTATGGGCAAAAGTGGAAAAAAAATTATATCTGTGTTAAAAATGACGGAAAAAATCTGAAACTCTTTAGGTCAACGGGGAAAAATATCTGATTCTCGCCTAATCATTTTTGCATTGATTAGGTAGCTCGTTTTCGAAAAATGAAATAATTTTTCCCGAGTATTGAGAATAAAAATCACTCCGCACCAATTTGAAGTTAGCTGATATGGAGTGAATTGCCCATATACATCCCTATTCCTCAAACATGAATACTTTCAATTGAGGAAGTGTTCAGAATGAAATATTTTCTACTTTTAAATAAATTCAGATAATTTGGGAGTATATAAAATTTTAGCACTATTAGAGTCTAGATATACTATAATAACTTTTAATCTGAAAAGATGATTTAATTTTTTTTCTAATCTTTGAATTTTTGTATTTGTGACATAATTTTAAATGTTACAAATAAACTAATCATAAAGAATCGAAGGTATCAGAAATAGAACTTTTTATAATTAGAATTGTCGTCATTTTTAGAATTCAACATTTTCGTCATTTGAAAAAAGAAATAGGAAAAGTCATACACTGATAGAAAGGTTCGGTTACTATTAACGAGGCTCGTTAACTATTAACGAAGGGCAGAGTTGGACACAAACAAATGAATATTCGTTAATACAAATGAATATTCGTTAATAGTTAACGAATAATTCGGTTGATGGGTCAATAATGTACCATCTGTTGATAGTAACAAATGAATATTCGTTGATAGTTAACGAATCCATATTTCAGAGGAATGAATCGGCAAAAAATGTCCAACTAAATGGATTCGTTAACAATAACAAAACCTTTCTATCAGTGTACATAGGTAATCCTAAAAATATAGCCAATTACAGAGGTATACAAATCTCCATATTCACACGGCACATGGCAAGTGAATTGGCAGGATTTTTCCTTCGGCTGTTTCCGAAACAGAGCGGGGCCTCGTGCGTTCTCGGTGAAGATCGTAGTCGCTCGGGAGATTCAGGAAATATTTTCATACGCACCATACGAAAAATTGAGACTCTCCGTTTCAATTTCTAATATTCTTTGCAGTTTCACGGCTGCTTGATATCAACGTTGATATTGACCATGTTAATTTCTGGAATATGCTTCTCGAATGATGACAGTCACTGTGTTTATAAGTGAGACGACTTTGTAGGAAATTTTACTATGGAGAATATCGATTTTTCGTATGGAAGATTTCTGACATACAACGTTCTAATATTTCATATTGACCATACTAATATCACGTATTTTCTTGTTAAAATCTGGTATGGCAATATGAAACTTCAGTATAACGTTACGAATAACTAGTGTATTTTGCGCTGTCTTCCCTACTTTCGAACCCTACCATACTAAACTTTGATATAGTTTTACCATTTATTGACACGAAGAGTCTCTCAGTGTGCGTGCTCTCGGGTATGTTATATCTTTCTCTATTGTCATGGATGAAGAAAGGATAAAGACACACCCGAGAGCACCCGGGTGACGTTTTGGAATGCAGCCCTAGACACCTGTGAGCCAAACCAGGTTTCAACTAGGACTGATTCCACAACACCAATCAGCAAGTAAGAGTTTAATTGAGAGCTTTGCGTAGTGAAAGCCAAATTTTGATTGGATCCGCAATATCTTACCGCTTCTGCTTCTTCTTCCTTCTTTAGTATGGTTATATCCTCTTGAGCCGTAGCACGAGGCAAGTACCAAATAGTACTTTTCGATATAAGAGCGCAAAAGCAGCAACGCGCGTATACGAGTGTGAAGGCCCGAATGAGCCCGAAGGCGAGCCGAAGGTAGCGAGTGAGGCGCCTTCACACTCGTACGCGCGTTGCTGCTTTTGCGCTCTTACATCTAAAAGTACTTTTCCCTCCGTCAAAGAAGGGGAAGGATTCGGGCCTATGCCTGGTCTACACGCTAAGTTCAAGTGGGTGGACTGAACATGATCTGTGCGCGCACAGTAAACTTTGGTATCTGTGATTACATCACTCATAATGTCTTTCATATCATATCATTCTGATAATCTTATCATCATCGCTTTCTATATCACACTTGTAGGTATACAGTAATGTTCATCGATGGTGTCCCCGTGGCTCACTATTTTTCCTGCCTTTTTTTAAATCAAATTTCCCTTCTAGAAATATTTTATTTGCCCATGACCAGTAGCTTACTTCGTGACTCCGCTCCACCTTGCAGCTGTCATATTCCTATAACATAGACTTATAGAGATAGACCATGGGAGAGACTGCTCGTAACTATGACTACGTTTCCACCGGAGGGTCAGAGTCGGGTTAGATTCAAATTCGAGCCAGTGAGAAATAAGATTTGAAAAGACTACCGTAATTTCTTTTTAAATCTTATTTCTCATTGGCTCAAATTTGAACCTAACCCGACTCTGACCCTCCGGTGGAAACGTAGTCTACCGAGAATATTCGGTGAAGGTAGACAGCCCCCTTCCTACGCCAAAACCAACACAGGCGCGCACCGCGTGCGTGAGGCTCGGCGGGCGGGGCTATTCGGCCAGTGATGCTTCTACCCAATCTTCCGCGCTATGCCGACTCCACATAGCCCATCCGCGCTAACTCGATAAATACTATAGCCCATCCGCGCTCACTCGATAAATACTTAACTCAAAAAGCAATCATCACACTGAATACGGAAAAGAATGAACGCGAATAAAATGAATTCGCCTAATGCGAATATTTATTTTCAAAATTTATCAACAAATTTGAAATCAAATATCAATTAATTGGATTTAAGTATTGATTATCAGTGTTTAGGATCGATATTTGAGACGAAGTTGAACAGGTAAGTGGAGGGTGAATCATTGAAGACAACATGGTCAAAAATTGGTTTATTTATTGATTTATTTATTTATTCATTTATTTTCAGGACATCTTATTTTCAAAACAGAAAAGTGAAATTGAAAAAACAGTCTGAAACAGAAAAAGGAAATTTATCAACGATTATTGGTTAATCGAGGGATCCATTACTGTTGAATTATGGTGTACGCACAAACTTATCGGAGATTGAATGCTTGGGAATCGAAGGAAGGCTACCGATGAGCCACTGTCGAACGCAGTACACTTTTACTCAAACCATTTTCGTCTCTCAACGATTACTTCTATCGGAGAACCGAGTGCTGAGATGTACCTCAGCAAGGCATCATAGCGTGCGGAGTAGCTTCGTTGCCGGAGTTGGTAAGTGCGTCGTCGATCTCAGTAGACATTTTCCACTCGTCTGACGAGCATTCAACGTTCATGTCTCGTAGAAGGCGGAGGAGCTTCGTCGCAGATGTTTGTGGTGCGATGAGACAGCGTACGGGAGCTTCGTTGCAAGGGTTCGTAGCACGTCGACGATATTCATCGAACTTTTCTTACTTGTCTGACGAGCATTCAACGTTCATGTTTCGCATCTTGCAGAGGAGGTCTCTCTCCGTCACAGTTGTTTGTACCGCGTTGGTAGCGTACAGTGGAGCTTTGTTGTCAGATTTTGCAGTGCGTCGGCGAGCATTTTCTATTAAATTTTTGTTCGGCGAGGCTTTGCCAGAGTCCAGAGAAGGACTGCATATCGTCGACGTGCTACGAACCCTTGCAACGAAGCTCCTCGTACGCTGTCTCAACGCACTACTAACATCTGCGACGAAGCTCCTCCGCCTGCTACGAGACATGAACGTTGAATGCTCGTTAGAGTGAGAAATGTTCGATGGATATCGTCGACGTGCCACGAAACCTTGCAACGAAGCTCCTCGTACGCTGCCTCATCGCACTAGGATCATCTGCGACGAAGCTCCTTCGCCTGCTACGAGACATGAACGTTGAATGGTCGTCAGACGAGTAAGAAATGTTCGATGGATATCTTCGACGTGCTACGAACCCTTGCACCGAAGTTCCTCGTACGCTGCCTCGTCGCACTACGAACATCTGCGACGAAGCTCCTTCGCCTGCTACGAGGCATGAACGTTGAATGCTCGTTAGATGAGTGAGAGATGTTCGATAAATATCGTCGACGTGCCACGAACCCTTGCAACGTAGCTCCTCGTACGCTACCTCGTCGCACGACAAACTCCTGCGACAAAGCTCCTCCGCACGCTATGAATCCTTGCTGAGGTACGTGTCAGCACTCGGTTCTCCGATAGAAGTAATCGTTGAGAGACGAAAATGGTTTCAGTAAAAGTATACTACGTTCGACAGTGGCTCATCGGTAGCCTTTCTTCGATTCCCAAGCATTCAATCTCTGATAAGTTTGTGCGTACACCATAATTCAACAGCAATGGATCCCTCGATTAACCAATAATCGCTGATAAATTTGATTTTTTTGTTTCAGACCTAAGGACGTGGCCTGTGGGTGGCAGCCTTATCCTCGATGACTCCATTCTCTGCAATGTAGTCTGATCAAATGATTCATTATGTTATTATTAAACTAAAGTTGACACAAACACTGAAAACTTTCTCACGAATTCTTAATTTTCATTAGATTGAATACTGGTATTCCGAACAGATGTTTTGAATAAAATCGAGTTCTGAAAAATGAATAAATAAAGAAATCAATAAATAAACCAATTTTTGTCTTCAATGATTCACCCTCCACTTACCTGTTCAACTTCGTCTCAAAATCGATCCTAAACACTGATAATCAATACTTAAATCCAATTAATTGATATTTGATTTTAAATTCGTTGATGAATTTTGAAAATAAATATTCACATTAGGCGAATTCATTTTATTCGCGTTCATTCTTTTCCGTGTTCAGTGTGATGATTGCTTTTTAAGATAAGATTCATCGAGTTAGCGCGGATGGGCTATAGTATTTATCGAGTTAGCGCGGATGGGCTATGCGGAGTCGGCATAGCGCGGAAGATTGGGTAGAAGCATTACTGGCCGAATAGCCCCGCCCGCCGAGCCTCACGCACGCGGTTCGCTCCTGTGTTGGTTTTGGCGTAGGAAGGGGGCTGTCTACAGTGATGCCAGAAGTCACCAGAAATAGAGATAGAGCGTATGGCGATCGCGGCGGAGTAAGAGAGAAACTATGTCTCTTTCTGGCATCACTGGCTGTCTACCTTCACCGAATATTCTCGGTATAAGAGACAGCGCCGGATCTACAAACTTGACGACAGGAGGCAAAGTTACACTGTTAAAAATGATCGTGAATTTACAATACATTTACTGTACAAAAATTTTGCGAAATCACTAATTTCGCGTAGGAAAGTCAATTACTATGCATATTTATTACATTCACAACAAAAAAAATTAATTTTACTATACTCAGTACGAGAAATAAGTAACATCATCTTAAATACACTAAACGTGTATAGTAATCTCATTTGTTTTGTAAATTCACTACACATTACTAGAAATTTACTGAGCAGTTTGCAAAATTCACTACAGATACGTTGAAGAAAATTGAGCTCAAGTATATTGAAATTACAAATGTGGCTAGTAAAGTAAATTCGGTAAGCATTTCTTTCAATTTCATAACCAAGTTTTCGATTTTACAAAACTGAACAGCAGAATAACCAAAACTTTTATGAATTTTACGTCAGTGCCCCAGTGATTAGTACTGCCTTATACCGATAGATCTTTGACTATATAACCCTGGACTGCTAACGCTAACTTCAGGCGTGTTGTCAGGATATGGCGCTACAGGCAGTCAACGGTCGAGTTCAGAACTACTGAGTTTAATTGTTTCGCTATTGTTTTATCACCCGTATCTTTCTTCAAGTGACTTCACTTATAACCTCAAATTTCTCTGAAGTGCAAATCTTTTCATATCGCTCTGTTATTATTTTTATCCGGATACCGATTTCAGAAAACTGAGACACGAGAATTAGAAAAAAAAAATTATCTTCACGGGCCAATAAACAATTCGTAAGAATTACATTGAAACCACTTTATTACCCTATATTCCTGCATATAATATTAAGAACTTACGTAAACGTTTCCTAGATTTTCGTAACTCCTAATATGCTTCATTTATTAAAAATTTTTACTATTCCGACATTGATCAATGATATTATTTAGTAAACTATTCTTATTTTGTCCTGTGTTCATCCAAAATACTAAGTACTCATTCAAATTTCCCGCGGAATTGACTGCCGAGAAGTCCAAGGAGTGGGGTAGATGTTGGAAACATCGGCTTCGCATACGGCTTATGGGAATAGTGGGGGGTATTAGCAGTCCAGGGTTATATAGTCAAAGCGATAGATGCTTCAAAGCCTGCCTGTCTCTCGTAAGTAAATCTATGCCCCGTTGACTAGAAGTATGCATCGCCAGTTCACCCTAGGGATGGGCATTGAAAGCTAATATATCGATATTCTGAGATCGATATATCGCAAACCATCGATACAATATCCTGATATATCGGAAAGAAAATAGTGATATCACTACATATCGTATCGAAATATCGAATATCTCAAAAACGCTAATAAATATCTAAACGGTTCATGTAACCATGAGCAATTGCAATTTAAACTATTAATTCAGCATTTTGGGCCTTGTTCAAGTGTGTCAAGGCCATATCCATCCATATATATGTATGATGGATTCCACGCGGAGCGGACCGAAAAAAGACCTCGATGTTCCATTCCACCACAAACGTGATTCGATGGGAAATTTTCCGAGTTTTTCGAAAAAAGATACGAGAAAGATCCTAAAAATGACATAAGTGGATAAAAATAGAGTTTTGGATTGGAAAATGATTTTTCGACATGTTTTCCGATAGTCACGGGCCAGATAATGTACCTACTGAGGTGAAGAAGAGTGAAGAATACTACAAATCACCACCCCATTACTTTTTTCATATGACATACCGTTTCTAAGATATTTGCCTCCGCAAAGACATTCAGAGCGTAAGAAATAGAAAACTGAAACAGCTCGTACACCATAGGTAACAAAAGCTACGTATGTCGTTTATACGTAAAAAAATGCTAATTCTGAGAGTACTGAAGGTCATACAAAAATGAGAAAAATCCGTGATATCTATGTCTTTTTTGGTCCGCTCCGCGTGGAATTCATCATACACGCTTTCCGTAAAGTGCTAGTTCTATTTTCAACTAACTTTCCTACTAAGTCTTGGGTTAGGTAAATTAATAACAAGTATTTCCAATTGCAATTAGTACTTTCATTTCCATCTCTATTTTCAAAATTATAATATTATTTAATATTTAACATTAATATTTCATATTTGATATCCAATATTTATTATTATAATATTGAATATTGGTTACGATTACGATAATATTATTTAATATTTTTCCTCACACGAAGTCCACTCGACCGCTGGCCACGAAACGCCAGAAAAGAATGCGTTCCGAAATATCGAATATCAGAAGATATCGGAAGAAAAACATCGATCTATTGTAATACACCTCACTCCGTAATTCGATTCGATATATCGATGTATCGAATCCTAAATATCGATATACAGAATATCGTATCGATATCGCCCATCCCTAGTTCACCCTGACACTCTCAGCTCCCGAGTCAGACCACATTCTTTACCGAATGTGTTTCTTTTGACCGACTTGATGACTGCAGCACATATCTTCAACCAGAATTGGAGATATCGTGTTTTTCACCCAGAATTTGAGATATCATGATTTTCTACCACAATTTGAGATATCATAATTCTACGTTGAGGCGTCGCAATGTTCAGTAACTTGACTGTGAGAGTAAAATTGCGTGATCAGTGTGACATATTCAAAATACATGCATATTAAAATTGATAGACAAATACATTTCAAATTTGCAAATCATGAGTTGATTTATAATACTCAGGTTTGCTAAAATTACTACACTATTGCTCAGTAACTTCGCTGCAAAAGTACAGTAAATTTAAGATGCAAGTATTTAAAATACCTTCACAAATATGTAGTAAATTCACAATCCCGAACCCGAATAATGCTTCCTGTACATTTGTTGTAAATTTCCGACAGAAATTTTTAACAGTGTAACCAACCAAACCCCCCCCCCCCCCATTGGAACAACTGCCAGACATTCATTTTATAATTGAGACATTCATTCCAACTTGGAGAGTATTAGTCTCAACAATTCTTAACCCTCCGTCGGCAACCCATGACAATATCGTCATAACTTTCGTGGAAATTACAGGTTTCAAGCGCGCAGGCGCTCATTTATTCGAATATTACAAGGGACGCCAATTTCAGACTCGCCACGAATATCCCTCGAGTCCGTCTGCTATTTGTTTCCGATTGTTGTCAAATACAAATGGTGGCAGGAATAGGTTACGTTTGTTGTGAATGCAGCAGACGACAGAACTAGGGATATTACTGAAAAGTTGGTGGAGCCGTTAGCGCGATTTTGCCGGCCAATGATATTCGAATGAATCAGCACAGGCGCGCTTGGAACCTGTGATTTCCACAAAACCTCCCGGTATATTTCAAGTGGGCCAGAGTCAATGAGCAATCATTTTCATATAAATAAACTTTATCCATAATTGAACATTTCATATAGTAGGAAATACTTTTGTCGTTTATTATATTGCCATCATTATTTCATACAATTCCGAACAAAGTCAAGCCGTGTTTCATAAAAATATGAATAATGAACAGGTAGATCTGATCGCCTTACTCAACGGTCAGTTACAGGGCGTTTCTCCACCCAGGCCTTGATATTAGGCAACTCCAGGACCTTTGCACTGAGTTGCTTCAAATTCTCATAATTTTTTATTATGTCAGACTGTTCCACACTGAAATTAATATAATCAAGTATCGCAGTGAACCAAAGATCAGCCCAGGACAGGGTGCCTCCTACAAAGTACCCTCCGTTTTTCTTAACTTGGGCATCCAAACGGTCCAGATAGAACGGAATTTTTTCCTTGAACAATGGACCGTATTTTTCTTCCTTGGCTACCGGGTTCGTCTCGTGTTTCCAGACGCTAATTCCTACGAAATATAAAGAAGACCTATTTAGTATTGAATCAATCAATTTTATTTTTTACCACATGAAAGCACAATATATTACACCGGTTTTTGTTTACCACAACAATTATTGTCAGATTTATGCCCGGTTTTAAAAATGAGGGATACTCATCGACCCCGGGGTGAATTCCATCCCAGGGGTAGCGCTCAATTTTTTCGCCAAAAATTAAAAGATCGCAATAGCCGTGCAGGTATAAGCGTAGATGTACGGCAATCGCGATGTTTCAAATCCACCCTGGGGTGGAATTCACTCCGGGATCGATGAGAACCCCTCGTTTATAAAACCGGGCATTAACGTATTATTTGTAATTATAGTTCCTTTTTCCAGAGCCACACTTGCATGAAAGTGCAACCTCACCAATTCAGTCTTCGAACGGACAATTTAGAAAAAGTAAAAAAAAAAAAAAAAAAAAAACAGCCACTGCGAACCCATTAATGAACATTACCCTACTTGGGCGCTCAATATGCCTAGTTGAGACACGGCATGTAATTTTTCGTTGCAGTGGGCGTAAAATCGGATTTTACAACTTGTTCTGCTCAGATAAAATCCAATTTTACGCCAACTGCATCGAAAAATATCGTTCGCAACACGGGCGTAATACTTTATACCGGCTTCGCCGACCCTCGTGCACAGCAATCACACGCGGGTAGAAAATTTTACGCCCTTGATACTACAGTTTACCAGTTGTGAATTTCTATTGTCCGTTCACTCAGAGTAGAGTTGAGGTGGCCGGGAGTCCAAAGTCAGCAACTTTTTTGAAGAAGAAGGGAATCAAGGAATAGATTAAATCGCTGAAACAACTGAATTTTGGACATTCGGCCACCTCAATGTTACTGTACGGACGATACAATCAACAATTGAAGAAGAAGACGAAGAAATCCTGACTCTGTGATAATGCTCAAGGAGAGTTTTTGTTTTAGATGGGTTTGAAACCCGGCTGAACTATCCAGAGGGCGCTGTGCCGAATGCTAAATTTTGGATCAAGTTCTGTGGCACCTTAAGTTGACACCTTGCTTTTGCATCGATTTTAGTGTTTTGGATTAGGGTGGTCCTTATTTAGTGCTCGGACGAATTTTTTAGCAGGCACCCCAAACATCGGTTCCAAATCATTCAAAAACAATTCCCTAATTTTTTCAGATTTGTATCTCAACTCTAACCTCTGCCACCAAAAGGGTGAATTTCCCCATTTAAAATATACGTGTTTCGGCTATATTCTCAGAATATATTTTACTTCACTCCGTGTGATTTTGGACGTTTTGCCACGCTTCGCTTGGCTAAAACCCCCATTTTCACACCTCCTGAAGTAAAATTTTGTACAACACGAGTCCGGAAAAACTTCTTCTGATCTCGTGTGATTGCAGAACTCGCCTTCGGCTCGTGCTGCAACCTCACACTCGTAAGAAAAAGTTTTACCGGACTCGTATTGTAATGTATACTATTATTGTAAGAGTAATAATTTTCAAAACAATCTGTAACTGCGAGATTTTAATGGGCATTGGTGCTACTAAGGGGAGAAAATAATACGAAACATTAATCATTTTCATATTTAGATACTATATGTTTGTTGAATTGAAAAAAAAAAAAAAAAATCAGATTTGGAGGGTATGCAATACATACTGTAGGTAGGGGAAGATGGCCCAAAGTGGATACCCCGGGCAAAGCGAATTTGGTGAATATCTCGGTGTCTGAAGTCGGCTGCTTATTGTCATATATATTGCATCATCTTACGTTAAAATATCAGTCAAAAACAGTGGCAAATGAGCTCAGACGCGTTGGTGCGAAAGCTACGCAAAAGATTAAACAAAACACTTTGAATTTTTAAAATTTTCCGAAGGTATGTATTGCGATGTATTTCACTTAATTATTGGTCTGGTCTAATTATCGTATTTTTTATGTTAAACGGCGTCCTTTTCTCGAGAAAAACACCATATGCCGATTTGTTTTTAATCAAATATATTCAAAGAAATTAATCATATTTGTTCTCAATGTGCTGCCGGGCAAAGTGAACCGGGCAAAGTGGATAGATATCCACTCAATGAGAAGAACAAAGATAGCAGAGGCGCAGCAGGAAAATACGAAGACTGCGTGGCCATTGTGTGTAACGAAACCTACTCTGGAATAGGCGGCAAGCCTATTGAAAATTGGATCCAGTGCAACATGTGTAAGCATTAGGGACATGAGAAATGCACTATGTATGGCGAAAAAGGTGCATTCGTTAAAAAAAAACACTGGTATTCACTTTGCCCGGGCTCACGGGAAAAGTGAATAATTTTCCATTTTTTACTTTATGTTATTGTTTCGCTATAGCATTAATAATTTCACAACTTCTATCGATGTTTTGCATAGTTCATTGAACAACTTGAGAAAATCAGTTGTTGTTCACTTAATTTTTCGCTTTTTTTCCAAAAATATCCGCCGCTGAACATTAACCTATCCACTTTGGGCCATCTTCCCCTACTGATGCAAGTAGCAATCGGACTGAGCGATTGGAAATTGTAAAAATATATACTTTCGCTCTATAGTGCGACTCATATATGGTGCGATTTATCGGATTTGCTTTTTCCCTTTTTAATCTTTTTCGGTCATTCGTCTTTCTCCACAATATGGATGACCATATGCCCCGAAAGTGAGATACGCCACAATCAAATAACTCCAAAATGGGTTACCGGACTTTTATGATATTATTCTCTTTTCATTTTATCTCGAAGTATAGTAGAGTGGTAATATATTTGATGAACTATGATACTGATTCCTATTCTCAAATTTGTTCTATTTCAAAAATTACGCAGTTCGGACTCATTAGGCTGTACTGCACGGCTCATGAACTTTGACCACGATGATAATCCAAAATTTACAACATCGAGTGACATATTATAATATCTCCTTTTCGCATTTAAAATTGTCGCGGCGATTTGTTGCTATTTACAAAAATAGCGAGATTTTCTCGTTCTCTTGAACATTCATTTTTTAATTTTTGTGGAATTATTCGCTTATGGAAAACACTTTTCTCATACCTGTATAATGTATATATATTATATGATGTGTATGAATGATTGTGCGGGGCTATGGAATAATGAGAATGGTCTGGTCAGTCCTCAAGTGGGAGAATTTAGTCACTCTGTATTTAGAACGCAGAGAAATATCGACGATTATCAATATGGATATTGAAAAATGATGAGCATGAGGCACAGTCTTTTAATTAATTTTTATTATTATCAATGTTGTTCCGAGCTCCTTGCAAAAACTAGGGGATAATCTTAATTAGCTGATGTAAAGCGAATCAAGTACTTTAAATCAAGAGAATTTTGTCATGCCGATTGGAAACAGCTATGTAATCGTGTGATGATTACGCTCAAGTATAGGTATACATAGGTTTTCTTTACTTATGTTTATTAGGGTGGGTCGAAAAAAAAAAATTTCTTAGCCTGGGGGTAGAATTTGTAGCTTATAAAAAAAGAAAATTTTTCCATAAAAAAAAAATTTTTTTACTCAACGCTTTGAGGTAGCCCACTCGTATTTTAAATAAATATTTAATCAAATTGGGTAGTTTCAACGGGAAATTCTTTTTTTGGTCCGAAATCGTGGAAAACATGTAAAAATTGTAGAATGTGATTTTTTTAACCCAATTTTGTTTTTTTTTTTTTTTTATTTATTTATTTAAAACACGAGTGGGCTACCTCAAAGCGTTGAGTAAAAAAATTTTTTTTTTATGGAAAAATTTTCTTTTTTTATAAGCTACAAATTCTACCCCCAGGCTAAGAAATTTTTTTTTTTCGACCCACCCTAATGTTTATCGTTAATAAAATAGGGCAACTTGGGTTTTTAAATATTCTAATTGAATTATCTGGATGTCATGTATATCCTCCTTCCATCGAGCAAACTAGTTATATGTGTTTCTTTGACGTTGGAAAAACAAGACATTTAGTGAATATTTTGACCGCACCCTTGCGGAAAAAAACCCTCAAATTTAAGGGGTAAATTCGCAAACCCAAAGTTTTGGGGGTTTACCATCAAAACTGAGGGTTCACTCTGTATTTAGGGGTGAAATTTAAGGGTAAACCCTGAGTTTTGATGGTAAACCCCCAAAACTTTGGGGGTGCGAATTTACCCCTTAAATTTGAGGGTTTTTTTCCTTAAGGGCAGTGTCCTGTTCGTGGGGATAATTACAGCTTATTGTTGGATGATCCCACTGTACTTGAAATTTGATGCGAACCTTGCTCTTTTAACCTTGCAGGATGTAGTATTTATTCTGTTTGTTTCAATAGTCCGGTTTCAGCTGAATATTAATCCTGTTTTTTTTTTCTGTCGAAAAGCAAGATGCTTTTATAATTGGTTTCATGCATATGAGCGGTTAAGTATTAGTATATGTTGTACACCTGAGATGCCTTCATCAATTACATTAACCCGGATCAAGTGTTTTTCTCACTCAGATGCAAGCTTTTGCATACGTAGTCGCGTGCCCTACAAATGCATATTTCTGTGGGTATTCCCTATAGATTGTACGGAGAGGGGATGAAAGAGGATTCAAAATCATATAAAAGTCAACGATTCCGAAAACAATTCAGTCAACATCATGTTCCGACCAACGCATTTCGTAAGTGAACTTTAATTAACAATACATATTTATATACGTATATTAAGAATTACTTTACCCTTAATTCTTTCATAGATTGAAGTTTGAACGAAAGGTTGAACACATTTTCCATTTTTTGTCGTTAAACAAATCAACTTATCAGAAATTTTAATGTCCATGAACCGGTTTACCAGAATCTGAAATCCGATTACTAATCGCCTACTTTTTTCCTCATCTTAAGGTAATATTATTCGCAGTCGTTCTGTACGCTAACGCGCTCCCACCGCCTCAGGCGACCGTCATACCCGGACAACCGACAAGAGCAGTAGATCCCGCAGGAACTATAGACCTGAGTAAGAAGGAGCCAGGTAAGGCCGACTTAGACACCGATGCTACGGAATACAGGGGGTAAGTTTGAGAGACTGCAGGTTACCTTTTTCTGTTTATAAAAACCACACTTCTGGATTCCATTCGTCTCACATATTTTGTCAACGATATTTTATAACCAGTTTTTTCATTGCACATTTAAGGTACAGCTACAACTACGATGACTTCAGAGGGGACGATTATGCGCCTGGTATTCAAATACCCAGGGTAGTGGATTGCCACTGTATTATTACTAACCCGTAATTCCGTGGAGTTGTTGACCTTCTGATGTGCAAAATAATCGACTTCCACATTCTAGCCGAGAAGAGTAATTATTTTCAATAAACATAACCGAATTCAGTGTATTGAGGTTAAGAAAATTTTTGATGCTGGAGTATTATTATATTATGATTATTTTGCTGGAATAAATAAATTTCGAATTTTTCTATAACCTTTATTGTGCACCTATTATTATTGTTCATGAATTTGGTAATTACACCTTGAATCCTATACCGATCCTACCTAAACAAATCGAAAAGAATTGAAATCGATGTTATGTGACATCGACCTTCCGTTTCTGATCATGTCTGCAGAAGGACTAACCTGAGGATTGGCAGCGATGGCAGAGAAGTCTCGTATATATCGCGTGACTAAAAGTAAAAGAGCGTATAATCTGGCGTATACGTCTTTGGATATTTTGTTTCGTTTCAAATTGATAATGCTAAAGGGGCGCGTATCCGCCTTTTTTTTTGTTTTTTCCGTTTTTCACCAAAACAGGCCATGTCTTGAAGAAAGTTTTGACTTTCAGCATGATTAATAGGAGGAAAAAAAATGGCGCACACACCATTTTGCTTCTAGTGATAGAAAACAAAAAAAAAATCCTGTGCAATAAGGACGTATCTTAATGCACATACGCCCTTTATTTTTTCTATAATGATCTTACTATGTATTAGTCTTTACTTATTATTTCTCTTATATTATTATACAGATTGTACTCAATGTGAATAACGTATGTTGCCTGTGGAGATCTATCGTGCGTAAGTCTTAGCGATTCTCGATGGTCTATTGAATTTAGCTGAGCAACTGATGCGGCTCGTGATAATCGCTTTATATGCCATATATATCTTTTAGGCCTAATTGGCTCATTGACGTGATTGGGCGTGAAATGCGTCAGGCAATCAAGTCAGATTTGAGGAACGGTTTCTAGAGATCGCGAAGAGACAATGCACGTTATTATATACGATCGACACCTCTTCAGGCCTGAATATTCCTTACTTAATTTCGCGTGGGTAACAACCCCATTTTCAGACTTCATAATAATATGAAGTAAAATTTTGTACAATACTCGACGGAAAACTTTTTCTGATCTCGTCTGATTGCGACACTTGCCTTCGGCTCGTGCTGCAACCTCACACTCGTTAGAAAAAGTTTTACCGCACTCGTATTGTAATGTACTATTTTTACGCTATATATAAAAGGTTCGCGAAAATCACCACTTTCTCATATGCTTGTACCATATATTCAGGAATTATTGTCAAAATACTGTTCTACACCTACTTAGATTATAGTTTTATATCAGTTACTCTGCATTTATTTAACTATTTTACGTTTTCATAGACAATTCTCAACGTACTTCAGTTCATCTTATTGTGATAAAGATGATGTTACATGACCTGCGATAGAGCATTAGTGCATCAAGTAATTTCTCAGTAACTTTGAGCACATCATAAGCAGTTGGCACTCAAAAGAAGCAGTTTAACGCTTAGAGGGATTTAGGGGGGGGGGGGGGGGGGGGGGGGGGGGACTAGTAGGATTTGCGCTTAGATTATTCGTCGATAGGCGGTACGCTAACCGATCCTAT
This sequence comes from Tenthredo mesomela, assembly GCA_943736025.1. NCBI lineage: Eukaryota > Metazoa > Arthropoda > Insecta > Hymenoptera > Tenthredinidae > Tenthredo > Tenthredo mesomela. The sequence goes on along the minus strand of OX031020.1, from coordinate 16,534,220 downwards.
GCGTCTTGATTGTAATTGCCTATATAAGTGATCGGTTTTCAAAACCCATCACGTTTAGCGTATCCCATTGTATGGCGCTTATGTGATACAGTCATCTTCGCTTTGTCCGAAACAATAGTATGGATCGATTGCGAATTGGGATAAGCAAGTAGTGGATAACTGGGCAAACGAGAATTTGGCTGAACGAATCGGAATTCAGCGAGAGGAAATTCGATCGAGTGAGTGTTATCAAGGGTTATTGTTACTATCCATATCCGACCCCATCACTGCAGCCAGGTGTGTCACCGGCATAACCAGTTGAAAATAGTACATTACGTAACGAGTGCGGGAGACACCTATGCGCACGTGTTGCGTATACTATTTTCCCTAACGAGCTGTGCAAAATTCGACAACACCGGCAATCTGACGGGGGGTCCAGGGGCGAACCCCTGGTAGGGGTGCAGGGGGCAAAGCCCCCGCCGGGGGGTTGGGGGGCAGAGCCCCCCCACTGCATAAAATTGAATTAAACTTCATAAATGATTAAAAAGAATTTTATCAAAAATGAGATTCTAGATGTTTATTCAGGAGTGCAATAGCAAGAAGTGAGCTACTTAGAAATATATCGGATAATAGGTCAAAAATCGTAAACAGAAAAAGTGCTTTGGTGGTGAAGGTGCTTTGTTTACATTTTTGCGATCCGGCCTACACATTAAAATACCATCACAATATAGAAAGAGAAAAAATAAAATAAAATACAAAAATAAATTAAAATATAAAAAAAAAAAAAAAATTAAAAAAAAAATTAAAAATAACAAAATATTTTGTATACGCAAATTGTATTTTGCGCACGCGGATTGTATTTTGCGCACGCAAACCGCATTTTGCACACGCGAATCTATTTTGCACACGCCAATTCTATTTTGCACGCGCGAACCGCATTTTGCGCACGCGAATCTATTTTGCACACGCGAATTCTATTTTGCACATGCTTACGAAATGGGTTAGGGAATGTGGCATTTTGCGCACGCAAATCAGTACACAAAATCAAATTTTGCACATGGCGTTAGGGAATAGTAGATTACGATACAAGTGCGCGAAGTACGTGATTCTCGCACGAGTCTAGCTTGTCGCCCGAGCGAAGCGAGGGTGACAAGAAGACGAGTGCGAGGATCAGGTACGCGCACTTGTATCGTATACTATTTTTTGTAACGAGTCGTGAGAAGTTCGACCCAAAGATAGTGTTTTTGTGTCGATATTCGAAACCATAACCAACTCACCACTTATTCCGTTCGATGGCGCTAGTTATGCTCGTTTCGCTCGGATTAGCGTTAATAAATGGCAAAAGGGATATCATTCCAAATTCTAACAAGGATTGATCCTGTGAAATATTCGTCACCAATTTGGATTGTATGGTAATTCATCTAAACTAATCACAGTGAATGAAATTACAATTACACAATATAATTATAGCTCCAAGATCAAGAATTTGTCGATCATGATAATTATTTCGATAATTCATGTACTTTCATCGCGGTCGACACTGCGAATTGTACTTCGGATCTTGTCTTTTCAAATGTGAATATTCATGACGTTGGAAGTTATGAAAAAAAATTTGATTTATCGAAAAAATGTTTATCAGTCAATAATATTTTTAACGAATATATTTTGCAAGGTATTTCAGGAATAATCTCACGATGTCTGCACAACATGCGTCGCATCATACCGACATTACGTGACTGCACATGGGATGGCGACATGCAACCATTGGCGTAACTAGGACTTTTCTCGGGGGGGGGGGGGGGGGGGGGGGCATCCTTCACTTCGCTTTACCCGAATTTATACATCCGAAATTTACAATTTCGTTTTTTTCATCTTTCTGGGGTGGGCACTCAACATTCTAGGGGGGGCCGTGCCCCCTCGGGCCCCCCCCGTAGTTACGCCAATGCATGCGACTCATAACGCATGCTGCGATCTACCAATCACTTCGTGCTAGCGAAAACGGCGCGGTCTCGCCCGCACCGCGTGATAATCATGAAATGCGGCTGAAGTGCGAGGCACAATTGTTATCTGGGGCGTAGGGTACAGATATAATTTATATATAAATTTATATATATACCTATGAATGATGGTTCAGGACGATGGGGTGACGACAGTGGCTTCGTTACTCTTAAAGTGGAAAAAATTCTGTAGCCTTGAATGTGAAATTCAGGAAAACATCGACGACCGTCAAGGTTTATCCGAAAATAAAAAGAGTATAGTGCTAAGTATTTAAATTTAATTTTATTATTCTTAAATTTTAACGAGCTCGTTACGTTGACAGTGAATCTCTGATGTGTCAAGGTGACCGTAGCCTAAGTCGAGAATTTCAAGTTCAAAAGATTTGGCAATGGTAATTGGAGATGGTGATCATGTAATCGTATATATGATAATTGATGAATTACCTTTTAGGTACGTTGGTCTGTTTACTTTCGTTTGTTATGAACAAAAGTAGAGTAAGTATAATTATACAGTTTAGGTTATGTCGATTTTAAAATATTCTCATTAAACTATCGAAACACACACAACTCCTTATAAAATGAAATAGCTGTATAAGTATGCACGGGTGCCTTGAACTTCATTTTTTCTGAAAGTCTTGTCACTTCAGAATTCATTTCAGATTTTGATTTCGTAACAATTTTGAGGTGCAAAAACGTAATTATGGAAATCGCAGATAGTGCCGTTTTTTTCAAGGCAACTTTAAAATTTTCATTTTTTTTCTTCAAATTTTTATATTTTGATATTCATTGGGAAATTATTTTTTACAACGTCCTATTAACAAATTTATAGCAATTTATTCTTATACCTATACTGCAGCGACTGTAAACATGTTGTATAATTAGAAAATAGATATTTTACCCGACTACGATAAAATGACCATATTCCATCCCTGAAACACGGGCGGAAAGTGAGCAATTTTTTTACCAGAGGGAAAAAAAAGTGGATTTGCGGGCAAAAAAGTAAATTTGCCGGAAGAAAAAAAACTCCAAGTTTTACCGATTCTAGGTTTGATCGACTAAATTGTTGTGTTTGACTAGTGGATGCAACATGGTCATTTTATCTAGTCGGGTAAATAGTACATTACAATACGAGTGCGGTAAAACTTTTTCTTCACATATGAACGGAAAGGCCGATTTTGCTCCCTATTTTCGGCGAGCAAAGAGCGGTTTTGCAGCTCGAAAATTCTTTCCTCCTGGCCTTTTTTTTTTTTTTTTTTCTTACCGATATGAAGTTGCACTAGATTCATCTATCCTCTTTTTTCCTTCATGAACAGAACAGAAGACGGTGGGACCAACTTCGTACCCATACTGTTTTGTTTAAGGGGGTATCCCCACCTTTAAATAGGTCAACATTCTGAGAAAGAGATTGATATTTTACAGCGAATTTGAGAGTCTGATCAAATCCAAAAAAATCATGAAGTTGAGGGAGGGTTTGACCCTCATTATCCATACTTAACATTGGATATTACTTTGAGTCTAATAGTAGTTACGCTGAATATAGATAAATACAAAATTACTCGGTTGTCGCAAAGAATCAGTAGTACCATTGGATCGATTTTGGAATTTTTGGTCTTCAATTGTTCAGAAGAGATGCCTCTATCATATGAACATAGAAATTTTTGATATGACTATTTTTGGTTGAGATAATAGAAAAAATAGAGAAAAAAAATTGAAGAATTAGAAAAATCTCAGTAAAAACTAAGCGAGTCAGGCAATTTTCGCGATATCAAAAAGTTCTATGTTCATATGATAGAGGCATCTCTTCTCAACAATTGAGGACCAAAAATTCCAAAATCGATCCAATGGTACTACTGATTCTTTGCGACAACCGAGTAATTTTGTATTTTTCTATATTCAGCGTAACTACTAATAGACTCAAAATAATATTCAATGTTAAGTATGGATAATGAGGGTCAAACTCTCCCTAAACTTCTTGATTTTTTTGGATTTGATCAGACTCTCAAATTCGCTGTAAAATATCAATCTCTTTCTTAGAATGTTAACTCATTTAAAGGTGGGGATACCCCCTTAAAGCAGCAACCAAATAAATAAATCATAACTTTAATTGATTTATTAAAAATTAATGGGTAAAACCGTTTTTCCTCAAATAGGTAGCAAAATCGACCTCCGTTTATGTGTAAAGAAAAATATCGTGTACACCATGGGAGCAACGTTTTCGCTTCCTCGGTGTAGTTTGCTGCCCTCGCGTTTCGCTCGTCTCGCTCTCGCTCGGGCAGCAAGCTACACCTCGGGGAGCGAAAACGTTGTTTGCTCCCATGATGCACAATATACTATTTCTGACGAGTGTGAGGTTGCAGCACGAGCCGAAGGCGAGTGTTGCAATCACACGCGATCAGAAGAAGTTTTTCCGTCGAGTATAGTACAAATGTTTACTTCAAAAGGTCTGAAAATGGGGATTTTACCTACGCGAAGCGTGGGTAAAACGATTTATTTATTTATTTATAAGCGACGGCGTGCGCTGCCACCGAAAAACCCGGTTCGGGTACGTGTAACATGCCCACTGATCAGCGTTACCAGAAAGTACCATAATAAGAGATAGAGCGTATGGCGATCGCGGCGGAGTGAGAGAGAAACTAGCGTACTTTCTGGCAACGCTCGCGCTGCCACTGATGCTTTCTTATGCTAGCCACACGTATGTACTCGACCCAGGTCGTTCAGCGGCAGCGCGCGCCGTCGCTTATGAATAAATCGGTTTTGTAGAGCATTGATCAAGGAATACGTTCATATTTTTTTGAGAATTTTTACGTGTGGTTCTTGCCTTGAAAACCACGCTTGAATAATATATTTGTTTATAACAAATGAAATTGTTTGTTATTGTGAAATTAGCTGAATATATTATGACAGTGTCACTCAATATAGCTTTAAAATGGTTCTTGAAAGAAGTCTCTAGGATGAATACAACCAAAGATATGAACGTTTGAAGGGGAGTATGTTTTCGATTTTTGGCTCTTTTTCCTAAATTTCACCCCCGTGTAACTTGGAAATTAGGGGCCGATTTTTTTTTTGTTTAAATTGTTTGATGAATCTATCTTTTCCATAGAACCCGTAAAAAAATCAATTTTCGATTTATTCTATCCGGTCTGACCTGGAATTACTCAACACGGATCAAATATATATTTAACTCACTCAGGTATGAGTTTTTGGATACGTGATCGCGTGCCCTACAAATGCATATTTCTGTGGGTATTCCCTGTAGATTGTTGGGAGAGGGGATGACAGAGGATTCAAAATCATATAAAAGTCGACGATTCCGCAGACAAATCAGTCAACATCATGTTCCGACCCACGCATTTCGTAAGTGAACTTTAATTAACAATACATATATTTATACGCATATTAAGAATTACCTTACCGTTAATGCTTTCGTAGATTGAACTATGGGTTGAACATATTTTCCATGTTCTATGGATAAACAAGTCAACTTACTGGAAACTTTAATGTCCATTAACCGGTTTATCAGAATCTGAAATCCAATTACTAATCGCCCACTTTTTTCTCATCTCAAGGTAATACTCTTCGCAGTCGTTCTGTACGCTAATGCGCTCACAGAGGCTCAGTCGACCGCCATACCCGGACTGCCGACAAGAGCAGTAGATCCCGCAGGAACTGTAGACTTGAGTAAGAAGGAGCCAGGTAAGGCCGACCTAGACACCGATGCTACGGAATACTGGGGGTAAGTTTGGGAGACTGCTTACCTTTTTCTGTTTATAAGAACCACATTTCTGGATTCTATTCGTCTCACATTTCAACGATATTTTATAACCAGTTTTTTCATTGCACATTTAAGGTACAGGAACTTTTACTATGGATTCAGGGGGGGTGATCATTCTGGTATTTACGTACCCAGGTCATATCCATGGCCACCGTATCATTACTAAACTACCGATCCTGTAATTCTGCAGGGTTGTTGACCTTCTGATGTGCAAAATAATCGACATCCACATTCTACCCGAGAAGAGTTATCTTCAATAAACATAATTCAGTGTATTGAGATTAAGAAAATGTTGGCTACTGGAGTATTATTATATTATGATTATTTTGCTGGAATAAATAAATTTAGAGTTTTTCTATAGTAACCGTTATTGTGCACCTATTATTATTATTCATGAATTTGATAATTACCCTGAATGATACCTAAGCATATCGAAGAGAATTGAAATCGATCTTATGTAACACTGTGACATCGACCTTCCATTTCTGATCATGTCTGCGGAAGGACTAGCCTGAGGATTGACAGCGATTGCAGACGAATCTCATATATATGGGCTTTTCCATGCCAACTGACCTGGTCGCTGACCCTCGACATTTTTGATTTTCCCAATTTTTTTTTATATGATAGTTGTCGAATAATGAGAAACATTCACCAATTTTCAGATCTTCATCTCAATCCGCCTTCGCGTTATGAATTTTCGAAAAATCAACGAATCATTACATTTGTTCAACTTCAATTAATCGTGACTCTGGATAAAAAACCGATATCGTCATAAACAAATACGTCATCATCTTCGTCTTGGATTGTACTTTAACATAAAAATAGCTTAAAAAATGTGCAACCTAAATTTAATCTGTTTCATACGCTTTGAAGTATAAAAAATCAATTTTCGTCAATTTCGACCCCTTCGATTTTTTTGAAAAAGATGACACGTATTCTACAGCTCAAGCCCGAATTTTCAGAACCAAAACGAAGACGGACCTCCAATTCCTTCTATATTATTTTGATTTTTGAAATTTATTTGTGTGTTGATTTATTGACAATAATTACAATAAATTCTTTTCGAATAACGAATCAAATGAATATCATTTTCATAACACACTGTGTTCAATATTTCTTGTATTTTAATAAATTTCGAAAATCAAAATAAAATAGAAGGAATTGGCACCCGCATTTTCACCGATATTCATTTGATTCGTTATTCGAAAAGAATTTATTGTAATTATTGTCAATAAATCGACACACAAATAAATTTCAAAAATCAAAATAAAATAGAAGGAATTGGAGGTCCGTCTTCATTTTGGTCCTGAAAATTCGGGCTTGAGCTGTAGAATACGTGTCATCTTTTTCAAAAAAATCGAAGGGGCCGAAATTGACGAAAATTGATTTTTTATACTTCGAAGCGTATGAAACAGATTAAATTTAGGTTGCACATTTTTAAAGCTATTTTTATGTTAAAGTACAATCCAAGACGAAGATGATGACGTATTTGTTTATGACGATATCGGTTTTTTATCCAGAGTCACGATTAATTGAAGTTGAACAAATGTAATGATTCGTTGATTTTTCGAAAATTCATAACGCGAAGGCGGATTGAGATGAAGGTCTGAAAATTGGTGAATGTTTCTTCTTATTCGACAACTATCATATAAAAAAATATTGGGGAAATCAAAAATGTCAAGGGTCAGCGACCAGGTCAGTTGGCATGGAAAAGCCCATATATATTGTTATGGAATCGAATTTTATGGAGTTGGCCATGACTGACTTGAGTGATAACTTTCAGGGTATTCTCTCGTTATAATAAATCCCCAAAAAGCACCCCACGTGCAAAAACCTTGCGCCAAGTACATTGATGTGGTCATTACCTCGAAGAAATAGACCTCCTTCAAAAGAAGGATTGATGTCAGACACTACCGCCAAGCATCATCACATCGAAAACATAGAACAATAAAAATAAAAGGATAAAAAAAAAAAAAAAAAGAAATTGGAGGTAGTGGTACTTGGCGGGCCTTTTGTAGACAAGTACGAGGAAACAGCAATTGAAATATGTTAATAATCCTGTAGCTCGTCCTGTAGTGATTAAATTAAAGCATTTTCAATCAGCATTCTCAACATGATACATTAATACCGGTATATTATAGAATATGCTAGTATGTCGTTAAATAATAAGATTCCCCACTCCGCCGAAATTGGGTCCTTGCTGTAAAGAGACACGGTCGTCAAGCGCTTATATTTCTTGAATGTACTACTTGGCCCGAGGCTCTACCGAGTCTCTTGATAAACTCAAAACCCTAAAATACCATACATTTAACAATAAGTTAGTTAAGGGGACCAGTACAGCGACTTTTCGAGAAATTATCATAGTCCGAAATCAATTTATTTCATAACCAAAGTTCATTTCACATCAAAATATTTTTCTTTTTCAAAATCATGTGTCGTAAGGATTGTAGAGCACCGTTGGACCAATTCAGGTCATCTTGGATTCATTTTCTTCAGAAAACAAATCCTCATCATGTGAATGTAGGAATTTTAAAATAAAAAATTATGGCATAAGTTATGATCAATTTACCAAATTTGCAAAAATTATTATCACTCATTTCTTAAATAACTTGGCCAAAACGAAAAATTTTCAAAATTCCTACATTCACATGATGAGGATTTGTTTTCTGAAGAAAATGAATCCAAGATGACCTGAATCGGTCCAACGGTGCTCTGAAATCCTTACGACACATGATTTTGAAAAAGAAAAATATTTTGATGTGAAATGAACTTTGGTTATGAAATAAATTGATTTCGGACTATGATAATTTTTCGAAAAGTCGCTGTACTGGTCCCCTTAACAGTCAAACAAATTTCAAACACTATTATTCATCGTGAAGTTAACACTCGGACTTTGTAATTATTAGAGAAGGATGTCAATCAATCTAGTCGAGTGAATTCATTTTTTATATTTGGCCTGACGTTTCGGCAGTGATGTGTTGCCCTCATCAGAGGCTAATTTATTAGAATTTACAAAAAAAAAATTGATTTGATAATTGGACGCAACATATTATGGGCAAGTCCACCAATTATCAACGAATGTTTGGGCCCTAAAAAATCGATTTGCCTCAATTTTTTTCCTCGCATTCTGTAAACAGAGATTGGCAAGATTGGATTCAAAGAAACAAGGAAACAAAGATTGGATTCACCAAGTTTTAGTCCAATAGGACGTACCGTTCACGAGGAATACGATATTTAATTTTCAGGGCAAAATTTTTGTGCGCATTTTTAACGTATTTCTATCGTCCCAATATAAATTCGGAAAAATACGTTATCTTTGTCAAAAACTCTCAGTTTTTTGATTCCATTTTTTATTTTTTGTCAACTTTGCTAAAACCTCCTTAAAAACATATTTTTTTTTTTTTACAAAAAAACAGCGATTTCTCCTTGTGCTCAATATTCTATCATTCTATTGAATTTTTATTCTGAAAGCTGAGATTTTTTCAGTAAGAAAGCCAAATTTTCAGAGTGGGGCGGCTACGGGGTCGTGCGTGAGCTACGATTAATTAATAAAGAGCGGTAAATAAAATTCTTCCCTATAGGGAAGAAAGACTTTCCACACGGCTTTTCTACCAAGGGACGCGAAGCTTCTTTTTGCTCCCTCGCTACTGGGAGCGAAACAGGCCTTTCCGTTCATGTGTGAAAAAAAAAGACATTCCGTTGAGTCTCAAAAGAGAATTTTATTTACCGCTCTTTATTAATTAATCGTAGCTCACGCGCGACCCCGTAGCCGTCCCACTCTGAAAATTTGGCTCTCTTGCTGAAAAAATCTCAGCATTCAGAATAAAAATTCAAAGGAATGATGAAACATTGAGCACAAGGAGAAATCGCTGTTTTTTTAAATATGGATTCAAAAAGCTGAGAGTTTTTCACAAAGAAAAATGAGGTTGAAGTTCGTAACGTTAATGCAACAAAATATTCGCCAAAAAATTCTCGAATTCCAGGCTCTAATATTTCAAACGGATCAAGAACGGTGCATAATTCCTCAAATTATGTGAAACATATGTATCTCGCATATTTTACAATTCTAACAACATTTGAATCACGAAATATTGCATTTCTTCGACGAATATTCTGTTACGTTAACGTTACGAACTTCAACCTCATAAAGAAAACGTATTTTTCCGAATTTTTATTGGGACGATAGAAATACGTTTAAAATGCGCATAAAAATTTTGCCCTAAAAATTAAATATCGTATTCCTCGTGAACGGTACGTCCTATTGGGCTAAAACTTGGTGAATCTGCCAATCTTTGTTCACAGAATGCGAGGAAAAAAATTGAGGCAAATCGTTTTATTAGGGCCCAAACATTCGTTGATAATTGGTGGACTTGCCCATATACAAGCAATTGTGATATATAATACAGAAGTCAAGAGATTAAATCAGAAAAGGTAACAGGACGTATTTTGTATTTTTTTTAATTTCTTTATAAATAAAGACTTACAACATAACAACTTTAGAAATAAAAAAAAAACAGAAGCATACTCTGTCGTTTCCGTACATCAAATAGAATCCAACCATACTTTTTACTGGGGTAATGCAGTAGTGCTTGATAGGGAATCAATTTGGTCCAAGCGTATCACCTCTGAGATGTTACGAATTAATTTACAACCTAAAAGTCTTAATAAGAAGGAAAACACTAAAAAATTACATCAACCTTACTCTAATATGCTACGTAGGTTAAGACTTAAGATCAAAAAGTTGTTCGTAGTCCTTAAACATGCTAATTGTAAGGTCTTGTTTTGGTGAAAAAACTTGGTTGCGGGTGTTCAGCTTTGTCTAACGATATAAACTGGGTGATTAAAAAAAAAAAAAATTTCATTTCTCTCACTAACAGGCTCAAAAGTTTCATTTAGGTAAAAAAGTATGCCCGTTAAAATATGAGCTCTCAATATTAATATTAAGTTGCTCCGCATCGCACTTTTCGATTTTCCATAAAAATAACATGGGATAAATCATTTTTGCTTCTTCTGATTTTTATAACTAGCAAATGGTACATCACACAGAGAATCTACATACATATTTTCGTAGAGAATTGAACGCTCTACAAAAAAGTTCTGAATCATTTTCTAACAAGTTCACTCGGTGAAAAGTTATTCAAGGTCAAAGTTTAATTTATTTTAATTTATTTTTATTTTCATTTTTTTTTTTTTTTTTCATTTTTTGTTTTTTATTTTTTTTTTTCACAAAAATATGTCTGTAGATTCTTCTAATGAGAAGAAGCAAAAATGATTTATCCCATGTTATTCTTATGGAAAACCGATATTTTAAAAGACGTACTTTTTTACCTAAATGAAACTTTTGAACCTGTAGTGAGCGAAAAAAAAATTTTTTTTTTTTGCTTTTAATCACCGAAATTAAAAAAAAAACATCCATTGATGTCAGTCATTGACGTCATTGGCTTGACTGTTTACAATGACACCTGAGAGTGTATTGCCGTGTCTCAATTGGTAAAGGTACACCCTCGTACACTTGCCCTCACGGCAGAGATATATCTATATATATAGATATATATATAGATATAGATCAATGGTTGAACCGAGGGCAAGTGTGCATCAAGTATACTTCGCTTACCAAATGAGATACGGCATATGTCAACACCTGGACGAGCCTCAGCTGAGCGTGTATATAATGAGCATTGTCACACCTCCTGTTTCATTAAACGTCTTAAGGTGGAAGCCGTGGAAGCACATAAAAGTCCATGAGCCGTAAGCAGAATGCAGAAGCCACAACGCATGCGCTATTGCAAAATTTTAGCGAACAGTGCGCATGCGCTGTTGTCTCGATGGTTGTCCTATATTTTGCAGTCTGCCTAACCTAAAAAATCTGGTAGACCGCTTCTTAGATAGCAAAACAAGCAATATCAATGTAAATCGGTAATCATATAAACTATAGGATGTCAAATATCAATATCAATATGAATTGCTAATATGATTGATTATTTTGTCATCAGAAATGTCGAATGCGATTCATTCTTCCACTTGCAATGTGGCACGCTGACGGTAGATCATGCTCCTATGTGCTCTTATGCTTATGGATTTTTGTGTGGGTTGAAAATTCAGACGCCATAAGCAGAATGCAGAGAGCATGCGCATGCGCACTGTTCACTGGACTTTCGCAACTGCGCATGCGCTATGGCTTCTGCGTTCTGCTTATGGCTCATGGACTTTTGTGTGCTTCCACCTTTACTTGCTCAAGATGACCAACGGTCAACGCAGGGCCGGATTTTGGTGTCCGTAGGCCTTTAAGGCAATCTCAATTGTTATAGTAGAAATTAGAGCTCGCATTCAAGTCCGAACTACCCGACTATCCGAATACCCGCAATACTCGGATCTGTCGGATCCAAAACTTCAAATCCGGATAGTTCGAGTACCCGGATAGTTTAAGTATTCGGGTAGTTCGAACTTATTCGAGTAATCGACTACTTTTCGCGTTCATACAGCCTGCATGCAGCAGCGGGTGACAAAACATAATTGAGATACGAAAATCACGTCATTCTAATCTCTGACAAAATTTCCTACCTTTTTTCAAATATTATTCTAACGAAATCATTCCTTGTTGACTGAAAGATAATAGCAATGGTGATGAACTGTTACTATTGGAGGTAGGAGAGGGGATGGAGGGAGGGGGGGCCACCCGCCCACCCACTTCCCCCCCGGGAGATGAATAATCTTTCAAGCAGTGGAATTAGTCCAAGTAACCCCCTGGAGGAAGGGGGGGAAGTGGGTGGGCGGGTGGCCCCCCCTCCCTCCATCCCCTCTCCTACCTCCAATAGTAACAGAAATCATTCCTGATATATAGGACGACAAATTAGGGGTGTGGTGAAAATACCGTAAAGTCTATATTTGTAAATATTTGTAGATTTTATAGCCCCGTTCTTCATGAACAAAATTAATAAGATCCCGAAATTTGATAAATATGACTTCGGACGTTTATCTCATGTTAGAAAATGCATTGTAGTAGCACTTATAAATGACGTAGTTGAATTTGGAAAATCACTTTCACACAGAAAAATCTAAACCTAAATCACGATTGACCCGTCGTAATTTACGATTTCATAAGCGTAATTTACATTTTCATAAGCGTAATTTACGTTTTTAGGGACAAACGTGAATCACGCTTTGCGTTGCCGTAAAATAGGATCAAATGTCCTTCACGTACGATTAGTTTTTCATTAAATTACGAGAAATTTTATATTATAGGATAGCACGTGTGAGTTTAAACTTTAAACATCCACGAGAAATTTTCATTCGAAAAAAAAATCCAACAAATGCAAAAAAAAAAGTTCAATTGACTTGGAAATGACGACGTTTTTCGTTTTTCGTCGTGAGTTATGGATATAAAGACCGTGATGAGCGTTATTATTATTGTCATCATCAAGAATCATTCCCGATTCTTTTAACGTAGATTACGTTTTGCTCCGCGGTAAATTACGGTTTTTTTTTATCATAAAATAAGGCGTTCTAATACGTAGATTCCGTTTTTTATGTCGGATCCAAAGACACTAGACATCGTATTAGTGTGAAACGTGAATCACGTCTAGTAAAACGTGATTTAAGTTTAGGGTTTTCTGTGTGTTCCTTTGCTCTTAAAACAGCAGCTGCTTTTGCAATTATGGTGGATATATGTCTAAATATTTTTTATGGTTTTGATATCTTTTCATGACAAAAATGGTCGGAATTCTCAAAACGAGAAACATGTGTTGATGACGTCGATTTATTTCTCAGAATATTGGCAAATGCATGGCGAATATTTAATGAAAAAGCCGTTATACCTAATGAAATTGAAATATTACCAAAAATTTTGGTATCGACGAAATAAATGTTCGACAACGGTCTTTGTGGGTTATTGGCGATAATCTAATTACGTGTTTTGTAACTGGTTGCAAAACATCATCGTCTATATGGAATAAACAAATCGTCACACTTACTCCTTTAATGTAAGAATTTAGTCAAGAGTCTTTATGTATATTGCAAACCATGTATAACTTGTAGACAGTAGCACAATTAACTTTACACATGAAAATAACATAAGTTCAGTAATAACTTCAGTATGATTTTACTGAATCGAGGTGAGGAAGATCGAGCGCCGAAAATATAGCCCTCAGATTGGGATTTTGAAATAGCAGGTGACATGAAACCACGAAATACACTATACGATTACGTTGGTCCCATAATTTAATCAATATCAATTAATCACACAGGTATGTATTATTATTCTGACCTTCAGTTTTGGACATTCAAATAATTTTTATGTCTATCATACTGTTATTTGTAAAGAAAAAAAAAAAAAAAAAAACACGACTTTCAAATTATAAGAAAAAGTACACAAAACAACAAAAGAAATCAACTAAACAAGAACAATTGTGTTTAATATCGCTTATTACAGATAACTGAGAGTCGACAAGCGATAAGTCGACGAACACGATTTTACAAATATGTAGACCCAAAACAATATTCAGCTAAAAAAGTGCTCGATTTTGGTATAATGAAACCAGAAGGTTGACGTTTTCGGGGAGTAAGCAACTTCTCTTTGAGCTCACGATATTCCCAGCCGTCGAAAATACTCGTTCAGAGCATGCCGATGTTGCAGGAATGCACAAATATCGTCGCGCAAGATCTGCCAGAGCTGGATATCGCTTCTCCCGTGTCGCCCACCATTCAAACGGGTTTGAATTATGGCTGATTTGCGGCTCAATTAGGTACATACAAGGCCGGCGACTTACGAAATTTCAGGGTGTGGAGTAGCTCAGGTGACGGGGAGGGGGGGGGGGGGGGGGGGGGGCACTCACAATATTTTTGCTCAAAGTTTTATTAAGTAGTTTTTCCGAAGTGCGATAGCCGAGTATAATTGTTTTTCAGGATAAACGTATTCATATCAATATATGGTCCAGATTTGAATCTGCTAGGGGGCTCGCAAGTGTTGATTATAGGGGAATATACTATGGTTATTTTCGGAAAATTTTGTTTACTTGTTTTTATCAAAAGATTTTCAAAATCCATTACAAAATTTTAATTTTGAAACAAGGCCTTCAGGGTGTGGAATATCCACACGGTGGGCATTCAGGGTGTGGAGTGCTCCACACCATCCACGCAAAAGTCGCCAGCGCTGGGTACATATCCACCTGCGCTTGCACAGTATGTTGTCTCGGTGCTGACTGGAACAAGAAATCCATGGTTGTTTCAGGGTTTCGTTCCGCTTCTTCCTCTGCCACATCAACCCCGAATTGACCGCGCACAAACAATCTTATATCATCTCGAGCTTCCGGACACTCAACTAGCAAATCCTTATACCGAGGATCTAGGAAGCTTGCTATTTGCCTTGCACTTACATTATTGGCCAGATTATAATTCAGGTCAAATCTCACCGTCAGTTCATCGCGCAAGGTTGCCTTCATCGCGTCAATAACGTGATCGTCTTCGGCTGATTCTTGCAAATGATCGTCGCGCAGGGTGAAAACGATAGGCCGTACCATTGACGTAGGTGCGAGTGAATCGTGGCATAAAACTGTGGTTGCTACCTGCAATGGTTTCAGAACTTTTCGCAATTTTTCAATTGTTAACCATTCACGTTCTGAAATCTCCAAGCGTTCGGCCATAGCAGTGCTTATTACGGCCCGGTCCAACAGAACGTTGATTACAGGACTCCTGTTTGTCAGCAATCTGTCAAACATGGCGTAAGTGCTATCCCATCTCGTAGTAACGCTCTGTATCAATTTCAGTTTGGCTAAACCAAGTTGATCTTGTCTTTTCTCCAAAGCAGCGGAAGCAATATTCGAGTGGCGAAAGTGACCAACTACTTTCGCAGCTTTTTCGCAAACCACCGCTAAAGCATCGGATTTAAAGGCTGCCGTTATGCATAGCTGGAGAGTATGCGCTGCGCAGGTAACTCCGTCATGAATTAGGAGATTGGCTAGATCTCTAACTGAATTTTTTGCATTTTGAGCGTTATCTGTAACGACAGTAGTCACTTTCCCGACCACCTTCCACTCGGTCATGATGCTGTGGAGTTTGGTAGTTAAATTGGCAGCTGTATGCCTCTCGTTCATTCCTTCCGTAGCCAGAGTGAAAGATTTGGATTTCCAACTTGGGTCAAGAAAGTGCGTCGTTACAGTAATGTAGGAATCCTGACTTCGCGATGACCAGCAGTCCGAGGTCCAAGCCATAGCCGTTGTAGCCGATAACTGTGCAGCAATCTTCGCCGACACTTGGTCGTGTAGTAGGTGTAATCTATTTTTTAAACTTTGCACGCAAGGAACCTTGTAACTAGGCTCTACGACCTCCATAAAATCGCGAAAGCCTTTACTGGCGACGAACGATAATGGTAACATGTCGCTCACGACCATCTTCGTCAGACTTTGCGTGATCAACTCTGCTCGATCTCTATTACATGGGCGATCTGACCGCGCACCGCCTGCGACAGATCGTACACGTCCACGATGAACGTTCACAGGCCTTGTTGCAGGCTTGGCTCTGGTTGAAACTACAGGCTCATTCACAACGTTACCCGTAGGTGGCTGTACATCTGGGCGCGGGGTAGATGGCTGCAGATTATGAGATGATGAAGCGTTTGATTCGTCAGCAATCACAATTTCCATTTCAGTGCGCATACGGGATGTTGACGGTTGGTGGACGCGGCTGGATTCCTGGTCCTCGATATCCATGGTGTTATCCTCGTGTCCATTAACGTACCTGGTTGGATTGCGATCGAATTTAAGACCTACAAATTTTAATTAGAATTTGACAATATTCCTTATGTGGCCGCCATATTGAATCTGGCCCTTTGAGATTTGAACATCTAAATTCAGATTCGTGATCGTAAATCGAAGAACTTCAGGGTACTATATTTTACAAAATTCGATCATCCATTTTTCAGATATCGTCGGAATAACGATTGATCATAGGGGAGTGTGGGGCAAAATGGACTAGCGGGGCAAAATGAACCGCGGGGCAAAATGGACCGCGGGGCAAAATGGACCGCGGGGCAAAATGGACCGTGGGGCAAAATGGACCGCGGTGCAAAATGAATCGCGGGGAAAAATGGACCGGTGAAAAGAAAAAATGGTTGATTAAAAAACTTGAATATAAATATGAACTTTATTGATGCAATTGATTTGAAATTCTGAATAATATTAATAGTAATGCTAGAATATCAATAATGTTCGAGGACCAATTTGTTCCCATTCAACCTTCGATTTCGGCACTTTTTCCTGTAAATTGAAAATTTTTTTTACCGGTCCATTTTGCCCCGCAGTTCATTTAGCCCCGCGGTCCATTTTGCCCCGCGGTTCATTTTGCCCCGCTAGTCCATTTTGCCCCACACTCCCCTACGTACACTAGGCTGTTTCAAGAATTTTTTTTTTCCAGGTCTCATAATCTCAAAAGTTACCTTGAGATCTAGAAAAAAACCTCCTGAGAAATCAGCCTGATATCTCAAAAAGTGAGGCTGCGCTCGAGGGGCAAGCTTTCTTATGCTAAATGCATACAGTACAATTTTTTTCTTCTATTTTCGGTCAATAAATCTCTAGACAACATTTTTTTTTCTCGGATCGACATGTCCTTACAGGAAATAAAATTCTCTTAGGAAATATCGATCAATTCAAAACTAGTACTTTTCGATACTAGTGCGAAAGTGTTGATTCTCGGACGGATGTGAAGTTTTTCGCCGGAGCGAAGCGAGGGTGACAATCACACGAGTCGAGAATCATCTTTCGCACGTGTATCGAACTTCATTTTTCAACACAGCGCGCGTTGAGTTGAATTTTATGCACGCGAAGCGTGCGCAAAATCGAACTTTGCGCACGCCGTGTGGAAAAAAAAAATTTTCATAGATTTTCTGACGTGAAATAAAAAAACATATGTTTGCCTGCATTTACCATGGGAAAGTTTTCCCCTCGGGCGCCACCTCAATTTTCGAGATATCAGGCTGATTTTTTGGGAGTACTTTTTTAGGTTTCAAAGTAACTTTTGAGACTGTAATATGAGACCCGAAAATGGAAATGAAAAAAAAATCTTGAAACACCCTCACGTACACAATATAACAAATCCAGAGAAAACACATATTTTTAGTTCTGGGGTGCTCCTAAGAATTTCCGTTTTTCGTCATCGAAGCATTAATTAAAAAACATACTAACCTGCTGCGTGTTCGAGGAACTTCGTCATCATCGTCATCATCTTCTTGTTCGGCTGTATACCCTGCATACCCATGTATCACTTGGAGATGCCTAATGAGCGAAGACGTCGAACCTTTTGTTTGCAAAACTTCTTTGCAAATCTTGCACGTGGCTTCAATACCGAGTTCGGATCGTTCACAGTATTTCCATACCCAACTCGTCAAACGCGGCATTATTGTAATTCAAGTTGACCCGCTATCATAACTCTAGGGGGCGATTCTGGATCTTTTGGCGTTTTTAGCGCCCGTGCAATCTTTGAACTTCCCCGCGAGTTCCCTTTCACCTCCGCTACCACCTATATGCTTCGCTTTCGGGTGTCAAATACAAGGTCGCTAAGCAACTTGAAAGTTTATTATCGACAATCAACAATTGAACTCAAGCGAAACTCGACTCTGTGATGACGCTGACTAGCAAATGGAATTACGGCCTTAGCCTAAAACGGATGGCTCGCGCTGCCCGCTCGCGATATTAATTTGCAAAACTGATCACTCTCAGGGATTTTTGTTTTCATCTGTTTTCAGAGAAGAAAGGAAGTAATTGCTTCTTTCTGATCAGGGTAAACCGAACAGTAGATGGACGTTCCTTTTTTAGCAATTGAAATAAAAAATCGATCAACAAAAACTGTCATTTAGGGATTCAAAATAACAATAATCATTGAAATTTCAAAGCAACAGTTTACATTTTAGTATTCCTTCACGTAATTTTCTTTCCAAAAGTCGACCGTCCATCTTAAGGGCAGTGTCCATCTACTGGGTAGGTTACCCTATACATTACATATTCTATGCACGGATTTTTACTTAGAAATAGTTGTCACTTAGCATCTCTCTTATTTGGAATATCATAGTCCTGACGCCCGTTATAGTTTATTACTTTTTATGTTTTATTTCGAGTTTTTAAATCAATTGAACCTAACAAGCAAGGTCTCAAGTTATGACCCACCAGCATTTCGTCCGGTATAGTTGCCCCACATTTTCAAAAAGATGAATAACAATCTTGAGTTTTAAGTATTTATATGTTTATTTTTTTTTTTTTTTTTTACGTAAAGTGGACACTTAAGATTCAGAAAAGTATTATATTTATGTAACATTAATATAATTTGTGAATATAATACAATAAAATATAAAGTTCGGCAAATGGCCAACTATCCCGAGGTTGCGGGTTAGTTGCCCCAGCGACTCGGGATAGTTGCCCTACCTCCTAATTCCTGTGACCAACGGTTACCGAATTATTTTTAATTAATTCTTCGGTCCTCCAGGTGTTTTCCTTCGTAGTTTTCGTCATCCGGGTTATTTCCTCCATAGTTTTCGTCGTCCAGGTATCCCTCTTCATAGTTGCCGTTATCCAGGTGATGAGGAATGTCTATACGACGAAAACTATGAAAAGGGATACCTGGATGACGGAAACTATGACAACGGATACCTGGACGGAGAAAACTAAAAAAAAAAAAAAACTTTTTTTCAGACGTAAAGCTAATTTTTTCCTTGAAATAACTAGGGGCATCTATCCTGGAAAAAAAGCGGCCAACCATCCCGAATGTACGGGTTATTACTGTTAGAAGCCCCAGTTGTTTAAAATCATTTTTTCGTGTTCGAAAATTGAGATTATGGTCGGAAACAGAGGTGCGGGACTCCTACTTTACTGTTATACCTGTTAAACACATATATATCATATATTGAATCGCATTACACGTCTCCGCCCGATAGTCCGGAAAACTTTCGTACTACTGGGCCATAACATCTTACCTATTCTTCTATGGGCCCGTCCTTCGAATAAAAATTCTTGAAAGCAGCATCAATGTAGGTTTTTTTCTACTACTACTCAGCTGAATAAGTGTGTGCACAAGTAAGAACGATCTGGCTTATAGTTAACTATACCGGACTTATGCTATACTGACGCAATATTTGATATATTTAAGAAAACATCGCAGGCGATTCCTTGGAATTATTCGAACTAACCGGATAGTCCGAGTAGTTCGGGTATCATGATACTTCAACTATCCGAATAGTTCGGGTAGTTCGAGTAGTCCAGGTAGCCTGGTATCCGAATGCTCGAACTATCCGAATAGTCCGGATAACCGGGTTTGAAGTTTTGTATCCGTCGGATCCGAGTAGTTCGGGTAGTTCGAATACGTGCAAAAGTGGTAGCTCTAGTAGAAATGAGTAAAAAAAAAATCTCAAAAACAGTTGAAACATACGGAGTTTTTAAGGAATTTAAATCACCGGAAGTTGGCTTATGATTCAGTTTCTGTAATCACTTTGCTGCTAAATATTCTCACAATGCGCTAATTTCAAGAGATTCAAATTTCCTAAAAACTCCGAATATTCCCACTTTTTTTGTGATTCTTTTGACTCATTTCTACTACAAAAATTGAGAAGGTGTCGATTCCACTATTGAAATTAAAGTTTTACAAAATTCCCTATTTTTTGTGCCAGCAATTCCATTCAAATTAGAGATGTAAATGCTAAACGTGACCGGTAAATTACCGTATTTTTACCGTCACAAACTGGTAACGTGACGGCGAATAAATTACCACATTGGTCACAAATCACAATTTTTTTTTTTCTATTGCCGTTTTGGCTTATCTTCTATCAGAGAATGTAGCCTAAGGTCACAAATCAAGAGACTCGGTAGAGTCTCGCGCCAAGTACATTAAAAAAATTTTTTTTTCAAGCGCGAGACTCAACGAGTCTATATACCCGAGAGGCAACTACCCTAACCTATACCGCGAATTAGTATTCTTTGTTTTCTTTCACCTCACACATACACGAATTAAAACTAATTTAATCCAGGATGTGGGCATAAAAAGCTTTCATTTGAGCCCTAGATCGATTAAATCGGTGTCCGGAGTGCTGAGATATAATTAACTACAGATTCTGATACCCCGTTTCCTCGTACAATGTTTCTCCTTCGTCGTCTTCAGACCAATGGCGTTTTTCCGTGGCCTGCACTGGTACGCACTGAGCAGCACTGAGTGTATTCTCATCTTATTCTAACCCTCACTTCGAAAGGAGATGGAGATAGCTCAGTGCGCACCAGTTTTGCCACGGAAAAACGCCACAAGATTCGTTCACACTAAAACCATTCCCATAAAATCACATTTCGTCGCTAACCGCAGGGCGTATGTCCTATGCTTATACATAGAACATACGTCCTTACGCATCTGGGAACATGACATAGAAGGAAAAATCCACACAAAAATTCAGACCAAGATTCATCCCATTCAAACCATTCCCATAAAATCACACAGTAGAAGGGAAAATCCACACAAAAGTTGTATAGAATGGCGTTAGTTCGACAGTCACAACGTAGTCAGCGCTGGTATCGCAGACAGAAACCGTCTGCAACACTAGCAGACGCGTGTTGTCATTTCATTTCATGTTTTCGAATTCAAATCAAATAAAGAAAATAAAAGAAAGTACAAGCAATGATTAATAATAATATGAAATATGAAGGTACGAAAACTAGTGAATACCCACCAAAAGCCCCACAGGTGCGAAAACCTTACGCCAAGTGCATTTAAGTGATAGCCACCAACAAAAATGTTTCGATAGGTTAATTATTATCTTAAATCCTACGATCTTGAGCTTTTGAGGTTATGCGAATCGACTGACGTGTAAAATTTATGGTGAAGTAGCACTTCTCATGCATGCGTTGCAAAAATAAAATAACAATCGTGAACGGATAATTTTACGATTAGGTTTACCTTGCATGACACAAGACTGTCAGATGACTATTATTAACTGACTATTACCTCTAAATTTTGTTCACTTATACATTGTAGATTTGGCCTATTTTCATTTGAGTCAGTCCACGTCAAGCGGGACACCTTTTTGACCTCATGTTCTTAAAAATCGTCGTAATTTTTTTTACGTATTCTCTAGGTAAAATGAATGAATGAAACATTTTTTTTATTTTTTTTTCAACTCAAAGGGCTTAGAAGTTACAAGGGGTTGAATTTTCGAAAAAAACACCAAAAATCGGAATCGCGCTCTCCTTTAAACGTTAATATCTCCGGTTCCCTTTGTCGTACAGACATCATCAAAAACTCATTTTGAAGCTCTTGAATTGCACTTTCATCTTATGAATTTTAAATTCATGTAATAAACAATCTTCTATTTGTTATTAACAATTATATCTTTAAAACGTGATTTTCGAGATGAATGCCCCCTTCGAATATTCTGAAAAAAATACGACCGTGTTCCTTGATTCATTCTCTACGAAAGCTGTAAGTTTAAAAATGGAACTCCGATGGAAACTATACTTAATAAGCGGTTGATTCATGCGGAACGTCGCGCGCGGGCGCGCCGAGACAGAGGCTTGCTCGCTTTACGTGCAAGGTATGGGGAGCTGGTATGCGTTTAAATTCATTAAGTCCGATAATTTGCAAAATTTTTATTACATTCCATACTGAATACTCGACTTGAAACAACAAAAATATAAATATAAAAATATACACTTAACTAAAATCTTGAAAAATATCACAAGTTCGATAAATCGAAAATATCACTAGTAAATTAACTACTAGTAAAGATTTAAATTTGCGGCTAACTTTAAGATTTTATTTAAATGTATATATATAGTTCTGAAGTTTGTAATTGAGTAATTTTTAGTTAATTAATTCAGTATATAATCAAGTAAATAATAATGTGATATATTCCATTTGATGGAATCATAAAGTACTTTATATTTACCACTTATTTTTGACGACTAGGAGCTTGAGTTTCGAACTTGTGATATTTTTCAAGATTTTAGTTAAGTGTATATTTCTACAACCCCAAAAAGCACCCCTGGTGCAAAAACCTTTCGCCAAGTACATTAATGTGGTCACTACCCCCCAAAAAATCCACCAACCAAAATTCCTCCTCAACAAAATTGGTACTATAAAAATGTCTACTTACAAAAGGATTGAAATCAAATACAATTGCCAAGTACATGTCTTCTGTATAACAAAAGTTTACAACAGAAGAACAGAAAGCTGAATAGTCTTGTAACGTTCACTCGCTACGCTCGCTCACTCGATTGGCTCTTGATAATTACAGGGCAAAAAATCAGTAAAAAAAAAATTTAGTACGTGGTACTTGCGGGCTTCACCAACTAATTTATTTTTCTAATAGGTATTATTTAGATTATAATTCTAAAAGTTTTAATCTTTGAATAATTATTGAATAACCAGCTGGAACATAAGATTTTCATGTATGCATTTTTATTTATTCAGCTTAAAGTTAAGAATTTTACATTATAAGAAGCAAGCAGTCGTCTCCGATAGTATATTAAGTCTCAGTCTAAGAATTTTCAAAGTTTAGAATGTGAAAGACGAGTGATGTAGTCGCCGGAGTAGGCATTCAAAGTCCCGGCTACGATTCTATCAAAACGAGTTCCTTTTATCTCTGGATTAGTACGAGTTGACTCCTTCCGTTTCTCTGAAGCTGAATGTTTCCTTTCTTTGCCTGTTTCGACAGGTGGTTCTTGCGAAGTTCAGTCTGTGTTTGATAAATGTCTTGTATCAGTCAAGAAGTAATAATGAGTTACACGATAATCTCAATGATCTAGAATCTAGTCCTGGACATGCTTTCACACGCAAAATTCACAAAGAATCTTGTTTTTCAGGCATAGCGTAATTTGCATTACCTAATTTAATTGTATTTTTATAAAATCATCTTACCGTAAACTTTCAGGTTACAATTTCTTTTTTCATCACTTAAAAAGATTTAAAAAAAATAAACTTTCGCCCGTTTGTATTCTTCGAGGGGGAAGTTATGAATTACAATTATTTCCAAACTGATTTACACGTCAATCCAACGGGTTATTATTAATAATAATATTACTTATAATAATTATTATTCTTAGGTTAGTCCTCCGCGGTATTCTCAGGTTAGATTCGACTGTCATGAGCAAACAGCCTTAGGTCATGAGTTACGTGATATTTGGTGAGATTGAGTTAGCTTCGCGCTCGGCCGACTATGCGGCGCTGTGTGTTCATTTTGTGTTGCCAACTTTGACTATATAACCCTGGACTGCTAACGCTAACTTCAGGCGTGTTGTCAGGATATGGCGCTACAGGCAGTCAACGGTCGAGTTCAGAACTACTGAGTTTAATTGTTTCGCTATTGTTTTATCACCCGTATCTTTCTTCAAGTGACTTCATTTATAACCTCAAATTTCTCTGAAGTGCAAATCTTTTCATATCGCTCTGTTATTATTTTTATCCGGATACCGATTTCAGAAAACTGAGACACGAGAATTAGAAAAAAAAAATTATCTTCACGGGCCAATAAACAATTCGTAAGAATTACATTGAAACCACTTTATTACCCTATATTCCTGCATATAATATTAAGAACTTACGTAAACGTTTCCTAGATTTTCGTAACTCCTAATATGCTTCATTTATTAAAAATTTTTACTATTCCGACATTGATCAATGATATTATTTAGTAAACTATTCTTATTTTGTCCTGTGTTCATCCAAAATACTAAGTACTCATTCAAATTTCCCGCGGAATTGACTGCCGAGAAGTCCAAGGAGTGGGGTAGATGTTGGAAACATCGGCTTCGCATACGGCTTATGGGAATAGTGGGGGGTATTAGCAGTCCAGGGTTATATAGTCAAAGGTTGCCAACATAACTGACTTGTCCAGAAAACTGACCGTCTCATAATCCGTGTCCCCAAGTGTACTGTAGATTTTCGGTACTGCAAGTCAATTTCGGAACACGGCTTATAAGTTGTCCAATAAGTATAACTAACTATATAGGTATATATCCAACTATGGCCGTGTTCGGGGAGCGCGCTTAAAGCGCTTTAAAGCGCTGAAAATCAAGAGAGAGAGAGACGGAGCTTGGGGAAATCAAGAAGTGTGACAGAGACACAAGATTACTGACAGCGCTAAAAGCGACTCCCCGAACACGGCCTATATTCCACAGAGTATATTCTCGTATGAGAAATACTACGTTAATGTTAATAAAACAAATGACCGTGAGAATGCCGAAGGCTGGATTCTCATGGGGCCGGAATTCACGGATCCGGAACGGAATTCTAGTGACTTTTTCTATGTGTAGGTGTATACATACACGCAATACATAGAAAAAGTCACTAGAATTCCGTTCCGAATCCGTGAATTCCGGCCCCATGGCAATCCAGCCTTATTCATAAAGTGATGTAGCGTCATATAGGGTAACTTCGGTTATGCAGCCAAGAGCAGGTCTGCAGCTGTTGATTGGTTGTTTCCGATCAACCTGACGACACTATTGGCTCCCGGAGCAGCGAATGCTATGGCTGCTCAGTAACCGAAGGTACCCATACGCATATAATAACTATACTGATCAAATAATCGATTTATATTAAAGTAATAAAATGTTAATCAAGTCTGATAATTCAATCCCTACTTCCTTATAACTTGTAACACCATGGCCACCAGGTTTTTTCACATTATTAGCGTTAATCCACCCGTGTACCTTTTTTTCTGTAAATTCTGACTACCATCGTATACGTCCTGTGACCTTTTCTGATTTAATCTCTTGACTTCTATATATATATATATCACAATTGTTTGTATGTTGTGTCAGATTATTGACTCAATTTTTTTTTTTTTCTCTAAATCTAATAAATTAGCCTCCGATGAGGGCAGCACATGACTGCCGAAACGTCAGGCCAAAGATGAAGAATCCCAACAAACGGAAAAGTATTGAAACGGAATCGATTTCAGAATTTTCAATCCCGTTTCTTTGAATTTCCGAATTCAGTATAGGTTATTCTAATCACAATCTATTCGTTTCAATTCGTCTATTCGATTTTATTCGGTTCTATCCGTTCTTTTTTATCTCGTCCTATTTGCGGTAATGCTGACTTTATCATCGCCAATACGATTCAATTTTTTATTCAGAATAACTTATTGCCATTCCGAATCCGATTCAGTTCTATCTTTCCGAATGAATTCTTTTGATAGAATACAAATCATCCGAATCAATCAGCATAGTTTTTCAATCCGAAAGAATTCTTTTGAAAGAATACGAATCATCTGAATCAATTCGAATCGATCAGCATAGTTTTTTGTATCCGAATGAATTCTCTTGAAAGAATACGAGCTATCCGAATCGATTCGAATCAATCAGCATAGTTTTTTTTCCATCGAAATGAATTCTTTCAAAGGAATACGGATCATTCGAAACAATCCGAATCAATCAGCACAATTTTTCTATCCGAAATAATTCTTTCAAGAGAATACGAATCATCTGAATCAGCATAATTTTTCCGATCCGAGTGAATTGTTAGGAAAATCACGGAAAATAAGAAACGAAACGCAATTAGTTTTTTTTTTTTTTTTCGTTGTATGCAATCCGAATCAGTGCTTTGAAAATGGTATATTCTCATTTTGAATTGAACTGAATCGTACAGAATGTACAATAGTACAAGTAACGATCATTATTTTTCATCGGGATTGCTGAGAAATCGCGACGAAGTTGCGATTTTGAGGTTAGAATGATGAAAATCAATTTTTGTTAACGAATTAACTTATTTATAAGTTCGTCTTAATTCGGGACACACTCAATATATTAAATTTACTTACTACTAGTATACTATGTAATCATCAAAAATCTTCGAAGTGACCGTGAAATTTTACTATCATTTATTTTTTTAAAGTATACATATTGATGTAAATCCTCACGAATCAAAGTTTACCTATCAAGTCGAAAAGTGTCAGGGATTGTAACAGGCAATGATTAGATCCAGATCGACACCGGACATCAGATGATCAACGAAGTCAAGCAATTTCAACTGCAGCCAGAAGTCGGATGGGTGACCCACGTGAATAAATTCAATGAGTCTGTGAATATACGATTTTTACCATCCTGGAAATATTAACTGTGCTCTACCGCTCGGAAAAGAATCAAATATTCGTGAAAAAAACATTTTTTGTCCGGATAATATCGAAAATAAACAAAAACAATAAATGTATGGGGTCATTTTTCAATTCGTTTCAATACAAATCATCGGATGAAGAAATCGAATTGAATCGTATTGAAAAATAATACCAAAATTATTCTCTATTCGTTCCTATTTGATCGTATTCGGATTGCCATTTTTCGAATCGTTCTTATACGAATTATCGAAAAAAGAAACCGGATTCAATCGTATTGAAAAATCTCAATCCGTTTCAATTCTTTTTCGTTTGTTGGGATGAATTGACTAGATTGATTGAGATCCTTCTCTGATAAATTTCAAACAATTTTGCCAGTCATTTTTTATGTTCACTCAAAATCGGAACTTCTAGCCCCGGGCTTCCCTGCTCCAAATTGGGTTTTCAAATGGATTTTTTTTTCTATATTTGAGTAGGTCAGAAAAAAATAATTGAGTCATATCTTTTTATTTTTCAATCGAACAAATATTGAAGTTGATACAACGGATTGAAAACTATAACATTGTGACGTCATCCATGTTAAAATATATCTATATATTACGAAAACTGGAATATTCAGTTACTTATAAACTTTCGTAGTGATAATTTTTAACGAAAAAGAAAAAATACGATCTAATTATTTTTTCTCACTCTACGTTAACCGCCTGTGAAAAGGAAAAAAATCAATAAATTTCGATAAATCAATTGAATTTTTTTTTTTTTTTCCAATTTTGAAATATTTAATTTTTTGAAATGTGGTTCTACCTTGATTAGAGAAACTACGTTGTGTCTTAATAACGCGATCGATATAAATTGAGGGGTGGCAACTACTCGTGGGTCCTATATAAACCGCCATTTAGCCAGCGGTCCGGTCCGGCTGGTACCAACTTTCACCGCTACGAGTCGTATCTTTCTCGCGATTAAAGTAGACTTCTTCAAACGATATTAGATGCTCCAAAACGACTGTACAGCATCGCTTCTCGGCCTCTTGGCTAAGATCAAAGTGTAGTATCTGTTCTTATCAGCTTAATATCTGATACGCTCCTCATTGAGGAGCCAGAATATTAAACTGATTTTTGGAAGTTGGCGGAGTGTCTGGGGCTTGCTCCGGCTCTGCCGCGGGTTGGCCTAGCATTGCAGTGCCGTTAGGTCCGGCCCATTAAACTATCTAAATAAATAACCCTGCCAACTTCCAAAAATCAGAAGTTAAAAAGTGCCTTCTGCAAAAATTTTTATTCCGAGGAGCGATCCAAGCGCCATCTGCCGGAGCGGGTGCCGAGGCTTCTACGGGACTTTCTTCGTAGGTATAGGTGGTGCTGCTGCGCGGTGGTAAGGTAAGTGGTTCTTTCTTCTTCTTCTTTTCCCCGGCAACAGGTGGCGCCGTGGTGGCCTCTCTCTTGCCTCTCACGCGCCTGCCGACGGCCATTACACATCTACCTGTCACCTTAGGCTAACTCGCCTGTGCCGCCGTGCCGCTATTTTGACTAAGTAATTAGCTCTGAAGGTACGGTGAGCTAAGGAAAGAGCTACGTCTTCCTCTCCCTAAACGCACCCTTGAAGACCCTTAGCGTTGATTCAATTATTGACCTCGTGAAAACGGGTCCGACGAGCCACGCTGAGGCGACTCAAGACAAGTGTAAGTCTCACAGCGTAGTCTAGCTGCGCTGCGAGATCCCGTCCGTCACCGCGTTCCGTCCAAGGCAGAGGTCTAGCGCATTCTGACTCTGGAATTCTCGCAAGTCCTGACGGACGCGTTGCTGCCACCCTGCGGCGAGCGGTCGAAGCTGATAGCGCGAACTATTACCTTCGACGCAGCGAACCAAAGGCTATCCGCCCCCTCTGGTCGGTAACTCTCTCGCCGCTCCGGAGGTAATACCGACTGTCGCTATTTCTCTTCTTACCCTCCGATTCCTCTTTACTTACCCACTCTATTCTATTACCCTCTATTCTATATACCCACCAACTGCCTACTGAGCCAACGCGGGGCAGCACCATGAGTAATTCAAATGATAATGCAAATATTGATATTTTAATAGAATTCCCGTTCCCGGAGGAGTTTCGGTGCCCGTTCTGTTATGAACACAATCACGGGCGGAAGACGGGCGGTGTGTTTAAAGGGCACGGGGAGCTGGTGAAGCATGCCAAGAAATACCACCCGAACAGTTTGATAGTTAAAAAATGTGCCGCCTGCTGCTTCATCGGCGAGGGGGTCTATGGCCTGAAGCTGGTGAAGCAGCACTACGCTAAGCGGCACCAAGCTGTGGATCCGGCTCCACGTGCTCCGAGAGCTGCCACCGTCCGATTGCCCGGCGCCAATAATAATGATAATCGTACTGTGAACGTCTGTGATAGTCCTAGTTTAATTGTAAATAGTTTGACTAATACCTCGAGCCGAGGGAGGCTCGATAATTTTATTTCAAACAGATTGCCTGGACCGGGACGGGGGACAGCCTCCGCCACCACCGGCCGATCAACCGCAACGGCAATGAGGAGCCAACGGACGGCGGTAACAACGGCTGCAGCAACCAACCCATCGCCAATAGCTGCAGCCAGACGCGGGGACAACTCCACCTTGAGCCCCGCAGCAGAGACGACGACCTCGACGCCATCTACATCCCAGGTGTCGACTCCAACTCCGACACCTGAAGTGCCACGGCCAGACATGGCCACCCCAACGACGACGGGGAGCGATCCAAGCTCCCCCAGAGAGTCCCTGCCCTCCTTCTACGCAGGTCCAATGACGAGGAGCCGGAGGGCCTCCAGCGTCCCGGTGGGCGACCGGCTAGCGGCTCAACGCAACTCCATCTCCAGGCGAGCCGCGGTGCCTAGAACAGCTGTAGCAACGGTGAGGAAGATAGCCCCGGCGTCGACGAAGGGGCGCTCGCCTGTCACCACACAATCTCCAACGGTGACAGGCTCTACGAGGCGCCCCTTAGCAACTACCACCCTGAGGCCAACTCCGCCGGGGCAGAAAAGGACGAGCAGCTCCCCCACCTACGCTGCAGTGACCGCAGTAGGCACCAGCCGGTCTACTCAGGCCGCGAGGGGTACTATGTCAGCACGCAGAGGGCTGCGCTCCGCTACGAGAGCCACTTCTCTACCGCCGAAGAAGACCGAGACCAGGCGCAGCCCTCCGACGAGGGAAAGCCGGGGTCCCCTCACACTTCCAACCATTGTAGAGGACCTCTGGACCCCGGCGAGCGGACTGTCATGCCCCCTCACTTTGCCTGAGACTGCTACGACAACCACCGTCACCACCACCATATCAGGGAGGCCCATCATGTCATCCCGGCTCTACAGGGCAGGGCAGGAGGAGACGAGAGCTGCAACTCCACCTCCAGCAGCTCCAGCGCTCCTCCCGGTGGCCATAGTCGGGGTAGCCGGTCCATCGAGGGCTACCCCAGGACGGGAAACATCGACAACGCCGTGGCAGGCATCAACGAGAAGGGCCCGCAGATCACACCAGAGCGGGCCCCGGTCACCAGGAGAGTCGTCGTCCGAAGAGGAACCGCCGTCCCCGCCAAGAGCTCCTCCAAGAACCAGGCTGTCCCCAACAACGGCTCAGGCAAGACGCTCGAAAGAGAGCAATTTTAATCTAACCCCAAATTCCTCTCGGCATGGCCTCGGGGCTGGTCCCCGGAAGTCTGCAGGGAGCGATAAAAACAATAATGACAATGATTTTACTTCTCTTAACATTTCACATAATAGATTTAGCTTGCTGTCGAACAGCCTTGACAATAACAATTTTAATAACACAAATAATATAGATAATTCAGATAATTTAATAGAAAATATTGAAATTTCTTCAGGTACGCCCCAGTCGTGCTCCACGGGGGAGCCGGGTCGCAGGGGAAACGAAAATAACAATAATACAGTAAGGGTAGGGTTTTCAAACCAGTCCAGGGGGGTGGGATCAAGGGGAGGTAGAGCGACTCGGCGAGGTGCATCCGGATCCGGTGGAGGGGAGGTAGCGTTCGCTTCCTCGGGGCGAGCGACCCGTCCTGCGAGTAGTCACGGATCGGCTGCGGTCTCTCGACACCCACCAGCTCCAGAGCGGCGGTCGCCAACGGCTGCTGGTCAGGCCCTCCGTCGTCAGCGGGATCCCCGGCCTCGTGCCGAGGATGCGCTGACGGCTACGAGGGACTTGCTGATCGGCAGGGCGGAGGCGGCCGCCACCCACGAAGATCTGGAAGAGACGGCGACGCAAGTCGCGGCCTTCTTCCAAGGCTCTGGAGAAGCGGTGGGGGTCCAGAGGAGCAGAGTAAACGGCGGCAGGGGTGGCCGAGGGGGAGGGGGGCGTGGAGCTGATCGCAGGCGCGGTTCGAGGGATCGCCGCGATGACCGACAAATGCAACACCAGCGTCGGCAACAGCCACGGCCGGCCCTTCTGGGTAGAGGTGACCGGGTGGAGGAGGCAACTAGAATCCAAAGACTGTTCCGGGCTAACAGGCGGCGCGCGGTTCAAGAGGTGCTCCTGGGTCCCTCCCAGCACTGTCAAGTGTCTCGGGAACGGATCTGGGCCCACTTTGAGAATATGTACGCTCCGTCTGCGCCACTCGGAGCACAACCTCCTCCGCCTCCGTACGGACCTCCAGACGAGGCGAGCAACGGTGCTCTGCTTCGGCCCTTTACGGTGAGTGAGGTAGACCAGAAGCTCCGGCGGACGTCAAACTCCGCGCCTGGACCTGACGGTCTGACTTACGATGACCTGCGAAGGGCAGAACCAGAGTGCCTACTGCTCACCGCTCTTTTTAACACCTGTCTACGTCTGGAGAGGGTCCCCTCTGACTGGAAGGAGTCTAATACCGTGCTGGTGCACAAAAAGGGTGATCGCGACGATCTCTCGAACTGGCGACCGCTCGCGCTAGGTGATACGACTCCCAAACTCTTTGCTGCTCTTCTAGCAGACCGTCTGCTTACGTGGTCGACCCGAAATAAGCGTCTTAGCAATTCACAGAAGGGCTTCCTGCCGTGCGAAGGTTGCTACGAGCACAACTATGTGCTGCAGGAGGTCCTTAACGACGCTCGCAGGGGGGGGCGTCAGGTGGTGGTGGCTTGGCTGGATTTGACCAACGCGTTTGGTTCGGTCCCCCATGCCGCTATCTACCGTGCCTTGGGGGAGGCGGGCGCTCCTTCCGCTCTCCAAAACATAGTGGAGAGTATGTATGATGGCTGCACCACCCGGGTGCGCACCGCCGAGGGGCTCACTGAACCAATACAAATACAATCGGGGGTTAAACAAGGGTGCCCGATGAGCCCTGCGGCGTTTAACCTCGCTCTCGAGCCGGTGCTGCGTGCAGTCGCCGACTCACCTGCGGGTTACACGCTGCATGGCCATCGACACCAAATATTAGCATACGCTGATGACCTGGCTCTCATTTCAGATTCCACCGAGGGTATGGTCGAATTACTAAGAAAAGTGGAGGCTGCGGCTGGTGGGATCGGACTTCGGTTCAACCCTGCGAAGTGTGCAACACTACATCAGAATTGCAGAGGCACTCGCAGGGTCATGCCCACCCGCTTCACCCTCCAAGGCGAAGAAATAAGGGCCCTGGCAGCCGGCGAGCCTTACCAGCATCTCGGAGTCCCCACCGGTTTCCAAGTTAGACAGACTCCGTTATTGACCATCGACGATCTTCTCCGGGATCTCCGCGCCGTCGACGGGTCTCTTCTCACCCCCTGGCAGAAGGCCGAGACCGTGGCTACCTTTTTGGTGCCACGCCTGGAATTCCTGCTGCGGGGTGCACTAGTGGAGAAAGGTCCCCTAAAAGAAGCCGATAAAATTATCAGAAAAACGGTAAAATCATGGCTCCACCTGCCTCAGCGCGCCAGCGCCGAGCCAGTCTACCTCCCTCCCAGCCGGGGGGGCTGTGGGCTGCTCCCACTTGCAGACATGGCTGATGCCCTGTCCATCGCTCATGCCTACCGCCTGTTGACGGTGGATGATGCGGTGGTCAGGTCATTGGCCTGGGCATCGCTGAGGCATGCGGTAGCCATGAAAATAGGTAGAGCCCCGAACAATCATGATCTCGCAACTTACCTCTCCGGTTCGCTGGAGGGGGAGTTCGCACGCGACGGGGGGGACATTTCTTCACTGTGGTCGAGGGCTCGGAATGCGACCCGGAGATCCAAGGATAAGATCGCAGCCACTTGGAAGTGGTCGGAGATAAGAGAGGAACTGGTGCTGACGATGAGAGGCTCGGGCGAGCGGGAGACGACGGTGTCCCCAGAGTCACGCGATCAGGTCATCCGCCGATTGCGGCTGGCAGTGACAGAATTTTACGCGACTAGGCTCAAACGTAAACCGGACCAGGGGAAGGTTTTCCAGGTCTCGGCACGGTCAAACGTGTCGAATCATTTCCTTCGTGGCGGCAGTTTCACCCGCTTCGCTGATTGGCGTTTTATCCACCGTGCGCGCCTCGATGTCTTGCCTCTTAACGGAGCAAGACGTTGGGGTGACGGGGATAAGCGTTGCCGGCGCTGCGGGCACGACCTGGAGAGCCTTCCCCACGTCCTCAACCACTGCGGGCCGCACTCGGCGGCCCGACAACATAGACACGACGCCGTCGTCAATCGTATCGCGAAGGCCTGCCGCCTTCCAGGGGACATAAGGGTAAACAGACGGGTTGAGGGTGTCGACGGCGAGCTGGGGGCTCTCCGCCCTGACATTGTGGTCAGGCACGAGCCCTCAAAGAGTATCGTCATCGTCGATATCACCGTGCCTTTTGAAAACAACTATGTAGCGTTCGAGGAGGCCAGGGCGAGGAAAATCCTCAAATACAAACCCCTGGCCGATGAATTGCACAGGCACGGCTATCGCGTGACGGTCTCTGCGATCGTCGTCGGTGCCCTCGGCTCATGGGATCCGGCCAATGAGCCTGTTTTAAAACAATTGAGAATAAGCTCTAAATATGCACAATTAATGCGAAGGCTCATTGTGTCGGAGACCATTAAATGGGGGCGGGATATATACGTGGAGCACGTCTCGGGCGTACGCCAGTATAGAATTAATGACGAGCTCCCTGCGGGTAACCCGGGACCACCCCCAGACCAAA
Organism: Tenthredo mesomela; assembly: GCA_943736025.1. NCBI lineage: Eukaryota > Metazoa > Arthropoda > Insecta > Hymenoptera > Tenthredinidae > Tenthredo > Tenthredo mesomela. The sequence goes on along the minus strand of OX031020.1, from coordinate 16,500,311 downwards.
GGCCATAAGGAACAGCCTCCCTCGCTCCACAGGTAGCTACGGATATTATTAAGCACAACGATACCTGACTTAGGACCAGTACTGGTCCTTATTTTATTTAATTTTGACTCTACTCAATCGTACCTGACACAGGAACAGTACTGGTCCTATATATATTTTAATTTAGCCAGCGAGGGACCAGGGCCTGGCTTTTATTTATTGATTTTTACAGACATATACTAACTAAGATCCGCATCTCATCCATTCATCTCATACTAGACTCCGTTTTCATCATTCTATTTATTATTTATTTTTGACTGTATTTTACACTTCTTATTATTGTATCTGTCTGTTTTTATTTCTTGATAATTCTTATACTTTACACCTGTTCTGTCCTCACATTTATTTTTAACCCCTTTGACTCCCACTCTATGTATCATCACTTTACTCGCCTCATTCACCACCATCATCCATCTCATTACTCACCACCAGGCCCTGGAAACCCTAAATAACTGAAACCCAAAGACTGAGTCCACTGGACTATAAGCCAAATTAAATTAATTATATAGCCCTCGCCGTAAAGGCGATAAATTGTACTGATACCCCCGGGTGCACTATTGTAAACCCGGGGGAACATGTTTTGATAAATAAACGCCTTTAATCTGTTCTTATCAGCTTAATATCTGATACGCTCCTCATTGAGGAGCCAGAATATTAAACTGATTTTTGGAAGTTGGCGGAGTGTCTGGGGCTTGCTCCGGCTCTGCCGCGGGTTGGCCTAGCATTGCAGTGCCGTTAGGTCCGGCCCATTAAACTATTTAAATAAATAACCCTGCCAACTTCCAAAAATCAGAAGTTAAAAAGTGCCTTCTGCAAAAATTTTTATTCCGAGGAGCGATCCAAGCGCCATCTGCCGGAGCGGGTGCCGAAGCTTCTACGGGACTTTCTTCGTAGGTATAGGTGGTGCTGCTGCGCGGTGGTAAGGTAAGTGGTTCTTTCTTCTTCTTCTTTTCCCCGGCAACAGGTGGCGCCGTGGTGGCCTCTCTCTTGCCTCTCACGCGCCTGCCGACGGCCATTACACATCTACCTGTCACCTTAGGCTAACTCGCCTGTGCCGCCGTGCCGCTATTTTGACTAAGTAATTAGCTCTGAAGGTACGGTGAGCTAAGGAAAGAGCTACGTCTTCCTCTCCCTAAACGCACCCTTGAAGACCCTTAGCGTTGATTCAATTATTGACCTCGTGAAAACGGGTCCGACGAGCCACGCTGAGGCGACTCAAGACAAGTGTAAGTCTCACAGCGTAGTCTAGCTGCGCTGCGAGATCCCGTCCGTCACCGCGTTCCGTCCAAGGCAGAGGTCTAGCGCATTCTGACTCTGGAATTCTCGCAAGTCCTGACGGACGCGTTGCTGCCACCCTGCGGCGAGCGGTCGAAGCTGATAGCGCGAACTATTACCTTCGACGCAGCGAACCAAAGGCTATCCGCCCCCTCTGGTCGGTAACTCTCTCGCCGCTCCGGAGGTAATACCGACTGTCGCTATTTCTCTTCTTACCCTCCGATTCCTCTTTACTTACCCACTCTATTCTATTACCCTCTATTCTATATACCCACCAACTGCCTACTGAGCCAACGCGGGGCAGCACCATGAGTAATTCAAATGATAATGCAAATATTGATATTTTAATAGAATTCCCGTTCCCGGAGGAGTTTCGGTGCCCGTTCTGTTATGAACACAATCACGGGCGGAAGACGGGCGGTGTGTTCAAAGGGCACGGGGAGCTGGTGAAGCATGCCAAGAAATACCACCCGAACAGTTTGATAGTTAAAAAATGTGCCGCCTGCTGCTTCATCGGCGAGGGGGTCTATGGCCTGAAGCTGGTGAAGCAGCACTACGCTAAGCGGCACCAAGCTGTGGATCCGGCTCCACGTGCTCCGAGAGCTGCCACCGTCCGATTGCCCGGCGCCAATAATAATGATAATCGTACTGTGAACGTCTGTGATAGTCCTAGTTTAATTGTAAATAGTTTGACTAATACCTCGAGCCGAGGGAGGCTCGATAATTTTATTTCAAACAGATTGCCTGGACCGGGACGGGGGACAGCCTCCGCCACCACCGGCCGATCAACCGCAACGGCAATGAGGAGCCAACGGACGGCGGTAACAACGGCTGCAGCAACCAACCCATCGCCAATAGCTGCAGCCAGACGCGGAGACAACTCCACCTTGAGCCCCGCAGCAGAGACGACGACCTCGACGCCATCTACATCCCAGGTGTCGACTCCAACTCCGACACCTGAAGTGCCACGGCCAGACATGGCCACCCCAACGACGACGGGGAGCGATCCAAGCTCCCCCAGAGAGTCCCTGCCCTCCTTCTACGCAGGTCCAATGACGAGGAGCCGGAGGGCCTCCAGCGTCCCGGTGGGCGACCGGCTAGCGGCTCAACGCAACTCCATCTCCAGGCGAGCCGCGGTGCCTAGAACAGCTGTAGCAACGGTGAGGAAGATAGCCCCGGCGTCGACGAAGGGGCGCTCGCCTGTCACCACACAATCTCCAACGGTGACAGGCTCTACGAGGCGCCCCTTAGCAACTACCACCCTGAGGCCAACTCCGCCGGGGCAGAAAAGGACGAGCAGCTCCCCCACCTACGCTGCAGTGACCGCAGTAGGCACCAGCCGGTCTACTCAGGCCGCGAGGGGTACTATGTCAGCACGCAGAGGGCTGCGCTCCGCTACGAGAGCCACTTCTCTACCGCCGAAGAAGACCGAGACCAGGCGCAGCCCTCCGACGAGGGAAAGCCGGGGTCCCCTCACACTTCCAACCATTGTAGAGGACCTCTGGACCCCGGCGAGCGGACTGTCATGCCCCCTCACTTTGCCTGAGACTGCTACGACAACCACCGTCACCACCACCATATCAGGGAGGCCCATCATGTCATCCCGGCTCTACAGGGCAGGGCAGGAGGAGACGAGAGCTGCAACTCCACCTCCAGCAGCTCCAGCGCTCCTCCCGGTGGCCATAGTCGGGGTAGCCGGTCCATCGAGGGCTACCCCAGGACGGGAAACATCGACAACGCCGTGGCAGGCATCAACGAGAAGGGCCCGCAGATCACACCAGAGCGGGCCCCGGTCACCAGGAGAGTCGTCGTCCGAAGAGGAACCGCCGTCCCCGCCAAGAGCTCCTCCAAGAACCAGGCTGTCCCCAACAACGGCTCAGGCAAGACGCTCGAAAGAGAGCAATTTTAATCTAACCCCAAATTCCTCTCGGCATGGCCTCGGGGCTGGTCCCCGGAAGTCTGCAGGGAGCGATAAAAACAATAATGACAATGATTTTACTTCTCTTAACATTTCACATAATAGATTTAGCTTGCTGTCGAACAGCCTTGACAATAACAATTTTAATAACACAAATAATATAGATAATTCAGATAATTTAATAGAAAATATTGAAATTTCTTCAGGTACGCCCCAGTCGTGCTCCACGGGGGAGCCAGGTCGCAGGGGAAACGAAAATAACAATAATACAGTAAGGGTAGGGTTTTCAAACCAGTCCAGGGGGGTGGGATCAAGGGGAGGTAGAGCGACTCGGCGAGGTGCATCCGGATCCGGTGGAGGGGAGGTAGCGTTCGCTTCCTCGGGGCGAGCGACCCGTCCTGCGAGTAGTCACGGATCGGCTGCGGTCTCTCGACACCCACCAGCTCCAGAGCGGCGGTCGCCAACGGCTGCTGGTCAGGCCCTCCGTCGTCAGCGGGATCCCCGGCCTCGTGCCGAGGATGCGCTGACGGCTACGAGGGACTTGCTGATCGGCAAGGCGGAGGCGGCCGCCACCCACGAAGATCTGGAAGAGACGGCGACGCAAGTCGCGGCCTTCTTCCAAGGCTCTGGAGAAGCGGTGGGGGTCCAGAGGAGCAGAGTAAACGGCGGCAGGGGTGGCCGAGGGGGAGGGGGGCGTGGAGCTGATCGCAGGCGCGGTTCGAGGGATCGCCGCGATGACCGACAAATGCAACACCAGCGTCGGCAACAGCCACGGCCGGCCCTTCCGGGTAGAGGTGACCGGGTGGAGGAGGCAACTAGAATCCAAAGACTGTTCCGGGCTAACAGGCGGCGCGCGGTTCAAGAGGTGCTCCTGGGTCCCTCCCAGCACTGTCAAGTGTCTCGGGAACGGATCTGGGCCCACTTTGAGAATATGTACGCTCCGTCTGCGCCACTCGGAGCACAACCTCCTCCGCCTCCGTACGGACCTCCAGACGAGGCGAGCAACGGTGCTCTGCTTCGGCCCTTTACGGTGAGTGAGGTAGACCAGAAGCTCCGGCGGACGTCAAACTCCGCGCCTGGACCTGACGGTCTGACTTACGATGACCTGCGAAGGGCAGAACCAGAGTGCCTACTGCTCACCGCTCTTTTTAACACCTGTCTACGTCTGGAGAGGGTCCCCTCCAACTGGAAGGAGTCTAATACCGTGCTGGTGCACAAAAAGGGTGATCGCGACGATCTCTCGAACTGGCGACCGCTCGCGCTAGGTGATACGACTCCCAAACTCTTTGCTGCTCTTCTAGCAGACCGTCTGCTTACGTGGTCGACCCGAAATAAGCGTCTTAGCAATTCACAGAAGGGCTTCCTGCCGTGCGAAGGTTGCTACGAGCACAACTATGTGCTGCAGGAGGTCCTTAACGACGCTCGCAGGGGGGGCCGTCAGGTGGTGGTGGCTTGGCTGGATTTGACCAACGCGTTTGGTTCGGTCCCCCATGCCGCTATCTACCGTGCCTTGGGGGAGGCGGGCGCTCCTTCCGCTCTCCAAAACATAGTGGAGAGTATGTATGATGGCTGCACCACCCGGGTGCGCACCGCCGAGGGGCTCACTGAACCAATACAAATACAATCGGGGGTTAAACAAGGGTGCCCGATGAGCCCTGCGGCGTTTAACCTCGCTCTCGAGCCGGTGCTGCGTGCAGTCGCCGACTCACCTGCGGGTTACACGCTGCATGGCCATCGACACCAAATATTAGCATACGCTGATGACCTGGCTCTCATTTCAGATTCCACCGAGGGTATGGTCGAATTACTAAGAAAAGTGGAGGCTGCGGCTGGTGGGATCGGACTTCGGTTTAACCCTGCGAAGTGTGCAACACTACATCAGAATTGCAGAGGCACTCGCAGGGTCATGCCCACCCGCTTCACCCTCCAAGGCGAAGAAATAAGGGCCCTGGCAGCCGGCGAGCCTTACCAGCATCTCGGAGTCCCCACCGGTTTCCAAGTTAGACAGACTCCGTTATTGACCATCGACGATCTTCTCCGGGATCTCCGCGCCGTCGACGGGTCTCTTCTCACCCCCTGGCAGAAGGCCGAGACCGTGGCTACCTTTTTGGTGCCACGCCTGGAATTCCTGCTGCGGGGTGCACTAGTGGAGAAAGGTCCCCTAAAAGAAGCCGATAAAATTATCAGAAAAACGGTAAAATCATGGCTCCACCTGCCTCAGCGCGCCAGCGCCGAGCCAGTCTACCTCCCTCCCAGCCGGGGGGGCTGTGGGCTGCTCCCACTTGCAGACATGGCTGATGCCCTGTCCATCGCTCATGCCTACCGCCTGTTGACGGTGGATGATGCGGTGGTCAGGTCATTGGCCTGGGCATCGCTGAGGCATGCGGTAGCCATGAAAATAGGTAGAGCCCCGAACAATCATGATCTCGCAACTTACCTCTCCGGTTCGCTGGAGGGGGAGTTCGCACGCGACGGGGGGGACATTTCTTCACTGTGGTCGAGGGCTCGGAATGCGACCCGGAGATCCAAGGATAAGATCGCAGCCACTTGGAAGTGGTCGGAGATAAGAGAGGAACTGGTGCTGACGATGAGAGGCTCGGGCGAGCGGGAGACGACGGTGTCCCCAGAGTCACGCGATCAGGTCATCCGCCGATTGCGGCTGGCAGTGACAGAATTTTACGCGACTAGGCTCAAACGTAAACCGGACCAGGGGAAGGTTTTCCAGGTCTCGGCACGGTCAAACGTGTCGAATCATTTCCTTCGTGGCGGCAGTTTCACCCGCTTCGCTGATTGGCGTTTTATCCACCGTGCGCGCCTCGATGTCTTGCCTCTTAACGGAGCAAGACGTTGGGGTGACGGGGATAGGCGTTGCCGGCGCTGCGGGCACGACCTGGAGAGCCTTCCCCACGTCCTCAACCACTGCGGGCCGCACTCGGCGGCCCGACAACATAGACACGACGCCGTCGTCAATCGTATCGCGAAGGCCTGCCGCCTTCCAGGGGACATAAGGGTAAACAGACGGGTTGAGGGTGTCGACGGCGAGCTGGGGGCTCTCCGCCCTGACATTGTGGTCAGGCACGAGCCCTCAAAGAGTATCGTCATCGTCGATATCACCGTGCCTTTTGAAAACAACTATGTAGCGTTCGAGGAGGCCAGGGCGAGGAAAATCCTCAAATACAAACCCCTGGCCGATGAATTGCACAGGCACGGCTATCGCGTGACGGTCTCTGCGATCGTCGTCGGTGCCCTCGGCTCATGGGATCCGGCCAATGAGCCTGTTTTAAAACAATTGAGAATAAGCTCTAAATATGCACAATTAATGCGAAGGCTCATTGTGTCGGAGACCATTAAATGGGGGCGGGATATATACGTGGAGCACGTCTCGGGCGTACGCCAGTATAGAATTAATGACGAGCTCCCTGCGGGTAACCCGGGACCACCCCCAGACCAAAGGCCATAAGGAACAGCCTCCCTCGCTCCACAGGTAGCTACGGATATTATTAAGCACAACGATACCTGACTTAGGACCAGTACTGGTCCTTATTTTATTTAATTTTGACTCTACTCAATCGTACCTGACACAGGACCAGTACTGGTCCTATATATATTTTAATTTAGCCAGCGAGGGACCAGGGCCTGGCTTTTATTTATTGATTTTTACAGACATATACTAACTAAGATCCGCATCTCATCCATTCATCTCATACTAGACTCCGTTTTCATCATTCTATTTATTATTTATTTTTGACTGTATTTTACACTTCTTATTATTGTATCTGTCTGTTTTTATTTCTTGATAATTCTTATACTTTACACCTGTTCTGTCCTCACATTTATTTTTAACCCCTTTGACTCCCACTCTATGTATCATCACTTTACTCGCCTCATTCACCACCATCATCCATCTCATTACTCACCACCAGGCCCTGGAAACCCTAAATAACTGAAACCCAAAGACTGAGTCCACTGGACTATAAGCCAAATTAAATTAATTATATAGCCCTCGCCGTAAAGGCGATAAATTGTACTGATACCCCCGGGTGCACTATTGTAAACCCGGGGGAACATGTTTTGATAAATAAACGCCTTTAATCTGTTCTTATCAGCTTAATATCTGATACGCTCCTCATTGAGGAGCCAGAATATTAAACTGATTTTTGGAAGTTGGCGGAGTGTCTGGGGCTTGCTCCGGCTCTGCCGCGGGTTGGCCTAGCATTGCAGTGCCGTTAGGTCCGGCCCATTAAACTATTTAAATAAATAACCCTGCCAACTTCCAAAAATCAGAAGTTAAAAAGTGCCTTCTGCAAAAATTTTTATTCCGAGGAGCGATCCAAGCGCCATCTGCCGGAGCGGGTGCCGAAGCTTCTACGGGACTTTCTTCGTAGGTATAGGTGGTGCTGCTGCGCGGTGGTAAGGTAAGTGGTTCTTTCTTCTTCTTCTTTTCCCCGGCAACAGGTGGCGCCGTGGTGGCCTCTCTCTTGCCTCTCACGCGCCTGCCGACGGCCATTACACATCTACCTGTCACCTTAGGCTAACTCGCCTGTGCCGCCGTGCCGCTATTTTGACTAAGTAATTAGCTCTGAAGGTACGGTGAGCTAAGGAAAGAGCTACGTCTTCCTCTCCCTAAACGCACCCTTGAAGACCCTTAGCGTTGATTCAATTATTGACCTCGTGAAAACGGGTCCGACGAGCCACGCTGAGGCGACTCAAGACAAGTGTAAGTCTCACAGCGTAGTCTAGCTGCGCTGCGAGATCCCGTCCGTCACCGCGTTCCGTCCAAGGCAGAGGTCTAGCGCATTCTGACTCTGGAATTCTCGCAAGTCCTGACGGACGCGTTGCTGCCACCCTGCGGCGAGCGGTCGAAGCTGATAGCGCGAACTATTACCTTCGACGCAGCGAACCAAAGGCTATCCGCCCCCTCTGGTCGGTAACTCTCTCGCCGCTCCGGAGGTAATACCGACTGTCGCTATTTCTCTTCTTACCCTCCGATTCCTCTTTACTTACCCACTCTATTCTATTACCCTCTATTCTATATACCCACCAACTGCCTACTGAGCCAACGCGGGGCAGCACCATGAGTAATTCAAATGATAATGCAAATATTGATATTTTAATAGAATTCCCGTTCCCGGAGGAGTTTCGGTGCCCGTTCTGTTATGAACACAATCACGGGCGGAAGACGGGCGGTGTGTTCAAAGGGCACGGGGAGCTGGTGAAGCATGCCAAGAAATACCACCCGAACAGTTTGATAGTTAAAAAATGTGCCGCCTGCTGCTTCATCGGCGAGGGGGTCTATGGCCTGAAGCTGGTGAAGCAGCACTACGCTAAGCGGCACCAAGCTGTGGATCCGGCTCCACGTGCTCCGAGAGCTGCCACCGTCCGATTGCCCGGCGCCAATAATAATGATAATCGTACTGTGAACGTCTGTGATAGTCCTAGTTTAATTGTAAATAGTTTGACTAATACCTCGAGCCGAGGGAGGCTCGATAATTTTATTTCAAACAGATTGCCTGGACCGGGACGGGGGACAGCCTCCGCCACCACCGGCCGATCAACCGCAACGGCAATGAGGAGCCAACGGACGGCGGTAACAACGGCTGCAGCAACCAACCCATCGCCAATAGCTGCAGCCAGACGCGGAGACAACTCCACCTTGAGCCCCGCAGCAGAGACGACGACCTCGACGCCATCTACATCCCAGGTGTCGACTCCAACTCCGACACCTGAAGTGCCACGGCCAGACATGGCCACCCCAACGACGACGGGGAGCGATCCAAGCTCCCCCAGAGAGTCCCTGCCCTCCTTCTACGCAGGTCCAATGACGAGGAGCCGGAGGGCCTCCAGCGTCCCGGTGGGCGACCGGCTAGCGGCTCAACGCAACTCCATCTCCAGGCGAGCCGCGGTGCCTAGAACAGCTGTAGCAACGGTGAGGAAGATAGCCCCGGCGTCGACGAAGGGGCGCTCGCCTGTCACCACACAATCTCCAACGGTGACAGGCTCTACGAGGCGCCCCTTAGCAACTACCACCCTGAGGCCAACTCCGCCGGGGCAGAAAAGGACGAGCAGCTCCCCCACCTACGCTGCAGTGACCGCAGTAGGCACCAGCCGGTCTACTCAGGCCGCGAGGGGTACTATGTCAGCACGCAGAGGGCTGCGCTCCGCTACGAGAGCCACTTCTCTACCGCCGAAGAAGACCGAGACCAGGCGCAGCCCTCCGACGAGGGAAAGCCGGGGTCCCCTCACACTTCCAACCATTGTAGAGGACCTCTGGACCCCGGCGAGCGGACTGTCATGCCCCCTCACTTTGCCTGAGACTGCTACGACAACCACCGTCACCACCACCATATCAGGGAGGCCCATCATGTCATCCCGGCTCTACAGGGCAGGGCAGGAGGAGACGAGAGCTGCAACTCCACCTCCAGCAGCTCCAGCGCTCCTCCCGGTGGCCATAGTCGGGGTAGCCGGTCCATCGAGGGCTACCCCAGGACGGGAAACATCGACAACGCCGTGGCAGGCATCAACGAGAAGGGCCCGCAGATCACACCAGAGCGGGCCCCGGTCACCAGGAGAGTCGTCGTCCGAAGAGGAACCGCCGTCCCCGCCAAGAGCTCCTCCAAGAACCAGGCTGTCCCCAACAACGGCTCAGGCAAGACGCTCGAAAGAGAGCAATTTTAATCTAACCCCAAATTCCTCTCGGCATGGCCTCGGGGCTGGTCCCCGGAAGTCTGCAGGGAGCGATAAAAACAATAATGACAATGATTTTACTTCTCTTAACATTTCACATAATAGATTTAGCTTGCTGTCGAACAGCCTTGACAATAACAATTTTAATAACACAAATAATATAGATAATTCAGATAATTTAATAGAAAATATTGAAATTTCTTCAGGTACGCCCCAGTCGTGCTCCACGGGGGAGCCAGGTCGCAGGGGAAACGAAAATAACAATAATACAGTAAGGGTAGGGTTTTCAAACCAGTCCAGGGGGGTGGGATCAAGGGGAGGTAGAGCGACTCGGCGAGGTGCATCCGGATCCGGTGGAGGGGAGGTAGCGTTCGCTTCCTCGGGGCGAGCGACCCGTCCTGCGAGTAGTCACGGATCGGCTGCGGTCTCTCGACACCCACCAGCTCCAGAGCGGCGGTCGCCAACGGCTGCTGGTCAGGCCCTCCGTCGTCAGCGGGATCCCCGGCCTCGTGCCGAGGATGCGCTGACGGCTACGAGGGACTTGCTGATCGGCAAGGCGGAGGCGGCCGCCACCCACGAAGATCTGGAAGAGACGGCGACGCAAGTCGCGGCCTTCTTCCAAGGCTCTGGAGAAGCGGTGGGGGTCCAGAGGAGCAGAGTAAACGGCGGCAGGGGTGGCCGAGGGGGAGGGGGGCGTGGAGCTGATCGCAGGCGCGGTTCGAGGGATCGCCGCGATGACCGACAAATGCAACACCAGCGTCGGCAACAGCCACGGCCGGCCCTTCCGGGTAGAGGTGACCGGGTGGAGGAGGCAACTAGAATCCAAAGACTGTTCCGGGCTAACAGGCGGCGCGCGGTTCAAGAGGTGCTCCTGGGTCCCTCCCAGCACTGTCAAGTGTCTCGGGAACGGATCTGGGCCCACTTTGAGAATATGTACGCTCCGTCTGCGCCACTCGGAGCACAACCTCCTCCGCCTCCGTACGGACCTCCAGACGAGGCGAGCAACGGTGCTCTGCTTCGGCCCTTTACGGTGAGTGAGGTAGACCAGAAGCTCCGGCGGACGTCAAACTCCGCGCCTGGACCTGACGGTCTGACTTACGATGACCTGCGAAGGGCAGAACCAGAGTGCCTACTGCTCGCCGCTCTTTTTAACACCTGTCTACGTCTGGAGAGGGTCCCCTCTAACTGGAAGGAGTCTAATACCGTGCTGGTGCACAAAAAGGGTGATCGCGACGATCTCTCGAACTGGCGACCGCTCGCGCTAGGTGATACGACTCCCAAACTCTTTGCTGCTCTTCTAGCAGACCGTCTGCTTACGTGGTCGACCCGAAATAAGCGTCTTAGCAATTCACAGAAGGGCTTCCTGCCGTGCGAAGGTTGCTACGAGCACAACTATGTGCTGCAGGAGGTCCTTAACGACGCTCGCAGGGGGGGCCGTCAGGTGGTGGTGGCTTGGCTGGATTTGACCAACGCGTTTGGTTCGGTCCCCCATGCCGCTATCTACCGTGCCTTGGGGGAGGCGGGCGCTCCTTCCGCTCTCCAAAACATAGTGGAGAGTATGTATGATGGCTGCACCACCCGGGTGCGCACCGCCGAGGGGCTCACTGAACCAATACAAATACAATCGGGGGTTAAACAAGGGTGCCCGATGAGCCCTGCGGCGTTTAACCTCGCTCTCGAGCCGGTGCTGCGTGCAGTCGCCGACTCACCTGCGGGTTACACGCTGCATGGCCATCGACACCAAATATTAGCATACGCTGATGACCTGGCTCTCATTTCAGATTCCACCGAGGGTATGGTCGAATTACTAAGAAAAGTGGAGGCTGCGGCTGGTGGGATCGGACTTCGGTTCAACCCTGCGAAGTGTGCAACACTACATCAGAATTGCAGAGGCACTCGCAGGGTCATGCCCACCCGCTTCACCCTCCAAGGCGAAGAAATAAGGGCCCTGGCAGCCGGCGAGCCTTACCAGCATCTCGGAGTCCCCACCGGTTTCCAAGTTAGACAGACTCCGTTATTGACCATCGACGATCTTCTCCGGGATCTCCGCGCCGTCGACGGGTCTCTTCTCACCCCCTGGCAGAAGGCCGAGACCGTGGCTACCTTTTTGGTGCCACGCCTGGAATTCCTGCTGCGGGGTGCACTAGTGGAGAAAGGTCCCCTAAAAGAAGCCGATAAAATTATCAGAAAAACGGTAAAATCATGGCTCCACCTGCCTCAGCGCGCCAGCGCCGAGCCAGTCTACCTCCCTCCCAGCCGGGGGGGCTGTGGGCTGCTCCCACTTGCAGACATGGCTGATGCCCTGTCCATCGCTCATGCCTACCGCCTGTTGACGGTGGATGATGCGGTGGTCAGGTCATTGGCCTGGGCATCGCTGAGGCATGCGGTAGCCATGAAAATAGGTAGAGCCCCGAACAATCATGATCTCGCAACTTACCTCTCCGGTTCGCTGGAGGGGGAGTTCGCACGCGACGGGGGGGACATTTCTTCACTGTGGTCGAGGGCTCGGAATGCGACCCGGAGATCCAAGGATAAGATCGCAGCCACTTGGAAGTGGTCGGAGATAAGAGAGGAACTGGTGCTGACGATGAGAGGCTCGGGCGAGCGGGAGACGACGGTGTCCCCAGAGTCACGCGATCAGGTCATCCGCCGATTGCGGCTGGCAGTGACAGAATTTTACGCGACTAGGCTCAAACGTAAACCGGACCAGGGGAAGGTTTTCCAGGTCTCGGCACGGTCAAACGTGTCGAATCATTTCCTTCGTGGCGGCAGTTTCACCCGCTTCGCTGATTGGCGTTTTATCCACCGTGCGCGCCTCGATGTCTTGCCTCTTAACGGAGCAAGACGTTGGGGTGACGGGGATAAGCGTTGCCGGCGCTGCGGGCACGACCTGGAGAGCCTTCCCCACGTCCTCAACCACTGCGGGCCGCACTCGGCGGCCCGACAACATAGACACGACGCCGTCGTCAATCGTATCGCGAAGGCCTGCCGCCTTCCAGGGGACATAAGGGTAAACAGACGGGTTGAGGGTGTCGACGGCGAGCTGGGGGCTCTCCGCCCTGACATTGTGGTCAGGCACAAGCCCTCAAAGAGCATCGTCATCGTCGATATCACCGTGCCTTTTGAAAACAACTATGTAGCGTTCGAGGAGGCCAGGGCGAGGAAAATCCTCAAATACAAACCCCTGGCCGATGAATTGCACAGGCACGGCTATCGCGTGACGGTCTCTGCGATCGTCGTCGGTGCCCTCGGCTCATGGGATCCGGCCAATGAGCCTGTTTTAAAACAATTGAGAATAAGCTCTAAATATGCACAATTAATGCGAAGGCTCATTGTGTCGGAGACCATTAAATGGGGGCGGGATATATACGTGGAGCACGTCTCGGGCGTACGCCAGTATAGAATTAATGACGAGCTCCCTGCGGGTAACCCGGGACCACCCCCAGACCAAAGGCCATAAGGAACAGCCTCCCTCGCTCCACAGGTAGCTACGGATATTATTAAGCACAACGATACCTGACTTAGGACCAGTACTGGTCCTTATTTTATTTAATTTTGACTCTACTCAATCGTACCTGACACAGGACCAGTACTGGTCCTATATATATTTTAATTTAGCCAGCGAGGGACCAGGGCCTGGCTTTTATTTATTGATTTTTACAGACATATACTAACTAAGATCCGCATCTCATCCATTCATCTCATACTAGACTCCGTTTTCATCATTCTATTTATTATTTATTTTTGACTGTATTTTACACTTCTTATTATTGTATCTGTCTGTTTTTATTTCTTGATAATTCTTATACTTTACACCTGTTCTGTCCTCACATTTATTTTTAACCCCTTTGACTCCCACTCTATGTATCATCACTTTACTCGCCTCATTCACCACCATCATCCATCTCATTACTCACCACCAGGCCCTGGAAACCCTAAATAACTGAAACCCAAAGACTGAGTCCACTGGACTATAAGCCAAATTAAATTAATTATATAGCCCTCGCCGTAAAGGCGATAAATTGTACTGATACCCCCGGGTGCACTATTGTAAACCCGGGGGAACATGTTTTGATAAATAAACGCCTTTAATCTGTTCTTATCAGCTTAATATCTGATACGCTCCTCATTGAGGAGCCAGAATATTAAACTGATTTTTGGAAGTTGGCGGAGTGTCTGGGGCTTGCTCCGGCTCTGCCGCGGGTTGGCCTAGCATTGCAGTGCCGTTAGGTCCGGCCCATTAAACTATTTAAATAAATAACCCTGCCAACTTCCAAAAATCAGAAGTTAAAAAGTGCCTTCTGCAAAAATTTTTATTCCGAGGAGCGATCCAAGCGCCATCTGCCGGAGCGGGTGCCGAAGCTTCTACGGGACTTTCTTCGTAGGTATAGGTGGTGCTGCTGCGCGGTGGTAAGGTAAGTGGTTCTTTCTTCTTCTTCTTTTCCCCGGCAACAGGTGGCGCCGTGGTGGCCTCTCTCTTGCCTCTCACGCGCCTGCCGACGGCCATTACACATCTACCTGTCACCTTAGGCTAACTCGCCTGTGCCGCCGTGCCGCTATTTTGACTAAGTAATTAGCTCTGAAGGTACGGTGAGCTAAGGAAAGAGCTACGTCTTCCTCTCCCTAAACGCACCCTTGAAGACCCTTAGCGTTGATTCAATTATTGACCTCGTGAAAACGGGTCCGACGAGCCACGCTGAGGCGACTCAAGACAAGTGTAAGTCTCACAGCGTAGTCTAGCTGCGCTGCGAGATCCCGTCCGTCACCGCGTTCCGTCCAAGGCAGAGGTCTAGCGCATTCTGACTCTGGAATTCTCGCAAGTCCTGACGGACGCGTTGCTGCCACCCTGCGGCGAGCGGTCGAAGCTGATAGCGCGAACTATTACCTTCGACGCAGCGAACCAAAGGCTATCCGCCCCCTCTGGTCGGTAACTCTCTCGCCGCTCCGGAGGTAATACCGACTGTCGCTATTTCTCTTCTTACCCTCCGATTCCTCTTTACTTACCCACTCTATTCTATTACCCTCTATTCTATATACCCACCAACTGCCTACTGAGCCAACGCGGGGCAGCACCATGAGTAATTCAAATGATAATGCAAATATTGATATTTTAATAGAATTCCCGTTCCCGGAGGAGTTTCGGTGCCCGTTCTGTTATGAACACAATCACGGGCGGAAGACGGGCGGTGTGTTCAAAGGGCACGGGGAGCTGGTGAAGCATGCCAAGAAATACCACCCGAACAGTTTGATAGTTAAAAAATGTGCCGCCTGCTGCTTCATCGGCGAGGGGGTCTATGGCCTGAAGCTGGTGAAGCAGCACTACGCTAAGCGGCACCAAGCTGTGGATCCGGCTCCACGTGCTCCGAGAGCTGCCACCGTCCGATTGCCCGGCGCCAATAATAATGATAATCGTACTGTGAACGTCTGTGATAGTCCTAGTTTAATTGTAAATAGTTTGACTAATACCTCGAGCCGAGGGAGGCTCGATAATTTTATTTCAAACAGATTGCCTGGACCGGGACGGGGGACAGCCTCCGCCACCACCGGCCGATCAACCGCAACGGCAATGAGGAGCCAACGGACGGCGGTAACAACGGCTGCAGCAACCAACCCATCGCCAATAGCTGCAGCCAGACGCGGGGACAACTCCACCTTGAGCCCCGCAGCAGAGACGACGACCTCGACGCCATCTACATCCCAGGTGTCGACTCCAACTCCGACACCTGAAGTGCCACGGCCAGACATGGCCACCCCAACGACGACGGGGAGCGATCCAAGCTCCCCCAGAGAGTCCCTGCCCTCCTTCTACGCAGGTCCAATGACGAGGAGCCGGAGGGCCTCCAGCGTCCCGGTGGGCGACCGGCTAGCGGCTCAACGCAACTCCATCTCCAGGCGAGCCGCGGTGCCTAGAACAGCTGTAGCAACGGTGAGGAAGATAGCCCCGGCGTCGACGAAGGGGCGCTCGCCTGTCACCACACAATCTCCAACGGTGACAGGCTCTACGAGGCGCCCCTTAGCAACTACCACCCTGAGGCCAACTCCGCCGGGGCAGAAAAGGACGAGCAGCTCCCCCACCTACGCTGCAGTGACCGCAGTAGGCACCAGCCGGTCTACTCAGGCCGCGAGGGGTACTATGTCAGCACGCAGAGGGCTGCGCTCCGCTACGAGAGCCACTTCTCTACCGCCGAAGGAGACCGAGACCAGGCGCAGCCCTCCGACGAGGGAAAGCCGGGGTCCCCTCACACTTCCAACCATTGTAGAGGACCTCTGGACCCCGGCGAGCGGACTGTCATGCCCCCTCACTTTGCCTGAGACTGCTACGACAACCACCGTCACCACCACCATATCAGGGAGGCCCATCATGTCATCCCGGCTCTACAGGGCAGGGCAGGAGGAGACGAGAGCTGCAACTCCACCTCCAGCAGCTCCAGCGCTCCTCCCGGTGGCCATAGTCGGGGTAGCCGGTCCATCGAGGGCTACCCCAGGACGGGAAACATCGACAACGCCGTGGCAGGCATCAACGAGAAGGGCCCGCAGATCACACCAGAGCGGGCCCCGGTCACCAGGAGAGTCGTCGTCCGAAGAGGAACCGCCGTCCCCGCCAAGAGCTCCTCCAAGAACCAGGCTGTCCCCAACAACGGCTCAGGCAAGACGCTCGAAAGAGAGCAATTTTAATCTAACCCCAAATTCCTCTCGGCATGGCCTCGGGGCTGGTCCCCGGAAGTCTGCAGGGAGCGATAAAAACAATAATGACAATGATTTTACTTCTCTTAACATTTCACATAATAGATTTAGCTTGCTGTCGAACAGCCTTGACAATAACAATTTTAATAACACAAATAATATAGATAATTCAGATAATTTAATAGAAAATATTGAAATTTCTTCAGGTACGCCCCAGTCGTGCTCCACGGGGGAGCCAGGTCGCAGGGGAAACGAAAATAACAATAATACAGTAAGGGTAGGGTTTTCAAACCAGTCCAGGGGGGTGGGATCAAGGGGAGGTAGAGCGACTCGGCGAGGTGCATCCGGATCCGGTGGAGGGGAGGTAGCGTTCGCTTCCTCGGGGCGAGCGACCCGTCCTGCGAGTAGTCACGGATCGGCTGCGGTCTCTCGACACCCACCAGCTCCAGAGCGGCGGTCGCCAACGGCTGCTGGTCAGGCCCTCCGTCGTCAGCGGGATCCCCGGCCTCGTGCCGAGGATGCGCTGACGGCTACGAGGGACTTGCTGATCGGCAAGGCGGAGGCGGCCGCCACCCACGAAGATCTGGAAGAGACGGCGACGCAAGTCGCGGCCTTCTTCCAAGGCTCTGGAGAAGCGGTGGGGGTCCAGAGGAGCAGAGTAAACGGCGGCAGGGGTGGCCGAGGTCGAGGGGGGCGTGGAGCTGATCGCAGGCGCGGTTCGAGGGATCGCCGCGATGACCGACAAATGCAACACCAGCGTCGGCAACAGCCACGGCCGGCCCTTCCGGGTAGAGGTGACCGGGTGGAGGAGGCAACTAGAATCCAAAGACTGTTCCGGGCTAACAGGCGGCGCGCGGTTCAAGAGGTGCTCCTGGGTCCCTCCCAGCACTGTCAAGTGTCTCGGGAACGGATCTGGGCCCACTTTGAGAATATGTACGCTCCGTCTGCGCCACTCGGAGCACAACCTCCTCCGCCTCCGTACGGACCTCCAGA
Source organism: Tenthredo mesomela (assembly GCA_943736025.1). Lineage (NCBI taxonomy): Eukaryota > Metazoa > Arthropoda > Insecta > Hymenoptera > Tenthredinidae > Tenthredo > Tenthredo mesomela. Next base: position 16,482,718 of record OX031020.1, on the reverse strand, counting down.
CGAGGCGAGCAACGGTGCTCTGCTTCGGCCCTTTACGGTGAGTGAGGTAGACCAGAAGCTCCGGCGGACGTCAAACTCCGCGCCTGGACCTGACGGTCTGACTTACGATGACCTGCGAAGGGCAGAACCAGAGTGCCTACTGCTCGCCGCTCTTTTTAACACCTGTCTACGTCTGGAGAGGGTCCCCTCTAACTGGAAGGAGTCTAATACCGTGCTGGTGCACAAAAAGGGTGATCGCGACGATCTCTCGAACTGGCGACCGCTCGCGCTAGGTGATACGACTCCCAAACTCTTTGCTGCTCTTCTAGCAGACCGTCTGCTTACGTGGTCGACCCGAAATAAGCGTCTTAGCAATTCACAGAAGGGCTTCCTGCCGTGCGAAGGTTGCTACGAGCACAACTATGTGCTGCAGGAGGTCCTTAACGACGCTCGCAGGGGGGGCCGTCAGGTGGTGGTGGCTTGGCTGGATTTGACCAACGCGTTTGGTTCGGTCCCCCATGCCGCTATCTACCGTGCCTTGGGGGAGGCGGGCGCTCCTTCCGCTCTCCAAAACATAGTGGAGAGTATGTATGATGGCTGCACCACCCGGGTGCGCACCGCCGAGGGGCTCACTGAACCAATACAAATACAATCGGGGGTTAAACAAGGGTGCCCGATGAGCCCTGCGGCGTTTAACCTCGCTCTCGAGCCGGTGCTGCGTGCAGTCGCCGACTCACCTGCGGGTTACACGCTGCATGGCCATCGACACCAAATATTAGCATACGCTGATGACCTGGCTCTCATTTCAGATTCCACCGAGGGTATGGTCGAATTACTAAGAAAAGTGGAGGCTGCGGCTGGTGGGATCGGACTTCGGTTCAACCCTGCGAAGTGTGCAACACTACATCAGAATTGCAGAGGCACTCGCAGGGTCATGCCCACCCGCTTCACCCTCCAAGGCGAAGAAATAAGGGCCCTGGCAGCCGGCGAGCCTTACCAGCATCTCGGAGTCCCCACCGGTTTCCAAGTTAGACAGACTCCGTTATTGACCATCGACGATCTTCTCCGGGATCTCCGCGCCGTCGACGGGTCTCTTCTCACCCCCTGGCAGAAGGCCGAGACCGTGGCTACCTTTTTGGTGCCACGCCTGGAATTCCTGCTGCGGGGTGCACTAGTGGAGAAAGGTCCCCTAAAAGAAGCCGATAAAATTATCAGAAAAACGGTAAAATCATGGCTCCACCTGCCTCAGCGCGCCAGCGCCGAGCCAGTCTACCTCCCTCCCAGCCGGGGGGGCTGTGGGCTGCTCCCACTTGCAGACATGGCTGATGCCCTGTCCATCGCTCATGCCTACCGCCTGTTGACGGTGGATGATGCGGTGGTCAGGTCATTGGCCTGGGCATCGCTGAGGCATGCGGTAGCCATGAAAATAGGTAGAGCCCCGAACAATCATGATCTCGCAACTTACCTCTCCGGTTCGCTGGAGGGGGAGTTCGCACGCGACGGGGGGGACATTTCTTCACTGTGGTCGAGGGCTCGGAATGCGACCCGGAGATCCAAGGATAAGATCGCAGCCACTTGGAAGTGGTCGGAGATAAGAGAGGAACTGGTGCTGACGATGAGAGGCTCGGGCGAGCGGGAGACGACGGTGTCCCCAGAGTCACGCGATCAGGTCATCCGCCGATTGCGGCTGGCAGTGACAGAATTTTACGCGACTAGGCTCAAACGTAAACCGGACCAGGGGAAGGTTTTCCAGGTCTCGGCACGGTCAAACGTGTCGAATCATTTCCTTCGTGGCGGCAGTTTCACCCGCTTCGCTGATTGGCGTTTTATCCACCGTGCGCGCCTCGATGTCTTGCCTCTTAACGGAGCAAGACGTTGGGGTGACGGGGATAAGCGTTGCCGGCGCTGCGGGCACGACCTGGAGAGCCTTCCCCACGTCCTCAACCACTGCGGGCCGCACTCGGCGGCCCGACAACATAGACACGACGCCGTCGTCAATCGTATCGCGAAGGCCTGCCGCCTTCCAGGGGACATAAGGGTAAACAGACGGGTTGAGGGTGTCGACGGCGAGCTGGGGGCTCTCCGCCCTGACATTGTGGTCAGGCACAAGCCCTCAAAGAGCATCGTCATCGTCGATATCACCGTGCCTTTTGAAAACAACTATGTAGCGTTCGAGGAGGCCAGGGCGAGGAAAATCCTCAAATACAAACCCCTGGCCGATGAATTGCACAGGCACGGCTATCGCGTGACGGTCTCTGCGATCGTCGTCGGTGCCCTCGGCTCATGGGATCCGGCCAATGAGCCTGTTTTAAAACAATTGAGAATAAGCTCTAAATATGCACAATTAATGCGAAGGCTCATTGTGTCGGAGACCATTAAATGGGGGCGGGATATATACGTGGAGCACGTCTCGGGCGTACGCCAGTATAGAATTAATGACGAGCTCCCTGCGGGTAACCCGGGACCACCCCCAGACCAAAGGCCATAAGGAACAGCCTCCCTCGCTCCACAGGTAGCTACGGATATTATTAAGCACAACGATACCTGACTTAGGACCAGTACTGGTCCTTATTTTATTTAATTTTGACTCTACTCAATCGTACCTGACACAGGACCAGTACTGGTCCTATATATATTTTAATTTAGCCAGCGAGGGACCAGGGCCTGGCTTTTATTTATTGATTTTTACAGACATATACTAACTAAGATCCGCATCTCATCCATTCATCTCATACTAGACTCCGTTTTCATCATTCTATTTATTATTTATTTTTGACTGTATTTTACACTTCTTATTATTGTATCTGTCTGTTTTTATTTCTTGATAATTCTTATACTTTACACCTGTTCTGTCCTCACATTTATTTTTAACCCCTTTGACTCCCACTCTATGTATCATCACTTTACTCGCCTCATTCACCACCATCATCCATCTCATTACTCACCACCAGGCCCTGGAAACCCTAAATAACTGAAACCCAAAGACTGAGTCCACTGGACTATAAGCCAAATTAAATTAATTATATAGCCCTCGCCGTAAAGGCGATAAATTGTACTGATACCCCCGGGTGCACTATTGTAAACCCGGGGGAACATGTTTTGATAAATAAACGCATCTGTTCTTATCAGCTTAATATCTGATACGCTCCTCATTGAGGAGCCAGAATATTAAACTGATTTTTGGAAGTTGGCGGAGTGTCTGGGGCTTGCTCCGGCTCTGCCGCGGGTTGGCCTAGCATTGCAGTGCCGTTAGGTCCGGCCCATTAAACTATTTAAATAAATAACCCTGCCAACTTCCAAAAATCAGAAGTCAAAAAGTGCCTTCTGCAAAAATTTTTATCCCGAGGAGCGATCCAAGCGCCATCTGCCGGAACGGGTGCCGAAGCTTCTACGGGACTTTCTTCGTAGGTATAGGTGGTGCTGCTGCGCGGTGGTAAGGTAAGTGGTTCTTTCTTCTTCTTCTTTTCCCCGGCAACAGGTGGCGCCGTGGTGGCCTCTCTCTTGCCTCTCACGCGCCTGCCGACGGCCATTACACATCTACCTGTCACCTTAGGCTAACTCGCCTGTGCCGCCGTGCCGCTATTTTGACTAAGTAATTAGCTCTGAAGGTACGGTGAGCTAAGGAAAGAGCTACGTCTTCCTCTCCCTAAACGCACCCTTGAAGACCCTTAGCGTTGATTCAATTATTGACCTCGTGAAAACGGGTCCGACGAGCCACGCTGAGGCGACTCAAGACAAGTGTAAGTCTCACAGCGTAGTCTAGCTGCGCTGCGAGATCCCGTCCGTCACCGCGTTCCGTCCAAGGCAGAGGTCTAGCGCATTCTGACTCTGGAATTCTCGCAAGTCCTGACGGACGCGTTGCTGCCACCCTGCGGCGAGCGGTCGAAGCTGATAGCGCGAACTATTACCTTCGACGCAGCGAACCAAAGGCTATCCGCCCCCTCTGGTCGGTAACTCTCTCGCCGCTCCGGAGGTAATACCGACTGTCGCTATTTCTCTTCTTACCCTCCGATTCCTCTTTACTTACCCACTCTATTCTATTACCCTCTATTCTATATACCCACCAACTGCCTACTGAGCCAACGCGGGGCAGCACCATGAGTAATTCAAATGATAATGCAAATATTGATATTTTAATAGAATTCCCGTTCCCGGAGGAGTTTCGGTGCCCGTTCTGTTATGAACACAATCACGGGCGGAAGACGGGCGGTGTGTTCAAAGGGCACGGGGAGCTGGTGAAGCATGCCAAGAAATACCACCCGAACAGTTTGATAGTTAAAAAATGTGCCGCCTGCTGCTTCATCGGCGAGGGGGTCTATGGCCTGAAGCTGGTGAAGCAGCACTACGCTAAGCGGCACCAAGCTGTGGATCCGGCTCCACGTGCTCCGAGAGCTGCCACCGTCCGATTGCCCGGCGCCAATAATAATGATAATCGTACTGTGAACGTCTGTGATAGTCCTAGTTTAATTGTAAATAGTTTGACTAATACCTCGAGCCGAGGGAGGCTCGATAATTTTATTTCAAACAGATTGCCTGGACCGGGACGGGGGACAGCCTCCGCCACCACCGGCCGATCAACCGCAACGGCAATGAGGAGCCAACGGACGGCGGTAACAACGGCTGCAGCAACCAACCCATCGCCAATAGCTGCAGCCAGACGCGGGGACAACTCCACCTTGAGCCCCGCAGCAGAGACGACAACCTCGACGCCATCTACATCCCAGGTGTCGACTCCAACCCCGACACCTGAAGTGCCACGGCCAGACATGGCCACCCCAACGACGACGGGGAGCGGTCCAAGCTCCCCCAGAGAGTCCCTGCCCTCCTTCTACGCAGGTCCAATGACGAGGAGCCGGAGGGCCTCCAGCGTCCCGGTGGGCGACCGGCTAGCGGCTCAACGTAACTCCATCTCCAGGCGAGCCGCGGTGCCTAGAACAGCTGTAGCAACGGTGAGGAAGATAGCCCCGGCGTCGACGAAGGGGCGCTCGCCTGTCACCACACAATCTCCAACGATGACAGGCTCTACGAGGCGCCCCTTAGCAACTACCACCCTGAGGCCAACTCCGCCGGGGCAGAAAAGGATGAGCAACTCCCCCACCTACGCTGCAGTGACCGCAACAGGCACCAGCCGGTCTACTCAGGCCGCGAGGGGTGCTACGACAGCACGCAGAGGGCTGCGCTCCGCTACGAGAGCTGCATCCCTACCGCCACAGGAGTCCGAGACCAGGCGCAGCCCTCCAACGAGGGAAAGCCGGGGTCCCCTCACACTTCCAACCATTGTAGAGGACCTCTGGACCCCGGCGAGCGGACTGTCATGCCCCCTCACTTTGCCTGAGACGGCTACGACGACCACCATCACCACCACCACATCAGGGAGGCCCATCATGTCATCCCGGCTCTATAGGGCAGGGCAGGAGGAGACGAGAGCTGCAACTCCACCTCCAGCAGCTCCAGCGCTCCTCCCGGTGGCCATAGTCGGGGTAGCTGGACCATCGAGAGCTACCCCAGAACAAGGATCGACAACGCCGTGGCAGGCAGCGACAAGAAGGGCCCGCAGAGTCCACCAGAGCGGGCCCAGGTCACCAGGGGGGTCGTCGTCCGGAGAGGAACTGCCGTCCCCGCCAAGAGCTCCTCCAAGAACCAGGCTGTCCCCAACAACGGCCCAGGCAAGACGCTCGAAAGAGAGCAATTTTAATCTAACCCCAAATTCCTCTCGGCATGGCCTCGGGGCTGGCCCCCGGAAGTCTGCAGGGAGCGATAAAAACAATAATGACAGGGGCAGCACCATGAGTGATTCAAATAATAATGAAAATATTAATATTTTAATAGAATTTCCGTTCCCGGAGGAGTTTCGGTGCCCGTTCTGCTACGAGCAAAACCACGGGCGGAGGACGGGCGGTTTGTTCAAGGGGCATGGGGAGCTGGTGAAGCATGCCAAGAAATACCATCCAGATAGTCCAATAATTAAAAAGTGTGCTGCTTGCTGCTTCATCGGCGAGGGAGTCTATGCCCTGAAGCTGGTGAAGCAGCACTACGCTAAGCAGCACCAAGCTGTGGATCCGGCTCCGCGTGCCCCGAGAGCTGCCGCCGTGAGAACGTCCGGCGCCAATAATAATAATAATCGTACTGTAAACGTCTGTGATAGTCCTAGTTTAATTGTAAATAGCTTGACTAATACCTCGGGCCGAGGGAGGCTCGATAATTTTATTTTAAACAGATTGCCTGGACCGGGACGGGGGACAGCCTCCGCCACCACCAGCCGATCAACCGCAACGACGATGAGGAGCCAACGGACGGCGGTAACGACGGCTGCAGCAACCAACCCATCGCCAATAGCTGCAGCCAGACGCGGGGACAACTCCACCTTGAGCCCCGCAGCAGAGACGACGACCTCGACGCCATCTACATCCCAGGTGTCGACTCCAACTCTGACACCTGAAGTGCCACGGCCAGACATGGCCACCCCAACGACGACGGGGAGCGGTCCAAGCTCCCCCAGAGAGTCCCTGCCCTCCTTCTACGCAGGTCCAATGACGAGGAGCCGGAGGGCCTCCAGCGTCCCGGTGGGCGACCGGCTAGCGGCTCAACGCAACTCCATCTCCAGGCGAGCCGCGGTGCCTAGAACAGCTGTAGCAACGGTGAGGAAGATAGCCCCGGCGTCGACGAAGGGGCGCTCGCCTGTCACCACACAATCTCCAACGGTGACAGGCCCTACGAGGCGCCCCTTAGCAACTACCACCCTGAGACCAACTCCGCCGGGGCAGAAAAGGATGAACAACTCCCCCACCTACGCTGCAGTGACCGCAGCAGGCACCAGACGGTCTACTCAGGCCGCGAGGGGTACTATGACAGCACGCAGAGGGCTGCGCTCCGCTACGAGAGCCAATTCTCTACCGCCGAAGGAGACCGAGACCAGGCGCAGCCCTCCAACGAGGGAAAGCCGGGGTCCCCTCACACTTCCAACCATTGTAGAGGACCTCTGGACCCCGGCGAGCGGACTGTCATGCCCCCTCACTTTGCCTGAGACTGCTACGACAACCACCGTCACCACCACCACATCAGGGAGGCCCATCATGTCATCCCGGCTCTACAGGGCAGGGCAGGAGGAGACGAGAGCTGCAACTCCACCTCCAGCAGCTCCAGCGCTCCTCCCGGTGGCCATAATCGGGGTAGCGGGACCATCGAGGGCTACCCCAGGACGGGAAACATCGACAACGCCGTGGCAGGCATCAACGAGAAGGGCCCGCAGATCACACCAGAGCGGGCCCAGGTCACCAGAAGGGTCGTCGTCCGGAGAGGAACCGCCGTCCCCGCCAAGAGCTCCTCCAAGAGCCAGGCTGTCCCCAACAACGGCTCAGGCAAGACGCTCGAAAGAGAGCAATTTTAATCTAACCCCAAATTCCTCTCGGCATGGCCTCGGGGCTGGCCCTCGGAAGTCTGCAGGGAGCGATAAAAACAATAATGACAATGATTTTACTTCTCTTAACATTTCACATAATAGATTTAACTTGCTGTCGAACAGCCTTGACAATAATAATTTTAACAACTCAAGTATAATGGATAATTTAGATAATATAATTGAAACTATTGAAATTTCTTCAGGTACACCCCACTCGTGCTCCACGAGGGAGCCAGGTCGCAGGGAAAACGGAAATAATAATGATACAGTAAGGGTAGGGTTTTTAAATCAGTCCAGGGGGGTGGGATCAAGGGGAGGTAGAGCAACTCGGCGAGGTGCATCCGGATCCGGTGGAGGGGAGGGAGCGTTCGCTTCCTTGGGGCGGGCGACCCGTCCTGCGAGTAGTCACGGATCGGCTGCGGTCTCTCGACACCCACCAGCTCCAGAGCGACGGTCGCCAACGGCTGCTGGTCAGGCCCTCCGTCGTCAGCGGGATCCCCGGCCTCGTGCCGAGGATGCGCTGACGGCTACGAGGGACTTGCTGATCGGCAAGGCGGAAGCGGCCGTCACCCACGAAGATCTGGAAGAGACGGCGACGCAAGTCGCGGCCTTCTTCCAAGGCTCTGGAGAAGCGGTGGGGGTCCAGAGGAGCAGAGTAAACGGGGGCAGGGGTGGCCGAGGGGGAGGGGGGCGTGGAGCGGATCGCGGGCGCGGTTCGAGGGATCGCCGCGATGACCGACAAATGCAACACCAACGTCGACAACAGCCACGGCCGGCCCTTCCGGGTAGAGGTGACCGGGTGGAGGAGGCAACTAGAATCCAAAGACTGTTCCGGGCTAACAGGCGGCGCGCGGTTCAAGAGGTGCTCCTGGGTCCCTCCCAGCACTGTCAAGTGTCTCGGGAACGGGTCTGGGCTCACTTTGAGAATATGTACGCTCCGTCTGCGCCACTCGGAGCACAACCTCCTCCGCCTCCGTACGGACCTCCAGACGAGGCGAGCAACGGTGCTCTGCTTCGGCCCTTTACGGTGAGTGAGGTAGACCAGAAGCTCCGGCGGACGTCAAACTCTGCGCCTGGACCTGACGGTCTGACTTACGATGACCTGCGAAGGGCAGAACCAGAGTGCCTACTGCTCACCGCTCTTTTTAACACCTGTCTACGTCTGGAGAGGGTCCCCTCCAACTGGAAGGAATCCAATACCGTGCTGGTGCACAAAAAGGGTGACCGCGACGATCTCTCGAACTGGCGACCGCTCGCGCTAGGTGACACGACTCCCAAACTCTTTGCTGCTCTCCTAGCAGACCGTCTGCTTACGTGGTCGATCCGAAATAAGCGTCTTAGCAACTCACAGAAGGGCTTCCTGCCGTGCGAAGGTTGCTACGAGCACAACTATGTGCTGCAGGAGGTCCTTAACGACGCTCGCAGGGGGGGCCGTCAGGTGGTGGTGGCTTGGCTGGATTTGACCAACGCGTTTGGTTCGGTCCCCCATGCCGCTATCTACCGTGCCTTGGAGGAGGCGGGCGCTCCTCCCGCTCTCCAAGGCATAGTGGAGAGTATGTATGATGGCTGCACCACCCGGGTGCGCACCGCCGAGGGTCTCACTGAACCAATACAAATACAATCGGGGGTTAAACAAGGGTGCCCGATGAGCCCTGCAGCGTTTAACCTCGCTCTCGAGCCGGTGCTGCGTGCAGTCGCCGACTCACCTGCGGGTTACACGCTGCATGGCCATCGACACCAAATATTAGCATACGCTGACGACCTGGCTCTCATTTCAGATTCCACTGAGGGAATGGGGGAATTATTAAGAAAAGTGGAGGCTGCGGCTGGTGGGATCGGACTTCGGTTCAACCCTGCGAAGTGTGCAACACTACATCAGAATTGCAGAGGCACTCGCAGGGTCATGCCCACCCGCTTCACCCTCCAAGGCGAAGAAATAAGGGCCCTGGCAGCCGGCGAGTCTTACCAGCATCTCGGAGTCCCCACCGGTTTCCAAGTTAGACAGACTCCGTTATTGACCATCGACGATCTTCTCCGGGATCTCCGCGCCGTCGACGGGTCTCTTCTCACCCCCTGGCAGAAGGCCGAGACCGTGGCTACCTTTTTGGTGCCGCGCCTAGAGTTCCTGCTGCGGGGTGCACTAGTGGAGAAAGGTCCCCTAAAAGAAGCCGATAAATTGATTAGAAAAACGGTAAAATCCTGGCTCCACCTGCCTCAGCGTGCCAGCGCCGAGCCAGTCTACCTCCCTCCCAGCCGGGGGGGCTGTGGACTGCTCCCACTTGCAGACATGGCTGATGCCCTGTCCATCGCTCATGCCTACCGCCTGTTGACGGTGGATGATGCGGTGGTCAGGTCATTGGCCTGGGCATCGCTGAGGCATGCGGTAGCCATGAAAATAGGTAGAGCCCCGAACAATCATGACCTCGCAACTTACCTCTCCGGTTCGCTGGAGGGGGAGTTCGCACGCGACGGGGGGGACATTTCTTCACTGTGGTCGAGGGCTCGGAATGCGACCCGGAGATCCAAGGATAAGATCGCAGCCACTTGGAAGTGGTCGGAGATAAGAGAGGAACTGGTGCTGACGATGAGAGGCTCGAGCGAGCGTGAGACGACGGTGTCCCCAGAGTCACGCGGACAAGTCATCCGCCGATTGCGGCTGGCAGTGACAGAATTTTACGCGACTAGGCTCAAACGTAAACCGGACCAGGGGAAGGTTTTCCGGGTCTCGGCACGGTCAAACGTGTCGAATCATTTCCTTCGTGGCGGCAGTTTCACCCGCTTCGCTGATTGGCGTTTTATCCACCGTGCGCGCCTCGATGTCTTGCCTCTTAACGGAGCAAGACGTTGGGGTGACGGGGATAAGCGTTGCCGGCGCTGCGGGCACGATCTGGAGAGCCTTCCCCACGTCCTCAACCACTGCGGGCCGCACTCGGCGGCCCGACAACATAGACACGACGCCGTCGTCAATCGTATCGCGAAGGCCTGCCGCCTTCCAGGGGACATAAGGGTAAACAGACGGGTTGAGGGTGTCGACGGCGAGCTGGGGGCTCTCCGCCCTGACATTGTGGTCAGGCACGAGCCCTCAAAGAGTATCGTCATCGTCGATATCACCGTGCCTTTCGAAAACACCTATGTAGCGTTCGAGGAGGCCAGGGCGAGGAAAATCCTCAAATATAAACCCCTGGCCGATGAATTGCACAGGCACGGCTATCGCGTGACGGTCTCTGCGATCGTCGTCGGTGCCCTCGGCTCATGGGATCCGGCCAATGAGCCTGTTTTAAAACAACTAAGGGTTAGCAAAAAGTATGCACAGTTAATGCGAAGGCTCATTGTGTCGGAGACCATAAAATGGGGTAGGGACATCTACGTGGAGCACGTCTCGGGCGTACGTCAATACAGAGTAGCTGACGAGCTCCCTGCGGACAACCCGGGACCTCCCCCAGACCAAAGGCCATAGAGAACAGCCTCCTTCGCTCTACAGGTAGCTACGAATAGGTTAAGCACAACGCTACCTGACTTAGGACCAGTACTGGTCCTTATTTTATCTAATTGACTGAACATATCGATGTACCTGACTCAGGACCAGTACTGGTCCTATATGTATATTTTAATCTAGTCGGCGAGGGACCAGGGTCTGGCTTTTATTGATTGATACCTATTTCTTTATTTATTTTTATCTATATACACACGATTCGCACGTCATCCACCCATCTCATACTATCCTACTCCGCTTTCATCATTTTATTTATTATTTATCTCTGACTGTATTTTACACTTTCTATTATTGTATCTGTCCGATTTTATCTACCGATAATTCTTTATACTTCACATCTGTTCTTTCCTCACATTTTATTTTTAACCCCTTTGACTACCACTCTATGTACCATCACCTACTTGTCTCATCCACCACCGTCATCCATCTCATTACTCACCACCAGGCCCTGGAAACCCCCAAATAACTGCAATTAAAAGACTGAGTCTATAAGACAAAAAACAAAACATTATTTATAGCCCTCGCCTAAAGGCGAATGAATTTGTACTGATACCCCCGGGTGCACTATTGTAAACCCGGGGGAACATGTGTTGAAAAGAATAAACGCCTTGTATCTGTTCTTATCAGCTTAATATCTGATACGCTCCTCATTGAGGAGCCAGAATATTAAACTGATTTTTGGAAGTTGGCGGAGTGTCTGGGGCTTGCTCCGGCTCTGCCGCGGGTTGGCCTAGCATTGCAGTGCCGTTAGGTCCGGCCCATTAAATTATTTAAATAAAAACCCTGCCAACTTCCAAAAGTCAGAAGTAAAAAGTGCCTTCTGCAAAATTTTTATTCCGAGGAGCGATCCAAGCGCCATCTACCGGAACGGGTGCTGAGGCTTCTACGGGACTTTCTTCGTAGGTATAGGTGGTGCTGCTGCGCGGTGGTAAGGTAAGTGGTTCTTTCTTCTTCTTCTTTTCCCCGGCAACAGGTGGCGCCGTGGTGGCCTCTCTCTTGCCTCTCACGCGCCTGCCGACGGCCATAACACATCTACCTGTCACCTTAGACTAACTCGTCTGTGCCGCCGTGCCGCTATTTCGACTAAGTAATTAGCTCTGAAGGTACGGTGAGCTAAGGAAAGAGCTACGTCTTCCTCTCCCTAAACGCACCCTTGAAGACCCTTAGCGTTGATTCAATTATTGACCTCGTGAAAACGGGTCCGACGAGCCACGTTGAGGCGACTCAAGACAAGTGTAAGTCTCACAGCGTAGTCTAGCTTCGCTGCGAGATCCCGCCCGTCACCGCGTTCCGTCCAAGGCAGAGGTCTAGCGCGTTCTGACTCTGGAATTCTCGCAAGTCCTGACGGACGCGTTGCTGCCACCCTGCGGCGAGCGGTCGAAGCTGGTAGCGCGAACTATTACCTTCGACGCAGCGAACCAAAGGCTATCCGCCCCCTCTGGTCGGTAACTCTCTCGCCGCTCCGGAGGTAATACCGACTGTCGCTATTTCTCTTCTTACCCTCCGATCCCTCTTTACTTACCCACTCTATTCTATTACCCTCTTTTCTATATACCCACCAACTGCCTACTGAGCCAACGCGGGGCAGCACCATGAGTGATTTAAATAATAATGAAAATATTAATATTTTAATAGAATTTCCGTTCCCGGAGGAGTTTCGGTGCCCGTTCTGTTACGAGCAAAACCACGGGCGGAGGACGGGCGGTTTGTTCAAGGGGCATGGGGAGCTGGTGAAGCATGCCAAGAAATACCATCCAGATAGTCCAATAATTAAAAAGTGTGCTGCTTGCTGCTTCATCGGCGAGGGAGTCTATGCCCTGAAGCTGGTGAAGCAGCACTACGCTAAGCAGCACCAAGCTGTGGATTCGGCTCCGCGTGCCCCGAGAGCTGCCGCCGTGAGAACGTCCGGCGCCAATAATAATAATCGTACTGTAAACGTCTGCGATAGTCCTAGTTTAATTGTAAATAGCTTGACTAATACCTCGGGCCGAGGGAGGCTCGATAATTTTATTTTAAACAGATTGCCTGGACCGGGACGGGGGACAGCCTCCGCCACCACCAGCCGATCAACCGCAACGACGATGAGGAGCCAACGGACGGCGGTAACGACGGCTGCAGCAACCAACCCATCGCCAATAGCTGCAGCCAGACGCGGGGACAACTCCACCTTGAGCCCCGCAGCAGAGACGACGACCTCGACGCCATCTACATCCCAGGTGTCGACTCCAACTCCGACACCTGAAGTGCCACGGCCAGACATGGCCACCCCAACGACGACGGGGAGCGGTCCAAGCTCCCCCAGAGAGTCCCTGCCCTCCTTCTACGCAGGTCCAATGACGAGGAGCCGGAGGGCCTCCAGCGTCCCGGTGGGCGACCGGCTAGCGGCTCAACGCAACTCCATCTCCAGGCGAGCCGTGGTGCCTAGAACAGCTGTAGCAACGGTGAGGAAGATAGCCCCGGCATCGACGAAGGGGCGCTCGCCTGTCACCACACAATCTCCAACGGTGACAGGCTCTACGAGGCGCCCCTTAGCAACTACCACCCTGAAACCAACTCCGCCGGGGCAGAAAAGGATGAGCAACTCCCCCACCTACGCTGCAGTGACCGCAGCAAGCACCAGCCGGTCTACTCAGGCCGCGAGGGGTGCTACGACAGCACGCAGAGGGCTGCGCTCCGCTACGAGAGCTGCATCTCTACTGCCGAAGGAGACCGAGACCAGGCGCAGCCCTCCAACGAGGGAAAGCCGGGGTCCCCTCACACTTCCAACCATCACTGAGGACCTCTGGACCCCGGCGAGCGGACTGTCATGCCCCCTCACTTTGCCTGAGACGGCGACAACGACTACCATCACCACCACCACATCAGGGAGGCCCATCATGTCATCCCGGCTCTACAGGGCAAGGCAGGAGGAGACGAGAGCTGCAACTCCACCTCCAGCAGCTCCAGCGCTCCTCCCGGTGGCCATAGTCGGGGTAGCTGGACCATCGAGAGCTACCCCAGATCAAGGATCGACAACGCCGTGGCAGGCAGCGACAAGAAGGGCCCGCAGAGTCCACCAGAGCGGGCCCAGGTCACCAGGAGAGTCGTCGTCGGAAGAACAACCGCCGTCCCCGCCAAGAGCTCCTCCCAGAAACAGGCTGTCCCCAACAACGGCTCAGGCAAGACGCTCCAAAGAGAGCAATTCCAATTTTACCCCGAATTCCTCTCGGCATGGCCTCGGGGCTGGTCCCCGGAAGTCTGCAGGGAGTGATAATAATAATAATAATAACAATGATTCTCTCTCTCTTAATATTTCAAAGAATAGTTCATATAATAGATTCAACTTGCTGTTGAACAGTGTTGATAATAATTTTAATAACTCAAACAATCTAGATAACTCAGATAATTTAATAGATCCTATTGAAATTTCCACAGGTACGCCCCAGACGTGCTCCACGAGGGAGCCAGGCCGTGGGGAAAACGATAACAATAATACAATAAGGAAAAAAGATGGCGGACGAATAAGTCTCAAAAAGTGACAGTCAGAAGTGAAAGAACAAAAACACAATAAAAAGAGCAAAAAAGGAGGAAAAAAGTGGAAGTGAGCGACGAGGAAAACTAGAAGAACCACGGAGACCAAAGGTAACAAGAAGCGAAGCGAATAAGAACGTAAACAACACGCCGAAAAATACCACGGGAAGCTAGGTTAGGAGAAAGCAGATCCTACACAACAGGTCAGTGGCGCCACCCTAAGGCTATTCGAAGTACCGGCGCAGACACTGACAGTCGGTCAAGAAGGACAAAATGAACAACAACAAAAAGGAAAGCAAACTACCCCTATCAGGTCAAAGCACAATAACAACCCATCTATTAAGGTCCCAGAGCACCAAAGCTAATATGAAAAACAAGGAAGAGAAAGAAAACACGGGAAATGACCTAAGCGCAATACTAGCTAAACTAAACGACCTGTCTGCGGATGTAAAGGAGCTGAGAAAAGAAAATAAGAACACCAAACAGGCGCTACAAGAAATTCAGGAGATAAGATCAGACGTACAACAGAATAAAACAGAATGGAGCAACGAGGTGGATCAACTGAAGACAAGGATACTCGAGCTCGAAAAAAACGACGAGATAAGAGCGAAAACCGAAATAAGCAGAAATCTGACAATTAGAGGATGGATACCGGAGGATTACTCCAACCAACGATGCGAAGAAATGCTGAAATCCAAGCTGAAAATAGACGACCCAGTAGAACAAGTGACCCCAATCATAAGAGGAGAGCAAGTCACCCTAGTGATAATAAAGATGAAAACCAAAGAAGGGAAACACAGAGTACTACAAAACAAAAAAGAATTACACGGCACCGAAATTTACATAGCCCCCGACCGCACGTACAAGGACCGCGAAATCCAGAGGAAGATCCACCTGAAAGCAATGGACTACAGAGAGAGAGGAGCGACAGTGAAGGAAAAGTTCAAAGAACTAACCATTAACGGGGCTCGCTACACATGGAACGAGGAAAGGGGCAAGCTGATCGAAACCGCGGACCCAACGGAAGAAGTCGTCCAGCCGCAGAGCCCTACACGGAGAG
Source organism: Tenthredo mesomela (assembly GCA_943736025.1). Classification (NCBI taxonomy): domain Eukaryota; kingdom Metazoa; phylum Arthropoda; class Insecta; order Hymenoptera; family Tenthredinidae; genus Tenthredo; species Tenthredo mesomela. The sequence continues at coordinate 16,467,277 of OX031020.1, read as the reverse complement.
GTCAAAACACCAGAACTAGAAGAGGCGGAGGACGCCGAGGAGGGGGACACCAGGGAGAACCGAGGGACCGCGGAGAAGACAGAGGAAGTTACGACGACGGAGGAAGACATATAGACCAATGGTACAGAAACCACAGCCAAGACGACACCAACGAGAAGGGTGGAGCCGTAGACAAACAGAACACCTTCACCGAATACAGGTCCACAGAGCGGAGGCATGACACACGCCCCTGCCTCGGAAGCCCCTCATCGCAGTAGCAATACTGCCCACACTATCCGTTCCACGGAGACCGCCAAAGAAGATACCCGCCACAACCAAAAACAAAAGGAAGAAACCCAAGACCCCACAGCTGATAAAAACAACCCAAGACAAGACTCCGAGAAACTAACAGACATTATTTTTTGGAACGTGCATGGTATAACCAACCTATACGAGCTCACCGAAGAAGACCAAAAAGAACACTTGGGAAACTGTGCAATCATAGGAATCTCAGAAACGTGGCTATGCCACACCCCCAATAGACCCCCCAGCTTCCTGAAACACATGAAAAGTGAATACAGCCCTGCCATAAAAGAAAAATCAACGGGACGAGCCAGCGGGGGACTAGGACTCTACTATGACCCGAAAATAATTAAAAAACCCAAAATACTCGAAAGCAACGACATATGGCAGGGGATGAAATGCGAGATAGAAGGAAGAGACTTTGTAATAATAAACGTATACATAAAGGCGGATAACCACAGAGAAAGAATGGAAATGCTGAGCGAGTACGTTCTAGAAACAATAAGTGAAAACAACGATCTAGCAATCATTGTCGGGGGGGACTTCAACGGAAGGATAGGAGAACGGAACCAAATAGAAGAGTCACTACTAGAAGAAACTAATCTACACGGCAAAAGACAAAGCCAAGACACTAAAATTAACCAACAAGGCGAGACAATATTAAATTTACTAGAAAGCAACGGACTACTAACCCTGAATGGAAGAACAAGAGCAGATGAAGAAGGAGCAAAAACGTTCATAGGTGACAGGGGCACAAGCACAATAGACTACGTCTGGGTCAACATAAAAGCGGCACAGGAGACTCGAGACTTCCAGATTGTGTCGATGGGAACCTCCGACCACCTGCCGGCAAAACTTACCCTGAAGACGCCAAACCCCCAAACCCGAAAACCCAAGCCCATAAACCAAGCACAAATATACAGATACAAATGGAACCCTGAAGCCAGCAGGGACTACCGAAGAGCATTACAACTGACTAGATGCCCGGCAGCGGACACAGCCACGGTGGAAGAAATGAACGAGAAAATTAAACAGGCAATCAAGAGCGGAGCACAGCAAACCGACCAACTGAAATGCACGAACATAGGCCACGAGAACCCCAGACCAAACAAGCCCTGGTTTAACGAAGAATGCAGAATGCTGAGGAGGAAGGTCAACGCCCTACACAGAAGATACTACAGAACAAATGACGCAAGGAGCGAAGAGAAATACAAAACGGCGAAGAAGGAATACGGAAACAAACTCAAGCTTACCAAGAAAAAATATAGAAAAAGAGAACGAGAGGAACTATGCAAAGCAAAAGACATGAAAACGTTCTGGAAGATAATCAGCACATACAGGAAAAAACCCTACAGGGGCTGCCCAATCACAAAAGAGGAATGGCAGGAATTCTGTGCCGCTTCATACCCACCAAGAGAGAACATCGACAGACCCATCGAAGAAAGAAGCAACCCAACACTAGAGAGCGAAATAACATACGGAGAAGTCCATGAAGCAATTAGGAGAATGAAAAACAACAAGAGCCCCGGCCCAGACGGAATTCCCAACGATTTCTACAAAGGGCTACCCGACAACTGGACATATTATACGACAAGACTTTTCAACAAAATACTGGAAACGGGAGAAACACCACAAGACTGGAGCACCTCGGAGGTAGTGATGTTCTATAAAAAAGGAGAGCCACGCGACCCAAGCAACTACCGAGGCATCGCCCTAGCAAACGCACTCTCCAAATTATTCACGTCAATACTTGCAACAAGGATCAATAAATGGTGCGAAGACGACCAGATTCTACCAGAAGGGCAAGCAGGATTCAGACGAGGACGAGGATGCGACGACAACATCTTCACCTTAAACACAAAAATCACACTGGCCCTCAAGAACCCTAGAGGAAAACTGTACGCAACCTTCGTGGACTTTCGCAGGGCTTTCGACTCCGTAGACCATATGATACTCTGGAGCAAACTGCAGGAAATTGGGGTAGGAACAAGAGTCATAAGGGTGCTAAGAGACTACTACAACAAGGCGACAACAAGAGTGAGAGTAGACAAGATCGACAAAACCGAGGAATTCGACATAACCCAAGGTGTCCTTCAAGGGGACCCACTCAGTCCGACCCTGTTCTCGCTGCTACTACATGACCTCGACACATACCTATTCGACAAGGGACACACGAACGTGATTAAAAAAATGGAACTACTACTCTTTGCAGACGACCTCGTTATACTGTCCGACGACGTAGTCGAACAACAAAACAAACTCAACACATTAGCGGAGTACTGCGCACAAAACAAGCTTGAGGTAAACAAAACAAAAACACAAGTCCTACTGTTCAGAAAAGCTGGAAAGGCACCTAAACAACGCAAGCTGAAATATGAAGGAATCGAATTGCAGACGGTAAAAAGCTACATATACTTAGGAGTACCTTTCACAACATCTGGAAAATTTGGAGTTGCCATGGAATACTTCTCAACGAGGGCTAGACTGGCACTCGGCGCGATATGGGTCACAATGATAATCTCAAGAATGAGCAACTGGTCACAACGAATATTACTCTTCAACGCAGTGGTATCGGCCGCGCTGCTGTACTGCGCAGGGCTGTGGGGACTAAACCACATAGATGAGCTCGACAAGATCCAGAGGGCCTTTCTCAAGGGGGTCCTAAGTGTGCCGCGATGCACACCAGGCTACATGCTACGCGTAGAGACGGGCTCAACAACACTGAAGAACAGAATAGTAAAAAGGGCACTGACATACTGGGCGAAAATCAAAACCATGGAGGCGGAACGCTACCCCAGAAGAGCCCTGGAAATGCTCACAGAACTAGACTCAAGAAGAGACAACATAAGCGACAGAAACTGGTATACGACTATAAAAAGAATTTTAAACACCTACGATGTCACACTGGCAGAGAGAAACGCGACAGCGGAAGAAATCCTTTACACCATCCCGGAGGTACAGAGCAAGATCATACTCCAACAGCGATCCGAAGACCAGCACCGGATAACAAACTCCACGTACAGTACCGTGTATAAAACCATCAGAAGCACTGAAAGAGAAAAAGAGGAAGACTACCTGACGATGCATATCCCACTAAACAACATGAGGCTGTTGGCACAACTGAGACTATCGGGGGAAGAGAAGGCTATCATTAAATACAAAAGCGTTAAATACATAATCAACACGAAAGAGATCTGTCTCGGCTGTAAGGTACCAGAAACCTTAGAACACATCCTGTGCGACTGCCCACTATACAACCAACTGCGAAGTAAATACATTCAAGACGCCAAATACCCGCAGATACTGATAATAGAGAACGGCGAACGGGCGAACAACGTGGCATATTACATCCTCAACTGCCTAAGAGTAAGAGCTTTTTACAGAGGAGAATGAACACAGAACAAGAATCAACACCGATCAAAAACCATACACGCAATACAGTACCAATACTATAAGAATAGAACAGCATAACTATACAGTACATAAGCTAGCTTTATACCAAATGTCAATAACACTGTAACCTTGTAATAGGGCTAACGCCCTCAACAAGTAACCTAATAAATAAATAAAAATAAATAATACAATAAGGGTGGGGTTTTCAAATCAGTCCAGGGGGGTGGGATCAAGGGGAGGTAGAGCAACTCGGCGAGGTGCATCCGGATCCGGTGGAGGGGAGGTAGCGTTCGCTTCCTCGGGGCGGGCGACCCGTCCTGCGAGTAGTCACGGATCGGCTGCGGTCTCTCGACACCCACCAGCTCCAGAGCGACGGTCGCCAACGGCTGCTGGTCAGGCCCTCCGTCGTCAGCGGGATCCCCGGCCTCGTGCCGAGGATGCGCTGACGGCTACGAGGGACTTGCTGATCGGCAAGGCGGAAGCGGCCGTCACCCACGAAGATCTGGAAGAGACGGCGACGCAAGTCGCGGCCTTCTTCCAAGGCTCTGGAGAAGCGGTGGGGGTCCAGAGGAGCAGAGTAAGCGGCGGCAGGGGTGGCCGAGGGGGAGGGGGGCGTGGAGCGGATCGCGGGCGCGGTTCGAGGGATCGCCGCGATGACCGACAAATGCAACACCAGCGTCGGCAACAGCCACGGCCGGCCCTTCCGGGTAGAGGTGACCGGGTGGAGGAGGCAACTAGAATTCAAAGACTGTTCCGGGCTAACAGGCGGCGCGCGGTTCAAGAGGTGCTCCTGGGTCCCTCCCAGCACTGTCAAGTGTCTCGGGAACGGATCTGGGCTCACTTTGAGAATATGTACGCTCCGTCTGCGCCACTCGGAGCACAACCTCCTCCGCCTCCGTACGGACCTCCAGACGAGGCGAGCAACGGTGCTCTGCTTCGGCCCTTTACGGTGAGTGAGGTAGACCAGAAGCTCCGGCGGACGTCAAACTCTGCGCCTGGACCTGACGGTCTGACTTACGATGACCTGCGGAGGGCAGAACCAGAGTGCCTACTGCTCACCGCTCTTTTTAACACCTGTCTACGTCTGGAGAGGGTCCCCTCTAACTGGAAGGAATCCAATACCGTGCTGGTGCACAAAAAGGGTGATCGCGACGATCTCTCGAACTGGCGACCGCTCGCGCTAGGTGACACGACTCCCAAACTCTTTGCTGCTCTCCTAGCAGACCGTCTGCTTACGTGGTCGATCCGAAATAAGCGTCTTAGCAACTCACAGAAGGGCTTCCTGCCGTGCGAAGGTTGCTACGAGCACAACTATGTGCTGCAGGAGGTCCTCAACGACGCTCGCAGGGGGGGCCGTCAGGTGGTGGTGGCTTGGCTGGATTTGACCAACGCGTTTGGCTCGGTCCCCCATGCCGCTATCTACCGTGCCTTGGAGGAGGCGGGCGCTCCTCCCGCTCTCCAAAGCATAGTGGAGAGTATGTATGATGGCTGCACCACCCGGGTGCGCACCGCCGAGGGTCTCACTGAACCAATACAAATACAATCGGGGGTTAAACAAGGGTGCCCGATGAGCCCTGCGGCGTTTAACCTCGCTCTCGAGCCGGTGCTGCGTGCAGTCGCCGACTCACCTGCGGGTTACACGCTGCATGGCCATCGACACCAAATATTAGCATACGCTGACGACCTGGCTCTCATTTCAGATTCCACTGAGGGTATGGGCGAATTATTGAGAAAAGTGGAGGCTGCGGCTGGTGGGATCGGACTTCGGTTCAACCCTGCGAAGTGTGCAACACTACATCAGAATTGCAGAGGCACTCGCAGGGTCATGCCCACCCGCTTCACCCTCCAAGGCGAAGAAATAAGGGCCCTGGCAGCCGGCGAGCCTTACCAGCATCTCGGAGTCCCCACCGGTTTCCAAGTTAGACAGACTCCTGTTAGCGACCGACCGAAATCGAATGTGAATGTAGGTGTATGTGTGTGTGTGTGTAGGACAATATGGATTAGCAAATGTATAAGCGTAACGATAATACGAAAAGTATGTGAGGACAAAGTCCGCTAGGTCCGTCGAACGAGAGCGAAGAATGCCAGAGAGTCAGTACGCAAGGTATAGTGAATCAGATTAGACGTGCGATATAGTTCCGAGCGTAAAACGTAAGATTAACGGTAAACGTACCAATTAGTTTAAGTCGCGCGTGCATGTTAAATTATATATATATATCCAATTAAGAGTGTTATTGTTAAATCTGGGACCTGCGGTCCCGAATACGAGATTTCTGTTGTGTCGTCTTATCTAATTGATAAATAAAGTTGATTGCCGGCATAACGTCTAACGGTCATTCTAATAATAAGGAAATCACCCGTCCCGAAATTATCCTGACACGAATAATAAAATAAAGAAATAAACCCCTATAACAATTCAGAAGTGGGATATACCCGCAACAACGCGCATCAAACCGCGATAAAATTCGTAAATCGGCAAAGTGTAGTTCGCGACGGGTAGTATTTGAATAACGGACAAACGGGTGCGAAAATGGCCGCCGAAGGCCGAAAAATAGTTACCGCGTGCGCGTACGCAAAACTAAGTGAATTAAAGTGAAAATGAATGGTGACGGAAAATCGGTACCAGTAGACGAGTTCGAACGATTTTATCAGAATATACGTAAAACCTTAAGATCCCCGCAATTGGGAAACATGTCGCATTCAAATAATTTCGACAATTCGCGAAATAGCAACGAAAATTCAGTTCGACCAGGACCAGGAGCCGCAGGAGGCCTTCCTCCTCGAGATGGACACAGTGCGCAGTTTTCTGGCGCAATTAACCGTCCAGGATTAAATCCGAACGGCCAATTAGATAACGAGTTCTCACATGACATGGACATAGAAGAACAGATCGACGGTGACCACGGCGCGCGCAACCGATCAGCCGGAGGAACACCGTCGCTAGAATCCGCTATATGGGTTATGGTGGAAGAAGGAAGAAGGAGAGACATGCTACTAGAGAGACTGCTAACCCGACTCACGATTGGGGATGGCACACGTCACATCGAAGGCCAAACAACATTGACGATGCCAACGCGTCACAATGAGACCACACAACCGATGGTACCAATGTATCATATAATGCCAGATCTTAGCGCCAATATTGGCGATTTCACAGGTGATGTAGGTAGCATCCGCGCAAGAGAATGGCTTGAAACGTTAGAGAGCATGAAGCAACTGCATCATTGGCCAGATAACTTCGCTCTAGAAGCAGCTGGATCGCATCTAAAGGAGGGCGCAAAAGAATGGTTCCGAATGAAGACACGCGAATTAACGACATGGCCAATGTTCAAGCATGCGTTCCGCATGACCTTTATAACGGTGGATAGTACGACATTACGCTGGAAACGAATGACCGAACGGATTCAGCAAAAAGATGAATCCTTGAGCGCGTACTTCCACACAAAGGCGAAATTATGTAACGATATCGGATTGGGAACTGACGATGCCAAAGAACAAATTCTAGTAGGACTATGGTCCAGAGAAATCTGCAACGCGATGGCAGCCCGTACACACGCTTCAAGAGATGAGTTGCTGCATGATATGTTAACATATGAGCGAATGGTGAAGCAACGTACCGAGCGTCTTCGGAACATAAGAGAACCTGCAAATACAAATAAACACAAGCCAGCTGCGACCTCTTCGAGTCAGACAAATACATCGAAGAAGCCTGCAGGAACACACACGGCCGAGCGTAACGCAGACACGCGACCGCCGTTAACGAATCAAGAAGGACAACCCAAGTGTTATAATTGCAATACTTACGGACACATTTCCAAACATTGCACCCAACCGCGAAGAGAACTGTTGTGCCTGAAATGCAAGGGAAAAGGGCATACGCAGAGACACTGTCCAGTGTCAAACAGTACGGAAACAAAACAAGTCAACCAAATCGGCAGCGCCGATCGTAACGCTGTGAACAAATACCTAAAGGTTATCCGTGTGAACGGGAGTGAACTTAACGCGTTAATCGATCCGGGTAGCTCGGAGTGCACCATAAAAGCCTCCGTGGCACTACTAGAACAGTTTGAAGTGATACGAGTGGTTTGTGAATTAAAAAGTTTTGGTCCAAACCATTTTAAGGTGAAATCACCAGGTATTGTGCGAGCAACAGTGAACGTGGACAATGTAGTGGTCGATGACGTGATACTACGAATCGTGCCGGACGATGCACAAGCTGTAGATGTCCTAGTGGGACGAACATTTACCGAAGCTCCGCATGTAGAGTACCATAAAATAGGTGATGAGTTGATATTCAAAAGAAATACCGTAATGGACCTTACTGGCGATACTGTCACAGACAGCGACGAAAGGCAGGATCGTAATGTGGTGAGTGACATTGAATTGGCACCGCGTTCTGTCAATTTTATTGAAATATCGAATAACAGTGAGGTATACGAATTACCTGTGTTGAACCTCAGTAAGGACACACTGACATTAACGAAAGAAAACATACACGTACGCGGAGAGATTACACGCGTACCAACACGAGAGCAAACATCGACACGACGACCGATACAACGAGACGACATCGACGTAGGTGAGGATCAGAGGGAAGAAACAGTAAAGGACTTATTAAGTGTAATCAATAGTTATCGCGACTGTGTCGCATTAAGTATGAATGAATTAGGATGTGCACGTGAGGTAGAGACGGATATAAAAGAGATACCAGGTAGTATGCCTGCATTTAGCAAACCGTATCGTGCGAGCAACACGGAGCGTGAAACTATGAAAGAAATCGTAAGAGAATGGAAGGATGAAGGGATCGTGACCGAAACCGACTCGCCATACGCGAGTCCTGTCTTGCTAGTTCGTAAGAAGACAGGAGAGGCTAGACTAGTAGTAGATTACCGCAAACTAAATAAACAAACGGAACGAATGCACTTTCCTCTACCTGATCTAGACGATCACTTAGTTCAGATAGGCGATAGTTCAATTTATACAACGCTAGACTTAGCTCATGGTTACCTGCAAGTACCCTTATCCAAAGAAGCTCGCGCGAAAACCGCATTTATTACCCCGGACGAAACAGGAGAGTTTACACGTATGATGTTCGGACTTATGAATAGCCCGTTCTATTTTTCTAAGGCTATGTACAAGGCTTTAGGCCCGCTAAGAAGTCAGGTAGTATTATTCTACTTAGATGATATTTTCATACCCGCGAAGGATTGGTCGGATCTGAAAGACCGACTTATTCTAGTATTCGAAGCATTACGTAAGGCCGGATTAACGATCAAATTATCAAAATGTAAATTCTTGAAAACAAAAGTGGACTATCTCGGTTTCGAAATCTCGAAAGATGGAATAGAACCGGGAGAGCACAAAATACGAGGGATAGCTGCATTCCCAACCCCTAAAAACGTTCACGAAGTACGTAGATTTTTAGGGATGACTAGTTTTTTCCGCAGATTCGTACCTAAATTCGCACAGATCGCGGAACCCCTGCATAAGTTATTACGAGCGAATCAACCCTTTACTTGGGATAAAAATGAGATCGAGGCGTTCGAGAAACTAAAGAGTGTGCTTGTGAATAAACCGATCCTTCAGGCATTCAACGCGAGACATGCAACGGAATTGCATACCGATGCCAGCTTCAAGGGCCTCGCCGCGATGCTATTACAACGAGGTACAGATAATAGACTGCACCTAGTATATGCGATAAGTCGTCGTACAAGCGAGACCGAGAAAAACTATCATTCGAGTAAGTTAGAACTACTAGCAATAGTTTGGGCGGTATCCCGCCTACGAAATCTGTTGATCAACATACCATTTAAGATAGTCACGGATTGTCAGGCCTTGCTGTATCTTAGCACTCAAAAGACAAAGAATCCACAAGTAATACGATGGCATAACTTAATCAGTGAATTTGACTTCGAAATAGTTCACAGGCCAGGCACGAAACTATTACACGTGGACGCTTTAAGTAGAGCCCCGACAAATCCGGAAGAGAGTGAGTGTGATATATCTGAACGATTGAGTGAAATATTTACTGTAACGAATGATGTAGATGAAATAATAATGTACCAATATTCCGATGAGGAATTACGGCGTAAGAAGGAAATTCTAATGAAAAAAATGAGTGCGCGATCGAAAAGTGAAATAAGCGAAGTGAACGGTTATGTGTGTCGCGACGGTATACTATACAAAGACGATGCACAAAAATTGCGATATGTGGTACCGAAGACTATGCGCAAAGGACTTATCGTGCGTTTCCATGACCTACAGGGTCACCAAGGCGTCGATCGAACAATTGACAAAGTTCTACAATATTATTACTTTCCGGGGGTTCGTCGTTACGTTAAACAGCACATACAGGCGTGTTTGCAGTGCATAATCACTAAGAGCAAAACAGGAAAACAAGCCGGATTGTTGCACCCCATCCCCCCCGGGACGCGGCCTTTTGCGATAATCCACATCGATCATCTCGGACCATTGGTCACAACACGGAAGCAAAATAAATACGTCCTTGCCTTGATCGACAACTTGACGAAATTTGTCATTCTGCGAGCTGTGCGTAATACGAAAGTTGTGAATGTAGTGCGCGTAATGGAGGAATTCGTTCTAACCTACGGTGCTCCAATTCGTATAATTTCCGACCGAGGTACTTGTTTTACCGCGAAGCAATTCGAACAATTTTGTCAACGGCACGGTATACGCCACACTCTAAATTCACCGCGACACCCGCAGGCGAACGGTCAGATTGAACGAGTTAATAGCACGCTGATACCAGCGGTGCAAGCCAGCATAGAAGACGACGAAGGTCGAGATTGGGACACCAAATTGAAAGAAGTACAACGCAACCTTAACGAGTCCATAAACGCAACGACGGGAAAGAGTCCCTTCGAACTTTTGTACGGTTACGCAGCACGACACGACGAGGGCGAGCTGCGTAAACTAACTATCGAGGACGAGACAAGGTACACTCAACCGGCGATATTACAAGAGGAGGCACGAGGGCGAATCGCTGAGGAACAGCTCCGCTATAAAGCACGATATGACCGTAACCGATCAAAGAATGCACTTTTCCACGTAGGAGATATCGTGTTTATGAAGACGGCACCGACTGCAACGGGAGAGTCTACGAAACTCCAAGGCAAATTCCGAGGACCATTATCCGTCACACAGGTTTTGCGAGGAGATACATACGCTGTAGCCGATCTGCGAGAAGATCAACGAGGTCAAAGGTATGCCTCCACAGCTCACGCCAGCCAACTAAAAATTTGGCGCCCGCATGAAGCGGAAGAAGACAACGACGCTGACGACGCGTCATCTGATGTAGACGATCTGCAAATTCCGAACTCAACGGATAACGAACGCGAGGAAACTCCTGATGTAACAGACGAGTACCCCCCTCCCGAACCAGAGAGAACAACAACCAGAACAAAACGCAACCGCCGACCTACAGAAAGATACGGCGCTTACGTTACCGACCTTTCGCCCGAGGACGAGCTACAGACGAGGATGGCCGAGTGTTAGCGACCGACCGAAATCGAATGTGAATGTAGGTGTATGTGTGTGTGTGTGTGTAGGACAATATGGATTAGCAAATGTATAAGCGTAACGATAATACGAAAAGTATGTGAGGACAAAGTCCGCTAGGTCCGTCGAACGAGAGCGAAGAATGCCAGAGAGTCAGTACGCAAGGTATAGTGAATCAGATTAGACGTGCGATATAGTTCCGAGCGTAAAACGTAAGATTAACGGTAAACGTACCAATTAGTTTAAGTCGCGCGTGCATGTTAAATTATATATATATATCCAATTAAGAGTGTTATTGTTAAATCTGGGACCTGCGGTCCCGAATACGAGATTTCTGTTGTGTCGTCTTATCTAATTGATAAATAAAGTTGATTGCCGGCATAACGTCTAACGGTCATTCTAATAATAAGGAAATCACCCGTCCCGAAATTATCCTGACACGAATAATAAAATAAAGAAATAAACCCTTATAACACTCCGTTATTGACCATCGACGATCTTCTCCGGGATCTCCGCGCCGTCGACGGGTCTCTTCTCACCCCCTGGCAGAAGGCCGAGACCGTGGCTACCTTTTTGGTGCCACGCCTAGAATTCCTGCTGCGGGGTGCACTAGTGGAGAAAGGTCCCCTAAAAGAAGCCGATAAATTAGTTAGAAAAACGGTAAAATCCTGGCTCCACCTGCCCCAGCGTGCCAGCGCCGAGCCAGTCTACCTCCCTCCCAGCCGGGGGGGCTGTGGACTGCTCCCACTTGCAGACATGGCTGATGCCCTGTCCATCGCTCATGCCTACCGCCTGTTGACGGTGGATGATGCGGTGGTCAGGTCATTGGCCTGGGCATCGCTGAGGCATGCGGCAGCCATGAAAATAGGTAGAGCCCCGAACAATCATGATCTCGCAACTTACCTCTCCGGTTCGCTGGAGGGGGAGTTCGCACGCGACGGGGGGGACATTTCTTCACTGTGGTCGAGGGCTCGGAATGCGACCCGGAGATCCAAGGATAAGATCGCAGCCACTTGGAAGTGGTCGGAGATAAGAGAGGAACTGGTGCTGACGATGAGAGGCTCGGGCGAGCGTGAGACGACGGTGTCCCCAGAGTCACGCGATCAGGTCATCCGCCGATTGCGGCTGGCAGTGACAGAATCTTACGCGACTAGGCTCAAACGTAAACCGGACCAGGGGAAGGTTTTCCAGGTCTCGGCACGGTCAAACGTGTCGAATCATTTCCTTCGTGGCGGCAGTTTCACCCGCTTCGCTGATTGGCGTTTTGTCCACCGTGCGCGCCTCGATGTCTTGCCTCTTAACGGAGCAAGACGTTGGGGTGACGGGGATAAGCGTTGCCGGCGCTGCGGGCACGATCTGGAGAGCCTTCCCCACGTCCTCAACCACTGCGGGCCGCACTCGGCGGCCCGACAACATAGACACGACGCCGTCGGCAATCGTATCGCGAAGGCCTGCCGCCTTCCAGGGGACATAAGGGTAAACAGACGGGTTGAGGGTGTCGACGGCGAGCTGGGGGTTCTCCGCCCTGACATTGTGGTCAGGCACGAGCCCTCAAAGAGTATCGTCATCGTCGATATCACCGTGCCTTTCGAAAACACCTATGTAGCGTTCGAGGAGGCCAGGGCGAGGAAAATCCTCAAATACAAACCCCTGGCCGACGAATTGCACAGGCACGGCTATCGCGTGATGGTCTCTGCGATCGTCGTCGGTGCCCTCGGCTCATGGGATCCGGCCAATGAGCCTGTTTTAAAACAATTAAGAATAAGCTCTAAATATGCTCAATTAATGCGAGGGTTCATTGTGTCGGAGACCATAAAATGGGGTAGGGACATCTACGTGGAGCACGTCTCGGGCGTACGTCAATATAGAGTAGCTGACGAGCTCCCTGCGGGCGACCCGGGACCTCCCCCAGACCAAAGGCCATAGGGAATAGCCTCCCTCGCTCTACAGGTTGCTACTAATAGGTTAAACTCAACGCTACCTGACTTAGGACCAGTACTGGTCCTTATTTAATCTAACTGACTGAACATATCGATGTACCTGACCCAGGACCAGTACTGGTCCTATATATATTTTAATCTAGTCAGCGAGGGCCCAGGGTCTGGCTTTTATTTATTGATTTTCTATACATGTATACTAAATAAGATCCGCATCTCATCCACTCATCTCATACTAGCTTACTCCGTTTTCATCATTCTATCTATTATTTATTTTTGACTGTATTTTACACTTCTTATTCTTGTATCTGTCTGTTTTTATTTCTTGATAATTCTTATACTTTACACCTGTTCTGTCCTCACATTTATTTTTAACCCCCTTGACTCCCACTCTATGTATCATCACTTTACTCGCCTCATTCACCACCATCATCCATCTCATTACTCACCACCAGGCCCTGGAAACCCTAAATAACTGAAACTTAAAGACTGAGTCCACTGGACTATAATCCAAATTAAATTAATTATATAGCCCTCGCCGTAAAGGCGATAAACTGTACTCAGGGCCGAACTTAGCCATTTGCCGCCCCAAGGCCGATTTTTTCGTGCCGCCCCATTATAAGGGCTGCAAAATCTCGGAGTTTTTTTTTTCCTTCAGTTCGAAAACCTTGCTATGAATTGTGAATCTAATACCAAATTGAATCGCAGGTGAATGAGAATTATAACTCATTCGCAGTTGCTTATCTTTAGATAATTGTTTGTGTAATATACAGTACCTTTCATAAGTTCGGGATCACCTTCCGAATTCTCGATCAAAACAGAAAGTTGAATATCACGGTAAAAAACAAAATCGTAGTCCAATGGTCCAGGTGGCATTTGAAAAGAGAAAGAACCAGCTGCATTTTCCCTCTTTTTCCAATTTTACACGATTTTTTCCGCACTCACTAGATAATGTTAAGCATAACCGTTCTCTGCGATTTCCATACTCTTCAAAAGTCGTGTGTACCTAATTCTTTGAGAAATGGGAATGAACATTTTTTCTCTCAGCGACTTGAAAGTGTTCATATTAGGCTGTAAGTTGGTTTTTCTAAAGTAAGATCTGCGTTTTTTCTTCGTCAAGTTATTCAATTTTTTGTGCGGAAAGTCAGTTTTTACTTTATGGTCCCTCCGAGAAAAAATTTCCATTGCCATTTCTCAAAGACTTACACGCGACTTTTCAAAAGTATGAAAATCGCAAGAAACAGTTATGTTCAACATAACATGGTAAGTGTGAAAAAAATCGTGGAAAATTGACAAAAGAAGCGAAATAAAGCGGGTTCTTTCCACTTTCAAATGCCACCGGGACTATTAGACTAAAAATTTTTTTTACTAAGATATTCAATTTTCTGTCTCGATCGAAAGTTCAGAAGGTGATCCCGAACTTATGACCGGTACTGTATGACGATCGAATTTGGAATTATTTTCCTGCAAATGAATGGATCAGAGAATAAAAAAGCGAGATACACTATTTAGTCTATACGCAATACCCCCTTTCTGTATGCAATGGTAGGTCCGGAGCCGTTTAGGGTGTTTTTATATGTTCTCGGGGGTGAGGAATCCGAATCCATCGGTGGTTTTTTCAAAAAGTTGGGCGAACACATTGTTATTAACAATTTTCAGTGTTCTTCCGACAAATATGACGTTTTTCGCAAAAACTATCATATTTACGAGAAAAATTGTTCCCAGCATTTTTATTTATTTTTTTTTTATTTATTTTATTTATTATTTATTTATTTATTTTTTTTTAAAGAAGGAAGTTTATTGAAACAGAAAAGTTCGTTTCACGAAATACAGTTGGGCTTGGTAAGTAAGGGCTCTACACCATACCCACACAGCAATCGAACGTCCCTTGAACGTCGTAGAGAGCTTATAAATATTTTTGCAAGGTCTCGTGTATCCTCTCTGAGAAGTCGTATGGACGTCCCTAGGACCTACTATGTCCCGTTTTTGAAGCTCGCTCGAACGTCGCACGAACGTCTAGCGGTACGCACGACGGAGCTTCCAGAGACGTCTGGGTGACATTCGAATTTTTGGTTTGTGATATAATTATCGATATACATAGGATTGGTTGTAGAATCGAAGTGCAATAACTGGACTTTGAAAGAAGAATGCCCGGTTGCATAAAGGTGAGTTACCCAAAAATTTCAATAACCTCCGCAGATACTACTCGTTCAACCTACGACTGTCAGAAGTTAACAGCGATTCATGACAGCTGTCAGATGAAAAAACGGTTGAACGGGTAGTATTTGCGGGGTTACCTACGGGGTATTCGAAGGTTCGGGTAACCCACGTTTATGCAACCGGCCATAAAAGAATAAAATTATTTCAAAAGCCGGTAGATTGTAGTAAAAATACTGACATCAAAGGCACAAGTCACAAATTATGATGAACACAAGTTATCACGAGTGTGGTGACTTTACAACTTCGATCCATGCCCACCAATTGAAGGAATCGAACCTTCTCACTTGGAACGAGTTTACTCTACGGTTTTGTCCGGGTATGCTCAGCAGGACTTGTCAATAGGGCTGTGCCGAACAGACCGTGCCCTGGACGCATGGATGTCCGGTGGTGAACAATGATAGAAAATAAGAGCTAGTATATATGTAAAGCATAGTCCTATTGAGTGCTAGGGAGAGAGAAGCTAAGCTAATGCGCCGCGTAGTGGTCACGGACTGAAGTTGTAATAACAATATATTCTGACGTTCTGGAGACGTCTACAAGACGTTCTGTATGGTTAAACAAATGTGTACTCTCTAAGACGTCAGTTTGCTGACGTTCCAGCGAGCTCAGCAAAGGGACATCTGAGCGACGACTGTGGGGAAAATGTGCTGTGTGGGTACACTAGCAGGAGTGGGTCGAGAAAAAAGAACACCTAATTTGCTTGATTCTTCGGTTCCATATCATAAATTGCAATATTATAGATATTTAAACGGTAAGGGTTGAGTGACAAAAAAAATAGTTTTGGCAAAAGTACTTTTTTGTACAATAAAACTGTTAAAATGCATAGAAGAGTAGTTTTCCCGATTTTTTTTTGTACTCTCTTTTTTTGGCATTCCTCGAAATTCTGACAAAAAAAAGTCACTCTATCAAATGCCGCCCCCCAAAATATGCCGCCCTAGGCCATGGCCTTGTTGGCCTAGGCGTAAGTTCGGCGCTGGGCCCCTTCACACCGCACACCCCGCTCCCTGAGCTCATCGATGCGTTACGGCCGATCGGTCAGCTAGCCTGGCCCGCCCCGGCCTGTAATAGTATATTATGTGGCATGCCCGTAAACCAAGTGTTTTTCGGCGAGAATAATGATTTCAGGACGAGCTAAAGGCGAGCCGGAAGCGAGTTCTGAAATCATTATTCGAGTCAAAAACGGTTTACGGGTGCGCCCCATACTGTATTTTTTTCGAAATAGGCATGAAAAGTCACTTTGACGCCTGTTGAGATTCACTAGACGAAGAGTGGGGTTATGGTGCGATCTGTCGCGCACTTCGAACCGCGCATCGAAACTGCCGTATAAAGACTTTATACGGCAGCTTTGGAATGCGCACTTCGAACTGCGCATCCAGACTGCCGTATAAAGACTTTATAGGGCAGTTCTGAAACCAACCGTATAAAGTGACACTTTGTGGATCAAAAACAGGCGTCAAAAAGTGACTTTTCAATGCCTATGCCGAAAAAATATATTTCGGAAGTATTTCTTACTTTACTTTGAGTAGGTAATCTGGCCGATTTGCTTTTTTGCCTGCCTATTCGTCAAACGTCGTCGACAAATGCATATAGAATATATGGTCAGCTGATTTCAAACTTATTTATTCTAGTGAGAAAGAGTTAAATTCGAACTCGATTTTGATATTATACAGGAGTAACTCATGTAATGAGTTGAAAAAATGTTATTTAAAAATATTATACCTAACTGATCGAGATTCGCAATTCAGATTCAGCAGTGATCTACTGAATTTTCGATTATACAGCAAATTCTTAATTTCTTGCAGGTATTATTCTATGTAAGTTTTCCGCGTTGAATGAAAAATTGAGTCACAGGGAAAAAAAAATTAAGGTAAAATACTCAGTTGGCCTTTTTTAAATTTGCAGAACATTGTATATTTTTTATCGAATAAAAAAACGAAAACCCGAATTAGAACTCAATGGTAAAAAATAACAACACAATGTCAATGAAATATAAATCAATTATGATAGAGATGATTTGTAACAAACATAAACATAATAATATGAAAACTCACAGATTTATAGAAGTATAATTATTCACTAAATATAATTCGACAGCCATAAATACAACATTAAGATATTATTGAAAAGTAATTATTTGTTTCTTGAAATATGAATATGATGTTATGTGATCCACCTGCCTCTAGTATTTATGGCTTTCGAATTATATTTAGTAGATAATTATACTTTTATATAAATCTGTAAGTTTCCATATTATTATATTTATGTATATGCTACAAATCATCTCTTTCATAATTTATTTATTCATACCATATGTGAATTTATCGGACCAGTCGAACCAAATTTTTAAGTCTTCTAACTGAAGCTGACCTCTATATAGAGCGTGCAATCTTCAGATAGACCGAAAAAAACGGAAGTGCATCATAATTATTTTTTCAAGTAAAAATTCCTTCAGCCCGGGTTTGAACCGGGACCTCCGCATTTGTACTGCGACGCCTTGTCCAATTAGACCACTGAAGGACTGGAGGAATCTTTACTTGAAATTCATGTTATTGTCATTGACCTTCTTAGTCCCAGGTCTGTGTTTATTTCATTGAGTAGTGACTCTATCGTTCGAAGCCTATTAATTCATACCATATGTGAATTTATCGGACCAGTCGAACCAAATTTTTAAGTCTTCTAACTGAAGCTGACCTCTATATAGAGCGTGCAATCTTCAGTCTTCAATAATTTATTTATATTTCATTGATATTGTGTTGTTAATTTCTACTATTGAGTTCTAACTTTGGATTTTCGTTTTTTGATTCGATAAAAATATACAATGTCATCCAAAATTTGTAAACGGCCAACTGAGTATCTGACTCAATTTCTCATTCAACGTAGAGAATAATACCTGCTAGAAATTAAGAATTTTCTGCAATCGTCAATTCAGTAGATCACTGCTGAATATGAATTGCGAATTTCGATCAGTTGGGTATAATATTTTTAAATAACATTCTTTTCAACTCATTACATAAGTTACACCTGTATAATATCAAAATCGAGTTCGAATTAAACCCTTTCTCACTAGAATAAATAAGTTTGAAATCAGCTGACGATATATTCTATACGCATTTGTCGAAGATGTTTGACCAGTCGGCAGGCAAGAAGGCAAACCGGCCAGATTACCTACTCAAAGTAAAGTAAGAAATACTTCCGAAATATATCTACAGGCCGGGACGGGCCAGGCTAGCTGAGCTCAGGGAGCGGGGTGTGCGGTGTGAAGGGGCTGCTCAACAGCGTAGACGCTAAACCGCATGAGCTTGAATTTCGACCCTACAAGAACTTTGTTGCCCGACTGTACATGGGGAATCCCACGCCAACTTGACCAATGAAATTCCCTCACTATTTTCGATTTGCTTCGAAAAAATTTCTACAGTTGTCCTAATACTAAAACAGCCCCCTGAATTTTTCCAGTTCTTTTTATGTACCCGTTTTTCTTAATGAATTTTCAGGGGCCAGTTCGAAGTTCCGAATCTTCAAGGCTCCGAACGGTCAAATTTCCGAATTTTAATGCAACGAACTCACAGTTATCAGAAAGGGTATTTCACCGAAAGTCTATTTAACCAATTTAAAAAATTCCGAATCGCAGCACACCGAAGGTTCAAAATTCCGAAAGCTAAAGATCCGAAAGCTAAAGATCCGAAAGGCCAAAACTTCGAAACTTGAACATCAAGTCGCGCGACGTTTCATCGACACGTTAAGAACACGTTCGATCTTTCGGAATTTTAAACTTTCGGAATTTTGTATTTTCGGAATTTTGAACTTTCGGAAGTTTGGACTGTCGGAGTCTTGAGCTATCTGCATTTAGACCATTCGAAATTTTAATTTTCTAAACCCTAGTCTTTCTGGAAATTATGAAATCGTTTAGAATAAATTCGGAAATTTGACCGTGAGTACTGCAACCACACGAGGTCAAAAAGCCGACTTAGCCCTTGGTACACACCATATTTTTTGTAACGCATGTATTGATTTCTGCGTTTTTTGTGCCTATAAGCGGCATATATATATATATATAAGTCGGATCTTCCCGTCATACATTTGACGAGAAGAAGAAGTAGTTCTTTGGTATGATTTAAGAGGCATTTTAATATCATTTAAATTGTGAATTCATAATTTAGAGAGGGACGTCACAGTTCCGCGGGCTTCCGATCAATTCCACCAATAATAATCGAACATCAGATCTTCTAAATAAAAGCCCAGCAACCGATAGTCCTTTTGATAACGAAGCGGCTATCGATGCTTTGACGGCTCTGTGCGAGCAGATCTCATGACGTCGGAGATCATGCTCCGTCTTTCTCATACACTCCCACTCGGCCATACTGACATCTCACACGTCCTCGTGTGATTCTTCATTCGATTCTGTAACATAGATTCTTTTTCTCAAGTATTTTCAATCGTTCGGCTTTCCTGACCTCACATTTTCAGTAAAACTATAATTATCAATGAATGCTCTGTTCCCAAATAATTTTGTCATCGAACTACATAAAGTAATTTTCAAGAAACAACAACAACAACACTTCCGGTCACCACTGTGACTTCTGATCACCACCGTGATTTCTGGTCACCAATGTGACTTCCGATCACCACTGTGATTTCTGGTCACCAATGTGACTTCTGATCACCATTGTGATTTCTGGTCACCAATGTGATTTCTGGTCACCAATGTGACTTCTGATCACCACTGTGATTTCTGGTCACCAATGTGATTTCTCATAACACCACCACACCATCAGCCGTTCCATTGCACCATCTCCGTTCACAAAGTGGGTTAGGTTTTTCATGACTTGCAACTAATAAGCATGATGAGTGTGTACCAAAAGAGAGTTTCACTCTTATCTCAGAATTACATTTCAGTAAACTCTCCGATATTCTACACTAATCTCAGAGCTACATCACAGTAAACTCTTCGATTCCAGTTTCATGAACACTGAACAGTGCTCTACTCCACTCAATACAACGCCGACACTGGCATAACCTGACTATTCTACAGTCTCAAAAACATCTAATTCTGCGGGAACAGCATATTCAGGCATCTCACAAAGTCTATCATGAGCATATTCCAAAATACGACTTGAATTCCAAGCCTTCAATAAATAACAATCATTTTTCTAATACTTTCACAATTTTAAAGAGACCTTTAAATTTCGCATTCAACTTGGTTTGATTCCTTTCATGATTCCTAATCAGAACAAAATGAAAACGACTCACCGGAGTATAGCAATTGTCCGTTCTAATAGGTGCTATAGAGCATGTATCAACTCAGCGTTCCTTGTGCGTGGTATTTGTTCTTTGAGTCATCTTGGAACAGCAAGGAGCAAAATGTCCAATGAATCTAGTTTTTTAGTGCGAAAATAGAGTCTACAGATGGTTTTTACATTATTCGAATTCGATTTCCTCGGCGAATAATGTAAAAACCATCAGTAGACTCTATTTTCGCATGAAATGAACATTTTTTTGGACGTATGTGTTCGGAATTGAATTTGAATTCGCGCAGTGTTGGCCTTTTTTGCGTTTTTGACGCCTGGGCGCGGATAATAATCGAAATGTGACACATCTCGACCAAAAGGAGGTGGGCGACTAGGGATGGGCCTTAAACGGCAAATAATTTCTGTGTACCACGAGTCTCGTGGTATTCATGGACCAAAGTGCTGTGTACCATTGTAACTATTTGAAACGCGTTGCAAAGATACCCTTGAATTTGAAATTCGATTCGAATAATCCGAAAATAATCGAAGATCATAATCGAAGTATTCGAATCATCCGGACTGTTCGAGTTCTTCGAATTATCTAGATATTCGAATATTCGATTCGATTTTCGATCCGAATTGCACTATTTAATTCAATGATTCGACCACTATCCGCAAACCCCAATTTCTTTATCGGTACTCTGTGGTAGGGTAACATTATAGATAACAAATTTGAACAGATAAAAAAATTGCCATGGTTTCGAAATTAAAATTTCACATGAAATTCTCCGTGTAAAATAATGATAATCATAATACTAATAATAATAATGATATTGCAATGATTTTCTATCAAGCAACGGTTTATCAACTTACACGGCTTAAATGGCGACCAATTGTCCCGATCTATGCGTTCATCCTCAAAATCAACACCTCCATAGCTTAGAATGAAACGAATTGGCTCTCCGAGACCCTTAAAACTGAATTAGGTCAATTTGTAGGATGACATTTCGATTCTGAAATACAGAAGTAAATCACAAAAATTTATACTAGAATTTTTTCAACTGGAAGGGAAGACAGAATCAAGCACACTTACATAACAGGATATAACATAACAGCGCTTATGATTATCTGTTTATTTCTTCTCAAATAAATTCAATATCGGTATCATGATTTCATGCTATATACGTATTCAATATAGTAACAGATTTTTTTAACGCATACTTCGGTCTTATTTTGAGTATGTGCTATAGCTTATTATTTTGAAACATGTAAAATCAGTGTAACTGATCTGATCATCAATAGAACCTTAAAACCGATCAAATAAATAGAAGGAAAATTAGTTTCGCTTTCGAATTCAGCTGAAAATGATCGTAGAGTATTTATTTGAAACAGTCAAAATGGGCGTTTTTGTTTTAGTCTAAAAAAATCAGAAATAAATAACGGTTTGTGGGGAAAATCTGAAAAAGTGTAGGTGTCTCTCATTAGAGTTGGAACATTGATATGCAAAAAATATGAATCAAATCAGAGCTGGTTAGTAAATTTATATAGCGTTGAAGAGTATCGTTCAAATCGGATATGAAGTGTTAAATCATATTCAACCGTATAAGATAATGTTATATTCAAAAGAGAGAAATTACCTATACATGACTTAAAAAATGTTGATCTTCACAATAATAACGAAGAAGCTGAAATAAGAATTCTAAAATAATGGTTTAGATTCTGGTTGATGATTGTCAATTGGAAATCAAACGAACTTACCTGTAAGTGAAGTTCGATTGTAATTATGTGAGAGTCTCGTTCGAGATGATTACAAGGTAGTACCGCTACTTCCCGCTAGATATCACCACGAGTTTCAGAGTGTCATTTTTAGGTGGCGCCTCCTGCGCCTCGAGTCCGCGTCTCTTCATAAAGTTCAGAGCTGTAAGGTTCCTTATTTCTAGGGTGGGTCACCTATATAAGGGGTGGGTTGTAATCATCTCGAACGAGACTCTCACATAATTACAATCGAACTTCACTTACAGGTAAGTTCGTTTGATTTCCAATTATGTTTCGAGTCTCGTTCTTCGAGATTACAAGGTAGATGTTTAGAGGACTTTGTTCGAACAAGTTTATTTTGTTTTAAAGTACGTATTACATGCGTGACTACGTTACAGTAGATCTTTTTCGGCCTTCGGCCCTTGCTTATATAATCTTTGGCTAGTATTAAGGATTAGGATGGATCCGGTGCGCCCAGGACAGATGCTGCAAAAGTTCCTCTAGCCGGCTCAACTGGTCGTTTGTAAAATTTGGCAAAAACTTTCGAATGTTCCGACCAGCCAGCAGTGCTTTTAATAATACTAATGTCTACACCTCTGCGATCGGCGGCTGATGTTGCCGCATGTCTGGTGCTGTGAGCCGTAAAGTGATTATCTAACCCTGCTAGTTTTAAACATTCTTTAATCCACCTACTCACTGTTTGGGCCGATGCTGCGCGATGAGGTTTTTGAGTTGTTATCAAGAGTTCTTTGATATCACCTCTCAACTTTTTTGTTGCTTCTAAGTAGAATAAGAGCACTCTTGCTACGCAAGCCTTAGTTCTATCATGAAAAAATGGTAGAAAAAAGGTTGGTTGGGTGGACCCAACTTTAGTAGTTTTTATGGCATCTGTGATTCTGATCTCTATACCCTCATTCTGTTGTGACACGTTCTCTATTTTGATTAACGATAATGTTTGAACCCGGTGGGCAGTTCCTAGTGCTAATAAAATTACTAGCTTGTATGTTAGAAGTTTTATCCCCAAGGATTCAAGTGGCTCTTGAGCCTCTGCCCATTTCAAGACTACGTCCGTGTTCCAAGTGGAGTTATATTTGGGCTTTGTCGGCCTTATTTTGTATAATCCTCTGAAAAATCGACTCACTAAGGGGTCTTGTGATATGTTGTTCCCACTAATTAGGGAGATAGCTGATCGTTCTGAATTCATGGTACCGTATAAAGCGCCCTCGTTGAAGCGATGAGTTAGGAATTTTAGCAGTGTATTTGTGGTTGGTTCGAAGGGATCCCAACCATTGCTATGGCAATAGCACCACCAGTTCTTCAATGCTGAGTTGTATTGTCGGAGCGTGGATTGAGTTAATGATGCAATCAGGATATTAATCGAATCTTCTGGCAATTGTTTTTGTTGGTACGCTACCCTGAGAGCCTCCCGGCAGCCAGGGTAAGGTGTTTTGCCAATGGATGCGTCAGTGACCTGCAGGGAGATAATAACAGATCAGGCGATGGGGAAAAGAATTCTAGGGCGTCTGATGACATTGACATAAACAAGGGGAACCAAGGCTGTGTGGGCCAGTATGGGACAATCACAATACCACAACCTTTGTCCTGTTTGATTTTTTGGAGTACCCTCAGTATAACAGAGAAGGGTGGAAATGCATAGAATGCTAGATCTCCCCAATTTACTGTGAACGCATCTATAGCTAAGGCCTCTGGGTCTCTTTTCCATGAACAGAAAGTCTCTACTTTGGTGTTACTTCTTGTTGCAAACAGGTCGATCTCTGGTCTGCCCCATCTTTTAACTATTCTTTCAAAGGCAAGCTCGCTTAATTCCCATTCTGTGTCAATATTAGTTCTCCTGGACTCCCTATCAGCATCTACATTATCACGTGAGGCTATATAGGCTCCAAAAACCCAGATTCTTCTATTCTCGCACCATTGCCAGATATTTCTGGCTAATCTATTTAAGTCTGGATACTGAATACCGCCCATCCTGTTGATGTAAGATATTGCTGTAGTGTTATCGACTCTTAGTAGTATTTCGCAGTCATGGCAATCTTGGGCAAAACATTTAAGTGCTAAGAAGGCGGCAATCAATTCTAAATGATTGATGTGTAAGCGTTGCTCTGTTAGATTCCAGAAACCGTGTGAATTTTCTTTGTTACAATGTGCACCCCAGCCTGTGAGGGATGCGTCAGAGAATATCTCCTTTACAAATTTGTGTTTTCTAATCGGGTTTGAGGATAATGGAATAGTAGACAACCACCACCGTAAGTCTGCATGGAGGTGGCAGGGTATCGCCATGCTCTGATCATAGTCTTGTTCCTGGATCAAAAGTGCAATAAATTTTTCTCTTTCCAAGAGTTTGGTGTAAAGCCATCCATAAGGGACGGCTGGGCACGCTGCGATAAGTAAGCCAATGAGCTGGGCAAAGTCTCTGATTTTACTTCGTTTTTTCTGTAAGAAATTCCTTACCAGTTTTGATAAGGAAGTTTTCTTGTCGATTGGTAATTCTAGGGTCATGTTTTGCGAGTTGATAATGAATCCCAGATATTTGCAAGAAGTGCTCGGTTCTTGCATGCTCTTGTCTTCATTTATCTCGAATCCTAATGAATTAAGTAAGTCTCGTGTGGCTCTTACGTTATAAGCACACTTCTCGTATTCATCCCCAATACAAAGAATGTCGTCTAGATATATAGTAGATAGAAACCCTTGTCCTCTTAATTTTGTTATGACGGGTTTCATTATTTTTGTAAAGACAAAGGGACATGTGCTAAGACCAAATGGAAGGCAAGTGAACTCATACAGTTGATTTTGGTATCTAAAACGTAGAAATTTCCTACTATTTTTGTGTATTGGAACTAGGAAATATGCATCTCTTAAGTCCAGACTACACATGTATGCTCCTGGTGAAATAAGTTTTGTGGCCGATCTTAGGTCTTCTAATTTGAAATGAGAAGTGACAACGAACTGGTTTAGTTTCTTTAGGTTTAAAATGAACCGATTTTTCCCATTAGGTTTAGGTACCAAGAAATAGGGTGAGAGGAATTGGTCTGGTGTGGGGTTGCATTTTGTGATTGCCCCACAGGCTAATAATTTAGTAATCTCTATGTTTATGCTAACCTTATCCTCTTTTGACAGAGGGACGTCTCTTTCAAAACTAAGAGACTGTGGAGGAGGAGTAAGGAAGGGTATTTTATATCCTTTTATATACTCCAAAACGACCTTGCCGGTTGTAATATCTTTCCAGACTAAGTAAAAGTCTCTAAGGCGCCCTGCCAATTGTCTTACCTCGTGAGCTATTGGCGTTTTCCCATTTGAGATGTCTGCGCCTTGGGATGTTTTTGGTAATGGTTCTGTTGTGTCTTGTAGGAGTTTGGCGTGGGGTACTTCGGCTTCTGAGGGTTCATCCTCTGGCCCTGATACGATGTACCCTGTTTCGTATAAGGGCTTCGCCAGTTTAAAGGCCGGGAGTTCGTAGTCGGGCGCGCGGTTGCCTTCTTTGCCACGCCTGATGTTGAAGCTGTGGTGTTCTGACATCGAATTTCTTTGCCAAGTTTCTCCATAGACTTTGCAGTCTTAATAGTGTCACTCAAGTTTTCCCCATAGAGAAAGACACCTGGTTTTGTTTTTTGTAGAAGTTCTTTAACTTGTTTAGATAAAGTTGGTGCGATGAAGGCTTTCCTCGCAGTCGAGATTTGAAAATGAAGATGAGACAGCATCTTGCCTGCATCTGCCAGTTTTTCTAGAAGAAAAAGCCGATCAATCGGTTCTTCTTCGTCCTTCAAGATCATCGTAATGGATTCTCCGACAGCTGCTAATGCTGAGCCAGCGAGATTTTGTTCTAGCACAAAGAGGCTATCTCGTTTGGTGCTGGCTTCGTTTAGCGTCGAACAAATTTCATCGTTTAATCGTGGAGCCTCTAGTGAAAGATTACCTTGTCTTGGGTATTTTTCGAGAGTCTTATCTTTTGACTCCTTTGGAAGACCGTCAGTTAGCCAGGTCGACCAGCGTGAAACCAAATCTGGATGGAGTGAGAGCTCCTTTTTATTGGAGTCGGATGGGTCCTCTCCCAGGAGGTTTTTGGTTTGTTCATCGAGCTGAATTATTGTAAGAGGTTTGTCTTCCTCTAATGGTATAATTCCTGACGTGCTCTCTGTTGATGCAGTCTGCTGAATGCTGCCTAGCGGCCCTGACCGACTAACTGCCCGTTGAATAGGAGTATCACTCCCTGGTGTTTCAACGCCAGCATGGTGCTCAGTGGTTTCATCAATAGATTTGGGTGAGCGAGTGTCTGACCGAGTCACACTTAGTGTATCATTGTTGATGTTTTCTTTGTCTATGTCCCTCTCAGAGATTAATTCGTCTGAAAAGACATAATATACCTATGTATTGACGGCACTGGTGGTTATTGCCTCCTACGTGCAAAATTTACCAGTCCAAAAAAGGCGCGGACGTGTCTTACATACAAGACCACGCCGCCCAGACTCCTCCGAGAAGGGAATTGCGACGTATTCGATATTTACCTATTTCGACGCCATCTTTGTGTGCACGCTTACGCGTGATCTTCTTCTCTAACCTCCGTAGTTTTCGCAATAGTCTGTCGTCCGAGTCTCGCTCGTGACTGCGTTTTTTGTTTTTTCCCATGCTTCAGGGATTCTTCTTTCTTGAGGGGGGTGCTTGGGCACCGCGAAAAACCTTTTGAACTGAAAAAGTTTACAACTACACTCTGAGACGTGCGATCTATTCCAGCACGAAAAACGTTATGAAGAGACGCGGACTCGAGGCGCAGGAGGCGCCACCTAAAAATGACACTCTGAAACTCGTGGTGATATCTAGCGGGAAGTAGCGGTACTACCTTGTAATCTCGAAGAACGAGACTCGAAACATAATTGGGTAGTGACTCTATCGTTCGAAACCTATTAATTCATACCATATGTGAATTTATCGGACCAGTCGAACCAAATTTTTAAGTCTTCTAACTGAAGCTCACACTGTAAAAAAAGTCATGTAAAAATACTACATTAAATGAAGGACATAATCGGACCCACATTAAAGGTGAATATTTTACACTCAGACACCGCGAATTCTCAAGTGAATTAGTAAAAGTAATAATTAATTTAGTTTTCCGAGTGGAAGATGTCGCTAGTTTGCTAACACGTTTGAAAGAAAAAACACTAATTCCTATAGTAAAATATTCACATTCAAAGTAGGTCCCTTTATGTCCAACATTGAATGTTGCGATTTTACAAGGCGAAGGGTGATTTTAAGATTTATTCGTATTTATACAAAGTGTTCGTAAATACCAACGTAAAAGAGGTAAATCTTTCAGTTATTATGTTGTAATTTTCACTTGTACATTCACTATGTCCTAGTATTTTTATGTGTTATTTTTTACAGTGCACCTCTATATAGAGCGTGCAATCTCCAGATAGACCGAAAAAAACGAAAGTGCATCATAATTCATTTTTCAAGTAAAAATTCCTTCAGCCCGGGTTTGAACCGGGACCTCCGCATTTGTACTGCGACGCCTTGTCCAATTAGACCACTGAAGGACTGAAGGAATCTTTACTTGAATTTCATGTTATTGTCATTGACCTCTTAGTCCACAGGTCTGTGTTTATTTCATTGGGTAGTGACTCTATCGTTCGAAACCTATTAATTCATACCATATGTGAATTTATCGATTAGAAATGAGCTTCAGTTAGAAGACTTAAAAATTTGGTTCGACTGGTCCGATAAATTCACATATGGTATGATGATTGTCAATGTTTAGGACACAGAAGCGACCCATTGGTATAATGATTGAGTTTCACGAGTTGAAGTATGAAGACCATAAATGATTTCCCTTTTTCTAAAGCAAGCAGAGAAGAAATAATTCATTTCGCTATCTTTCAATTCTGTTTTTGAAATTACTAAAAAAAATCTAATCAAAAATTCCTCATTGGAAAATGAACATTTTGCGGAATATTTCCTGCTTACTGTTGTCAAAGATTCTTTGCGCATGCACTTTCATCGCAGAAGATTGATATATTTTTTCAATATAGGGAAGACGACGGCTCATCTAAACGAGTACATTGGGGCGGGCCGTCGTGCCCCGATCTCCGCTACATATTATCATAATCTACATCTTGTAAAAATAAATCTTGATTAGATTTGTTTTAGTGATTTTAAATACAAATAAATTGTTTTCATTAGAACTTCACCGGAGTCCCCCACCTCACGGGCCCGTCACAAATTTCTGTCTTTTGTATACTTCTGAATCGTGCTCTTCGGTGAATTTTCTAAATTTTTAATCACCTATTCCAACGAATGCGTCTAGAATAAAAAAAACGTGGTGTTCGGCTAATTACACAATGAATAAACACCTGGAACTCGATGATATATTTTTCTATCAGCGTATGAATGCAAATTTATGATTAAAAATGCATATTTCGAACACTGATGAATAGGATTGTATTGTATTTTATTCCGTTCAATTCTAATGTTGAAATCAAGAAAAGGGTTTTTGTTAGAAATATACGTCTACAGCTGCGTTCCCCTAGCGGACAGTAGAGCAGACTATATTCAAACCCTTCGGTTCGCGGTGGTTCTAATATAAACCACTTACCCCACTTGCTTAAAGATACAGACAAGAACTAGACGTGCATATAAGACGTGTGTTAAGAAGAGAATAAATACATATATATTAAATAATATAATTTCTTGTTTATTACTGTTCCCATCTCGTCCTCATATCCAACAGGTTATGGGCCACAGTTAGTTTAATTACACATTAGCTTCACTACGCGTATTTTGAAAAATTAATTAAGTGAAAAGAAAAGTGTTGACTGGTGCAACAGTTGGCACAAAGAGGCGAGAAAAATGGATCAGAATAACCAGATGAAAGGTCTCGAGAAAAAGAAAGAGAAAACGGACGAGTTGGGTGAGTATATCTCTGCATTGTCTAAAGGGGAATAAAATAGATGTGGCAAATTTTTAGATGTGGTAAAAGAGTCAAAACTAGGTGTGGTTTTTGACAGCATAGAGATGCGTATAGATGTGTATTGTATATGTATATGCATATTAGGGTGGGCCGAAAATCCGCTTTTTTCGAATTTCTATTATTAATACCGAAAATATTGTTCATTATGCATAAAAAAAAATCTATGCAAAAGGAGAAAATTTTAGGTCGATATCTTACGCTCGCCCTTTTTGGTCAAAGTTCAAAGTCTCAGAAGATTTTTTTCATAAACTCATTTTTATTGGAAATTTAATTATCTACAAAAAAGGTCCTTAGAAGTAATCATGTCAAATCAATAGTTTCTGAGATAATGGCAATTTTATTTAAAAAATTGACATTTTTTGCTATATCTATTTTTTTTTTTTTACATAAATGGTAATTATTCAACTATTTATTCCTGGAAAATTTTATTCTCTACAAAAAAGATCCTTTGAAGAAATCATGTCCAGTGCCGTC
Organism: Tenthredo mesomela; assembly: GCA_943736025.1. Taxonomy (NCBI): domain Eukaryota; kingdom Metazoa; phylum Arthropoda; class Insecta; order Hymenoptera; family Tenthredinidae; genus Tenthredo; species Tenthredo mesomela. The sequence goes on along the minus strand of OX031020.1, from coordinate 16,437,494 downwards.
TCTGGGCACGGGCCCACGGGGCTCGGGCCCGGGGCCCCGGCTCTTAGGGGGCCCCGGCACTCGACGGAAAAATTGATTCAGATTATCCAAAATACAACTTTAGAAGTATTTTCAGTGATAAATTATCAAATTGTTTTGAACCTATTTTTGTATATTTTTTAGTGTCCGACCGAAACTTCGGTTTCGGTTTCGGTAATGCTGGTTTAGGCGGGCGAAACTGGCCGAAACCGAAACCGAAGTTTCGGTCGGACACTAATATTTTTGTATCCGTCATAATTGCCCGCTATAATGCGAATTGCGTAAAGATGACACAGACGAAATTGAATAATCTCTCTCTTCTCAGTACACTGAAAAAGTTTTGGGGCGCCAGCAGCGCCAACGCGTGAGAGCGATGAGTTACTAGTGTCTTGGTACGTATGCCTTACCGGCACGGGAGCCCAGCGCTCTCGTAAAAGTCGGCTGCAGTACGTAATAGTACTTTTCGATACTAGTGCGAAAGTGTTGATTCTCGGACGAGTGTGAAGTTTTTCGCCCGAGCGAAGCGAGGGTGATAATCACACGAGTCGAGAATCATCTTTCGCACGTGTATCGAACTTTATTTTTCAACACAGCGCGCGTTAAGTTGAATTTTATGCACGCGAAGCGTGCGCAAAATTGAACTTTGCGCACGCCGTGTGGAAAAATATATTTGCGTACTGCAACCGACTTTCACGAGAGCGCTGGGCTCCCGTGCCGGTAAGGCATATGTACCAAGACACTAGTAACTCATCGCTCTCACGCGTTGCGCTGCTGGCGCCCCAAAACTTTTTCAGTGTATTGAGTCTATTTTTGTTGTGAATAATTGATTTTAAGGAAGTAATCACTGATTTTGCGACAAAAAAATGTGGAAGAAAAGGACGGAACAGGTAAAAATATTCAAGCATGATAAAACTTGAACTGCAAATTCGTGTTTTTGTTATTAACTAGGTATAAGTAAAAAAAAAAAAAAAAAAAAAAATACTACTGCGAGGGCCTCGGAAGATATTGTGGCCCAGGGCCCCTCGGTCCCTAAAGACGGCACTGATCATGTCAAATCGATAGTTTATGAGATAATATATGGCAATTTTATTTAAAAAATTGACATTTTTCACTATATCTATTTTTTTTTTACATAAATTACATAATAGTGATTGTTTAAATATTTATTTTATAGAAAGATTTATTCTCTACAAAAAAAAGTCCGAAAATAGTGACAATAATGGTCACTTAACAATGGTTACTTAAAAATTGTTATTTTATTTTCGACATATGTTTTTATTATAATAATTATAATAATAATAATAATAATAATAATAATAATAATAATTAATAATAAATCATAATAATAATAATAATAATTATTATTATTATAATAAAAACATATGTCAAAAATAAAATAACAATTTTTAAGTAACCATTGTTAAGTGACCATTATTGTCACTATTTTCGGACTTTTTTTTTGTAGAGAATAACTCTTTCTATAAAATATATATTTAAACAATCACTATTATGTAATTTATGTAAAAAAAAATAGATATAGTGAAAAATGTCAATTTTTTAAATAAAATTGCCATTATCTCATAAACTATCGATTTGACATGATTTCTTCAAAGGACCTTTTTTGTAGAGAATAAAATTTTCCAGGAATAAATAGTTAAACAATTACCATTTATGTAAACAAAAATAGATATAGCGAAAAATGTCAATTTTTTAAATAAAATTGCCATTATCTCAGAAACTATTGATTTGACATGATTACTTCTAAGGACTTTTTTTGTAGATAATTAAATTTCCAATAAAAATGAGTTTATGAAAAAAATCTTCTGAGACTTTGAACTTTGACCAAAAAGGGCGAGCGTAAGATATCGACCTAAAATTTTCCCCTTTTGCACAGATTTTTTTTTATGCATAATGAACAATATTTTCGGTATTAATGATAGAAATTCAAAAAAAGCGGATTTTCGGCCCACCCTAATGCATATATATGTTGTATACATATATGCGTGTGTATATAATATATAATAACGTGTTGACACACGCGGCAGGTAGAGAAATAAGCCGGCCAGCGTCGTTGCATATGCACGTGGGGGCGGCAAAGACGAGCGGCTGCAGCCATGGCGAATAGAAGTGAGAAAAAGAGAGATATAGAGAGTGTTTAAAAAGGCCTCGCTTCGTTCGCTCTCGTGTGTATGTGTGTACGTACGTGTCGGCAGTAGATGAGATATAGATGAGATATTGAATTTAAATTCATGTACAAACAATAATGAAGTTTGAAAAAGAAAGGATCGATCCGAATTAGATGAGAGAAAATAAATCCTTAAATAATAAATTACAGCTGAAGGAGATTTGATGAGTCTTTGGAAATATTTGAGAAAAATATTCAAATTAGATGTGAATCACAAAGGCCAAATAGTTGAGTTGGAAATTGTTGAAGAACAAGTTTTCATAAGAATCAGAGAAGTAGATGCGGAATACGAAACACGTGAGTTGAAGAGTATTAAGATGAGTCAATAAAAATAAAGTGCATATGTGCTTATGGGTCAAAATCATGGAGGTGGAAAATTTGGGTTGGAAAGGATTTTTATTATTGAAATTACATAATATCATGGACTTTTTTACTTTGATCGATCAATATTGATGGTAGTTGATGCTACATCAAGTAATTCCGCATAACATTTCTCCACTTTCATTTTTATTCAGTCTAACATGGTCGTAATATCATTTCGGGAACGCGTCCATATTACATTTTCTTCTATTCACATGGCAAAAAATGTAATGAAATCAACTCTGCAGAGATAACTATTCTAGTGAAAACAATATACTAAATATAATGTTTAGGATAATGGGAAATTTTCGGAATAAATAAAGAAAAACATATTCTTGTGTTTTACCAAATGTTGTCCGACGAAAAATTCGTCATCCCGGGAAAGCATTCATAATCTGTGAAAATATTGCGCGTGTAACGTAGTGGATGATGCTTACTAGAAGTCATGTAAAGTGACAGTGAACAGGTTGCCGGCGTGTTATCGTTCTTCCGGATTGAATTAATTATTTAATTGATAAGTACATTTCAATTCGATATTTGAATACCGTACATCAATACAGCATCATCACGGGAACGCTGTCAAACATTTTGTTTATGCGAATGATGAGACTTTTTATAGTAATTATGATGAATAATGAAAATCCCTCGCAATATAACCTCAGAAATACGGCATACGACGATGTGTGTAGAAATTTTGTGTGTAGAAAGGTAAAAACGTCATTTCGGGAACGGTCATTTTGGGAACGTTCCCGGACTATGACGAGCGTTACCGAAATGACGCCTGCGTTCCCGAAACGACTCTGTGAGGCAAATTCTTGTTCAATTATATGATTTTTCAGAAAAAATCATTTTCTGACAAAAAATTGTATTAGGAATGAATATTTCTTGTGCAATCAAAATTTCTCAAAAATAATAATAGTTCACTCATATATATCAAGTTACATGCTATGCACTACCATCACTTAGGGGACGCTACCATCACTTCCGAAAACGATGCAAAATCTAAATTAATGAGAAAAATGTTTGATTTCTCGAACTCAATTCACACGAATTTAGTGTGCTGCAAGAAACTGATAAAATTCAATCACAAATGAGATAATCAAAACTCACAAATATAAAATAAATTGAAGATTAGACTAGGACATTTTGCCATGAAGGCACTATTGAGTGAAAATCTGTTAAAAAATCTGAAACTCCAAAATGTTAGTTGAACTTTTCATGGTATAATATTTATTCAACACGTGCATGTAATAGGCCCTTTTTCTTGCATGTAAAGCGGATAGAAAATTACTAATTTCCAGCGTGGACTTCATGACCTCCCTAGGGAGTTGATATTCATTTCCACACTGCGTGCGCAAAGTTCGATTTAATATAATATAATATAAGTACATGAAATTCAACTTAATGCGCATTGTGTTAAGAAACAAAGTTCGATATACGTGCGGAAGATGATTCTCGACTCGTGTGATTGTCACCCTTGCTTCGCTAGGGCGAAGAACTTCACACTCGTCCGAGAATCAACACTTTCGCACTAGTATCAAAAAGTACTGTCATCTCCCAAGGGAAATAATGAATATTACCTCCCTAGGGAGATGATAAGTCCTTTTCTTGTAAAGGGAGGTAATATCCATTACCTTCCAAAGGAAATATTGGATATTATCTCCCTAGAGAGGTAATTGAGTACATTTACTTCCAAAGGGAGGGAACTTTTTGAAGGAAGGGAGCGTTTCAAAAGTTTTCAAATTTTTCGAAATTTTTAAAATTTCAAAAATTTCTATCGTACATGCACGAAAAAAGGCCTATACATGCACTCTTCGAAAATAATACGGTTTGCAGCAAAGTGGGGGGGGGGGGGGGGGGGGGGGGGGGGGGTAATTTCAAGCTCGGGTGATGACGTTGCATTCATCTTTGTCTTGAGCGTTTTCGGCGCTCTCGACTCCGACTTGTGCAACATGATCTGACCCTTGCTAAAAACTACCCATTTCCCCCCCCCTTGTTGACCAATATACTATTATTCTTACCAATTGAAACTGAAATAACGTAAAATGGGTCCATCCCAACGAAATCGAACATTTCATTTTGTATTTTAGATGACATTCCCGAAATGATTCTTTCTTACGCCATTGCTCTTAATATTGTCAATAAATTATTTAAAAGATAATTTTGTGCGCTGCCCGCTTACGTAATGATTGGTGAAGAATAGAGCTATGATTTCAGCAAGTAATATTGACTCTAAAACCAAGTTGAATTTTTCGGAGTTTGAATACCAGAATTTTCCACCTCCATGATTTTGACCCTTATAGGCTAGCATATAACACATAATAATAATTAAAAAAATGCACTGAAATAGAAATCAAAAGTAAATAAAAACTGAATTCAGATATCAAATAATACTGAGGGGTCAATCAGTGAATGTGTGCTTGTGTTCGGTATCACAGGATCTGTTTGACTGGGATATTCATATGAGAGGTCTTGTGTTCGGATCCTTGTGTGATTGTTCCCATCTGAGGCCAGTCGTACTTGTTGTTCGGTCAACTGGTGTCAGGATATTGTTCAATGGCAAAATGATAAATGAAATAAATACATGTATTGAATCTATTTACACAGATAAAAGTGCGATCGAGAAATGCTGGGAAGAGTTGCTGAAATGGTATGAAAGGCAGATATTAAACGATCAGCCAACAATAATGCCAGAAACAACCTCAGAGACATGCTCAACTGTTGTCAAAGGAGATGAGACTGTAGATGAGATAGATGAGACTAGACGAGATGAGACGAGTGGCGAAATAGATGAGACTAGACGAGATGAGACGAGTGGCGATATAGATGAGACTAGACGAGACGAGATGAGAAAAATGGCAAAAACAGTTGAAGCAGTCACAAAGCCAATGATTAAAGATAATACCACAAATCGACCCTCAGATGATACAAAAATTAACAGGTAAAACAAACATTCATCAAATTAATGATGATCATTCGATTCTTGAAAACCTCAAAAAGCAAGAGAAGAGAATGAATGACCTGATAGGATCTATGGGAAAAAACTGTGAATCTAACGCTGCAATTCTCAGTACGGTGGCAGAAGAGGTGACTGAAAATAGAAAAGAGAGAAAAGAAAGAAAGGAGCTGCATGAGATACTGGTGGTATTTAAAAATACTCAAGAGAAACAACTTGATTTGCTTGATAAAATTGCAGACAAATTATCAGATATTAGTAATCAAAAAAAGATGAGTAGCAGTAATGAGATAGTAAATTCTTCTGACAAGGGAATGGTACAGATAGATCAATCAAAATTAAAAGAACAAGTATCTAATGTAGTTAAAGAATGTCTCGATAATTTGAAGAAAGGTAACTCCAGTGACGATACTGAGACGTTAGCTAAAAAGTTGGAAAACACGGTAAAATTGCAAATAGTAGATGGAAATAGAGAAACAAAAAGAGACTACAAGTTGAGAGTTGAGGGAAAGTTTGAATATTTCTATGTCTATCCTACTTCAGAGTTGAGAATACGTAACTTGTTACATATCATTGATGAGAGTATAAAACACAATTATAGTAGGGAGCAAATTATAGATCAAAAACATAAAGTCCGTGATATCATGATTAATCGTATAGATGAGAAATATCATTCCAAAATAATAAAATTACAAGAGCTAATTGAGATAATAAAATTACTGAAAGAAATTAAGAAATGCGAAGTCAATGTAACGTCCTCTTATGTTAGAAAACAATTGTATTCTATTCGCTCCGTGTGAAACAGCGGTAGCGCCATAGAGAATGCTCCTGGAGCTACTCCTCTGTCAGATGATGAAAAAAGAGATGCATTTTACAACGCAGTTAAAATTGCGGTACCAGCTGTACAACAGTTGAACTACCTGCATAAATCATCTAAAGGTGAAAATATAAAATTTGAAGAGTTGAAAAGAATTGTCATGCAAGATGAGGCAGAAAATAAAGCTGAGGTTGGAGATGAGAATGAGATAAGAACAGCAAATGTCGCAAAAGTTGAGACAGATAGATGTTTTGGATGTGGTGATATTGGGCATATTGCTAAAAATTGTCCCAATAAAGGGAAAGGAGACAGATGCTATAATTGCAAAAGATTTGGCCACAGAGCACCAGAGTGTCCCGATAATGTCCCGAGATTTGAGAATACCAACAACTATTCTCGTGGTGGTGGTTCTAGACGAGTTTTTAAAAGAAAATTTGATGGCGAAAATAAATATCAGTATCAGCCAAAAAGAGGAAAATTTGGTGGCTGGAGAGGATCTAGTAATAGAGGAGGTAAATTCAACAACCATAACAACAACAGATATGAAAATAAAAATAAAAAGGAGAAATATACTGTGTAACGTGTCCGACCGTCACGATGGGGGTCGGCTATGATTGGTCGGCGTAAATACAGCAAAACTGGACAAATTCAGATTGTCCAGCGATCGACGCTTGTGACGTCACAAGTGTAAGAAGAACAGTATATAAACACGCGTCGACAGAGCTCGACAGCGCATTCGAGGTAGAACACCCGGGCGACTCATTACTAATAATAATCAGAGCGCACTTGTGGTATAGCACCCGGCGTCTCACAATCACACATTGAGCGTAGTCAGGTAGAGCACCGATACGACTCCCATTTAGATTGACTTGCTTAGACAATTTCAAATCATATAATTCATTTCTAGTAACGCCAATCCGGGTATAGAAACACATAACATTCACGAACATTAGCTAAAGCAGCATTGTTGCGAAAACTTAAAGTAAAAGAGATAAATACGGTTCAGGAAACCTTTAACGTAGTACAGTGGGATCCCTCAATAAGCCCTCCCAAGCCGCCAAGGGGAAGTGTTTTTCCACGAAATGAGGTACCCCCACTCTGCCTTCTTCGCTAGTCGCACCAATGGTTTTCCGTCTCTCTCTTTCCTCGCTACGCTATGTCTTAATAGGCGGAGTGGGGGAACGCTGCGAGCGACAAACTGGGGAAGCGGGCTTATTGAGGGAGGCCTTATTGAGGGATCGGACTGTATAAGATAGGATAAGTTCATATTGTACGATTTTTGTTGATATTTTATTTGATTTAATAATACAGGAAACCTGGTTACTACTGATAAAATTTGCCTGGTATTTTCTTATCATCCTGTTTGACAGTATTAGAATACCAGAATAAGCCGAGTACCCGTGTAGAAATTTAAATCGGGATCTGGTCGGGTCCCGACCAGTCAGCCCCGTTTCAAGTCGGGCGCTGGTCAGGATAACTGGCCAGAATCCAGCCAGTAGTGTCACGGTAAAACATTAAGTTCCTGGCCAGGGACACTAGCGCCATTTTTCCCTAGCCGGGATCTGGTCAGGCACTAGTATCGGGCCGGTACGAAGATTTTCTTCCAAAAATTCTCTGGGATTGATAAAAGGGTTTATAGGTGTAAGCTATTACTACGATTTGGAATTATTTTTATTATACGTACATTTATTATTATTTATTTATTATGTTATTTTTATTTTTTTATTTTATTTCATTTTTTTGTTCTTTTATTTTTCATTTTTTTGAACTTTAAAATTTTATCATTTCTTGATTTATTCATTTATTATTGGTTTTCAACGCATTCCAATGAACTCAGTTTGAATTCGAATAATTATTCTTATTACGAAACTGTTCACGAAAACGTGCATACCTTTAGAAATGCATGTGCGGGTTCTTCGACTTCAATACATTCATCGGAGTCGGATTCATCCGCACAATAACCCAGTTCTACTAGCTTCTTTGCTATCAATCGGCGTTTCCTAGTACGCCGCCGATTTTGATCCTTAATCTTACGCGGAAGGTCCATGGCAATATACTACAAGCTTCAATATATATTACGTACAACTCTATCAATTACATTGAGGTTAGAAATCGGCAAATAGCTGCACCCGATAACTGAGAAGACGATGCGCATGCGTCTCATAGGACAGTCACAAAATTAAAGTGGCCGGTATGAACATTATCCCATGTTAGTGTCCAAAATTAAGCTTCGGTCGAAGATAGTCCGGCCAGAGTCTGACTAGTACCCACCAAGGTGATAGGAAAAAATACCCGTTTAATACCCAGTGAGGTTTTTTAGTAAATCAAAACTATCCCGACCAGTACCTGATCAGTACCCGATTAGGAATCTTAATAGAAAATATCCCGACCAGCACACGACTAGCGCCCCACTTCTGATCGGGATAAGTGGGGCTATTTCTACACGGGTAGTTACAGCTTTGGCGAACAACGGAAGAAGCGAACGACATTGGCGTAAAAACCTGTGTTCGAGGGCCAACCGTTGGAAACCCGAGTCTGATAGGCAGTCTTGGTGTAAAAACCCGGATCTGTAGATAATCAGTAAAATATTCAATAGCAGGCGAGACAGGCTTGGCGTAAAAACCCGGCTCTGTAGAGAGATTTCTGAATCTTCAATTCAGAATAAATACGGCTTTGGTAATTAAACCTATCCGAGTCCGGTAGCTAGCGTAGGGAGATAAAATCTGAACGAGGTGGCTTTTGCATGGTAGACCCATCCTTTTCCGCACCTCTCAGTACGAGGAGTCCATAATAATACTTAATAAATTAATTTTCAGAAAATAGATAAATTTCGAACCCGTAGCAACCGACTTTTACTACAACCAGTAGGTTCGTAAAAGCCGAAACGTTACAACTGAGAAGTCATCAAAAGGAGACAATAACAAAGGTAAGACAACAAATGAGGAGCTGGAAACGAAAAGGGCGCGTAACTGAAATCTGCCGAGTAAGTTTTGTCCATAGAACCTCGGAATCGAGAAATTCAAATCTTGATTTTTTCTTGTGGGATCGATAGAGTAGGTCATTCCGCACATTTTTTGTTTTGGAACTATATGAAAATTCTTTTTCGTTTTCGAGATATAAGAGGAAAATGCCAATTTTTATGATTAGCAATCGGAATACTTTTTTCAGTTCAACTCGCTGCCATTTTTTTTCTATTCATTATTTTGATTTGAAATTTTTACGGAGCCTTCCTTGAAGCCTTTTGCGAGACACAGTATAAGGTAAAAGTCTTAATATTGAATAGAAAAAAAATGGCGAATTTACCAGCAAAAAAACTCTGAAAACCAGAGTCATCAACTTCCGAGACAAAAGTTATCGAACGAATTTTCGAATTTCACAAATATGAACGTTGATTACACTGGTCTACAAAAAAAAAGTGATCTCGAGTTGCAGGCTCAATTTTATCGAATCTAGGGGTTTTCGAGGGTGCTGAATCCGAAAATGATGACCGTTTGTTTCGGTTGGTTCGTATAAGGCCTTTTTTCAGCAGTTTTTCGCTTTTTTGTATATCGTTTCTCGTTTAATTTTCCAGCAATCACCAACTTCAACTAAAACGTCCCAAAATGGGCTAATTTTATATAGAATTTAATGCCGAATCCAAATATACCATTGTTTTTTACTTCACACCAATTGAAATCCTCGAATTTCTCAAAAAACGCCCGTAAAAGTGGTAAACTGTATGGTTTTCAACCATGTTTTCAACCACGTTCTCAGCTCTAGCAAGTCCACTAGGCCCTCTGACAAAAATACAATGAAACGGTGCAGAAGATTAGACAGTTGAGCGTCAAATGAGACCAAGCGCAGCTCTTAACACTGTAACGTGGTGCACGTTAGACTTCCGCCGAACCGACCTACGGACGTGTATAAGCCCAGTCGCCCGATTTAAATCGCGCCGCTCTCCCTCAGCGACGCCATATTGGCCGCAGATCCTCGCACATGGCGATCGGGTTGCCGCCAGCGCTCGCTTACCGGGCGACGCCGGTTGGTACTAGAGATAACGGAAGAGAACCTCATTCCATTTTTGGGTGCTATAGAGGATACCTCGTGTATAATTGAAAAATCCAGAAGTGCGAATACAGAGAGTGAGAGTGAGAGTGAGAGAGTTTAGGAGAGTTTGTGAGAGAGTTTTGTAGAGTTTGTGTGTGTGTTCTGTGTATCCTAACGACCTGGCGACGCTTTTGGACTACGAATCATCGAATTTTGACTATTGGACTACGACTTGGACTTATACGACCTACGCTAACCCCCGGCTCTCCGACCGTTTATAATCCACCACCGTCGCAACCGAGGCCGTAGCATCGTCAATACCAGGTAGGATCAATCTGATTCGTAGTCTAGTCGTCCCTAGTAGCAACCCGCCTCCGAATTAATACCCTGAGCCTCTAGAAGCCTCGTGTCGGAATCTCAACCGTTTCCCGCGAACCGTTGGATTCGAAAGTCGACACCGAGCGCCTTGTTTACTCTGCGCGTAGCCGTGCCAGTATTGGTCACCGCTGCGCAGAAAACTAGTAGACGCCATTTTGCCACCGACCTCTGACGTCACGCGCGACGCTCAGCTGTCACCCGTCAGAGCTCGTCTGCTTCCTCCTAGTTGGAGCGAGCGAGCAATAGACCGTAGGTAGAGTCGACTCTGTCCTCCCTACCGTCTAACTAGATCTAGGATACTCCGGATAGAGTATCGAGAGAGAGTTGTAATCAGTTAGTCGCACTTTAATAGAGTTTATATTTTCATATTTAATTACTTTAGTAGCTTCGTTTATTTTGATTGTGATATTTAGTTTGATTGCTGGTGATAATAATTTAGTAATTGCCTGTGATATTTAAAATTAGAGTAGAGCCATTGTAAGAAAGAAAGTCGAGTCAGTAAAGTAGCAATAGAGTCAATATTTTAATTTATCGATTTGTAAATACGCCAGGTAGCGGGCGTGGTATCAAATTCGCCACCTTTTCTTTTTTTTCTTTTTTAATAAACAATAATAATAGCAATAATACAGAGTGTCTTTATTCCTCGCCCCCACGAAATCCCTCTACCCTTAGAGTTAGTCGGAGGGTCGCCGAGTGAGCGAGAGAGAGGACTTCTACGTGAAGTCTGGCGCCCAACAGCATCCCCTAGCTACCCGTAGGCCCCGGTTTGTATTCGGCTTAATATTTCTGGGTCCCCGAGCCTAGGAAAACCCGTTACAACACCCAAAAATAAGGAAGCTATGACTTTTTCAAACTTTGCGAAAAAAAATCAGTTTTAGCTAAATGGGTAGGGAAATGATCAAATTATGAAGAGTTGGTAAAAAATATGCTAACCAATTACAACAGCTTGGGAGCTAATAAGAGCATAAAAGTTCATTTTTTGCACAGCCATCTGGGCAGATTTCCAAAAAATCTAGGGGAATATAGTGAAGAACAAGGTGAACGCTTTCACCAAGATCTGAGGATAATGGAAGAGAGGTACCAAGGTAGATGGGATGAGCACATGATGGCAGACTACTGTTGGAGCATACACAGGGAAGACAATAAACTACTTCAACATCGAAGAAAATCGAACAAAAAATCGTTTTTTCCTATTAATTAACTAATTACAATGAGGCTGAATCTAGCGGTCGGAGCTAGCGACCGCTAGCCCGTTAATGAGCAATTAACAATATTTAATAATTTTCCAAAGATCGTCCGCCGGGGTTTTAATTTTTTTCTCAGTTCGAATGTCAGTCGTGAGTAGGTATGCATACGAAATTTGAACTCGATATTCGCTTGCAATAACTTCGCGCGCTCCAAGCGCCAAGCGGCCGCTAGCTCCGGCCGCTAGATTCAGCCTCATCTAATTACAAACTTATCAACTTACTTGCGCCTTATTGCTTACTCATTCTCGTGAGCCTTACGTTTGAAATAATAATAATAATAATGATAATAATAATAAATAAATCCAATTTGTACCAAATCCTGTGGAGGACGACAATATAAATATCATTTTCATAATACGTGTATGAAATGGGCCTTCTTTCATGCTTGTCGGGCGTGGGGAAAATCGCTTGTGTCGAACTACGACGAGAGCGGGAGGGAAAGTACTTTTCCTCCCGCTGTAGCGGGGAGAAAAGTACTTTTCCTCCCGCCCATATATATAATATATATATTATATATATATTATATATATATTATATATATATTATATATATCCCTTTTCCGATCGACGCGCATCAAAGAAGGCCTATTTCGTGCCCTTATTATGAAAAATACAGTGTGCAACTAGGGGGGGATGGCCATTTCTAGCGAGGGTGAGACGTTTGCACGAGTCGTAGTAGAGGGCGCCGAAGGTGCCCGAGACGACGACGAGTGCTAAAAACGTCTCACCCGAGGTATACTATTATGCACCGAGGGGAAGAAAGTGTGTACTTCATTCCCGGCTGCGCGCATAAAGAACGCCCTTTCTGCCCTTGGATGCATAAAATATCGTATGCACCATGGTGTAAAGTGTTCTTCTAAACGAGTGTGAAGGTCACCCTCGCTTCGCTCGGGCGACAAACCTCACACTCGTCTAGAAGAACACTTTATTCCCTAGGTGCATAATATACTATTACCTATTCATTAGTTCATGATCTATCTAAGATTCAATTCCCGACTTTTTTCTATCTGTCCAGTCGTCTGTCGTATTCATCCCATCATTTTGAAAATCTTACAACACGTTTCGAAACATCTAATTATGCCTAGTAAAATTTCATAGTTGATTGAAAATAATTATAGAGGAGACAAGAGATAATTGTGAGTACGAGAGATCATTTCCCTACCCATTTAGCTAAAACTGATTTTTTTTCGCAAAGTTTGAAAAAGTCATAGCTTCCTAATTTTTGGGTGTTAAGAGCTGCACTTGGTCTCATTCGACGCTCAACTGTCTAATCTTCTGCACCGTTTCATTGTATTTTTGTCAGAGGGCCTAATGGACTTGCTAGAGATGAGAACGTGGTTGAAAACATGGTTGAAAACCATACATTTTACCACTTTTACGGGCGTTTTTTGAGAAATTCGAGGATTTCAATTGGTGTGAAGTAAAAAACAATGGTATATTTGGATTTGGCATTAAATTCTCTATAAAATTAGCCCATTTTGGGACGTTTTAGTTGAAGTTGGTGATTGCTGGAAAATTAAACGAGAAACGATATACAAAAAAGCGAAAAACTGCTGAAAAAAGGCCTTATACGAACCAACCGAAACAAACGGTCATCATTTTCGGATTCAGCACCCTCGAAAACCCCTAGATTCGATAAAATTGAGCCTGCAACTCGAGATCACTTTTTTTTTGTAGACCAGTGTTATTGAAATTAAATAACAAAGTAAGTTTTTAAAAAAGATTTTAGATCTAAAAATACCATAGATTCCGAATGGCAGCTACTTTTGTAAATGAAAAGTTCGCGCGGCGGCAGACCGTGCGTGACTCGCTCACGGCTGCACTCGGACGTATACCTACATGTATTCGCCGAGTTCTTCACAAACTCATTCACTATCCATTCGTCTTGTACTTTTCTGCCAGTGCACAGTGAAGTCTGTTAACCCTCAGATAACTGAATTTTAGGAATATTGGGTAAGGATACCGGAAAAAACAGATTCATCTAAGAATTAATGAAATAAACAACGCGAAAGGACGTAAGCGAACCAGAGACGAAAGTCAATGGAAATGTAACCGAATAAAGAAAGCTAGGAAGGAGGTATTGTTATTGTTTTTGTTTTCTCTCTCTCTCTCTCTATCTGTCTCCTAATTTTATCTAATTTCATTTTATTTCATTTTCATATTTTCATTTTTATTTCAAATAAAAATAAAAAAATAAAAAAATAGAAAAATAACACAACGTAAAGTTAAATTAGAAAGTAACATGACAAAAATAAAAATAAAAATGAAATAAAATGAAATTACAGTCAAACCTCGGTCCCTGTCCCCTCAGTCCCTGTCTAGTTTCAGTCCCTGTCCAATCCGTTGCTTCAGTCCCTGTCCGCCGTCCCAGTGCCGTATTGACGCCCGAGCTTTCACATGCTCCGTGACATTAGGTTAGGTTATGATGCCCCGGGGCGTAAGATCAATTGTTACGGCCCTGAAACTCTTTCGTGATTGGCTCTCAACAGTCAGCTGTTTCGTGGACAGGGACTGAAACCTCCGGTCCCGAGGATGGACAGGGACCGAGGTTTGACTGTAGATATCCTTACTTAAGGTGCTTTCCTAGGCAATTCCACCAGTCCTGAAAACATCGTGAAAAAATGTGATATTAAACGGAATATCTCTGCCTGGGCACCGAAATCAATGAAACAAAATACGTCGCGCAATTCTATGTGCGACTCCGAACATGTACAGCCAGGGCCGGATTTACCCAGGGTGCCGCCCTGGGGCACCGTGAAAAATGCCGCCCCCATTACCTAAAGCCTACATAAAATGGGTAAAGGTTCGGTATACAATTTTCAAATAAATAAAATCAAAATAAAAACTTTCAAAAATTGTGAGTAACAAGATACTTATGAGGGTTTCTTTTTGGTTTCTTCGTCAAACGGGGCCACCCATTGAATTTGAGGTCTTCGAACATTCCGTAATAATTCGTACATGTTATTGAGGATGAAATAGTACATTATGCTGCTAGGGAGGAAAGTACGTGATTTTTGCCGAGTGCGAGGTTTGCTGCCCGAGCGAAGATGGGCATGCCGCACGAGCACGAGGTGAAAATCACGTACCTCTCGTGTAGCATATATTAGGGATGGGCGATTCACATCGATTATTCAAAACATCGATTATTTTTTTTTGAAAATCGATTATTTTTAGTCGATTTTTTGATGGCTCAAATAATCGATGTTCGATTATTTCAGCGAAACATCGATCGATGTTTGGTAGCCATTTTTTTCTGATTTTTGGCGGGAAGTATGTCATGTTTCTCGGACGTCGGAACTCGGAACTCGGAATATTCACAATTCACATCATTTTCAAATTTTCAGTGTCGTATCAAAGTGAGTGGTTTGTACTTTGTGTCCGAAGTTTTTACTTTTTGCATTTGCATTCAATTAGTTAACGCTATTGACAGTATGGAGGGTTCTCTCATGTAACTATAATTAATTGTTATGGATAAAATTAAAAAAAAAAATTAAATAATCGATTAATCGATTTTTTTTTCGACCATCGATTTTAAACATCGATGATTTTTTTTTTTTTTTTTTCAAGATCGATTATTTGGTAATCGATTTTTATTTCTAACATCGCCCATCCCTAGCATATATTACTTTTTACCCGACTAGATAAAATTACCATATTGCATCCACTGGTCAAACACAGCAATTTAATCAATCAAACCGAGAATCGGTCAAACTTGGAGTTTTTTTCTTCCCGCAAAATTTACTTTTTTGCCCGCTAAATTTACTTTTTTGCCCGCTAATTTACTTTTTTGCCCGCTAATTTACTTTTTTGCCCGAAAATTGACTTTTTCTTTCCTCTGGTCAAAAATTGCTTACTTTCCTTCCGTATTTCAGAGATGGAATATGGTCATTTTATCGTAGTCGGGTAAAAAACAAATTTTTGAATTGTTTCAGATTTTTTGGTCATTGCATTCCAGAAATATTTTTATACTCAATAATTTTCACGTAGTGCGATAAATTGAGAAAGGAGAGAAAACTTGGGATCAAATTTCTTTGTTTTTTTCTCAGCTCTTCGGTAAAATTAACAGAAAAAAATTCCGGCCCATTTAAACCTCTTTTTATGAAAAAAAAAAACATTGAAAAATGTGCCTCGTCCTAATTTGGACATTTTTTTCGTTTAAAAAAATGTACTAAAAAATGAAATTCATAATAGCGTTTTTTGACAAAAAATGTGGAGTGGCGACTTCAATTCTCTCACTGAAAAAAAAGTTTCAATCCTCCAGCGGAACAATTTATCGCTGCGAGCAGTTCATTACTGTAAGAATGAAAATAGTCGCCTGAACAGTGTGTATCGCTCCATCAGCTGGATAAACTTCTGGCTGTTGACCGGGAGACGTCTGGGTGCGCGCGATGAATACACTATAGTGGGCTATACACTGTTAAAGCCAGGAGTACAAACTTTTCGTGTCGGCTCACCTACGGAGATCGTGACCAGTGTACAGTCACTCACACGCAGCACCGACCAATCACAGCCATGTCTGAGCGATCGAAGCGCATGTAGGTGAGGCGACACGAAAAGTTTGTGCTTCAGGCTTCATCGCTATTTCTTGTATCGCTCCTACAGCGATACCGTGTTCTCCGAGCAAGTGAAATATGTCTGGCAGAGTTGTTCAGTTGCCATGGCTTGACA
Source organism: Tenthredo mesomela (assembly GCA_943736025.1). NCBI lineage: Eukaryota > Metazoa > Arthropoda > Insecta > Hymenoptera > Tenthredinidae > Tenthredo > Tenthredo mesomela. The sequence continues at coordinate 16,420,840 of OX031020.1, read as the reverse complement.
ATGGCGCTGCTATCGGGGCAAACCACGTTCTGGCTGAGGCAACGATGATTCTTGCTATCGGGTAGAGATTTTTTTTTCAGTGCTCCCAGAAAAAAAATAATTATCAGAACGATGATTCCTCTCCTTCACTTCCATTTTTTTTTCAAAAACTCTATTATGAATATAGTTTTTTTAGATTTTTTTTTTTTTAACGAAAAAAAAAAACTGTCCAAATTAGGAAAAGGCACATTTTACGTTTTTTTTTTTTTTTTTTTGATAAATGCGGTTTAAATAAGTCGGAATTCTTTTCTTCTAATTTTACCGAGAAGCTGAGAAAAAAACAGAGAAATGTCATGCCAACAACATTTCTCTCCTTCCCCAATTTATCACGCTACGTGAAAATGATTGAACAAAAATATTTCTGCAATGACCAAAAAATCTAAAAAAATTCCCAACATTTTTTTTTCTTCCTCAATAAAATTTACGAATCATCACGGAATTTTCGAAGACTTCTTATTTAATGGGTGGCCCGTTTGACGAAGAAACCCTCTTATTTTCTTTACTAAAAATGTGTGTAAAATTCTAGAAACTGAAAGCTAATTGTTTCACAATTTTGTAAGAAAAACTGCAGTGTTTATAATTTTAGACACATTCTTATAATAATGAGAAAAAGTATTTTATTCATTTCAATTTATGAATGTTTTTAACATGATCACACTTTTCGAAGAACTTTCCATAACGCGAAAAAAAAAAAAAAAAATTCTTACGTCTCAAATTTTGCCGCCCCTAAAAATTTGCCGCCCTGGGCACTGGCCCCTAGTGCCCCTAGTGTAAATCCAGCGCTGTGTACAGCCCAAAAAATGTTCGTTTTGCGCGAAAATAGAGAAGATATCCATGAAAAACGTTTCTAAAACCGTTTTTCATGGATATCTTCTCTATTTCCGCGCAAAACGAACATTTTTTGGGCTGTACATGTTCGGAGTCGCACATAGAATTGCGCGACGTATTTTGTTTCATTGATTTCGGTGCCCAGGCAGAGATATTCCGTTTAATATCACATTTTTTCACGATGTTTTCAGGACTGGTGGAATTGCCTAGGAAAGCACCTTAATATTCCTAAAATTCAGTTTTCTGAGGGTTAACAGACTTCACTGTGCACTGGCAGAAAAGTACAAGACGAATGGATAGTGAATGAGTTTGTGAAGAACTCGGCGAATACATGTAGGTATACGTCCGAGTGCAGCCGTGAGCGAGTCACGCACGGTCTGCCGCCGCGCGAACTTTTCATTTACAAAAGTAGCTGCCATTCGGAATCTATGGTATTTTTAGATCTAAAATCTTTTTTAAAAACTTACTTTGTTATTTAATTTCAATAATCAACGGTCATATTTGTGAAATTCGAAAATTCGTTCGATAACTTTTGTCTCGGAAGTTGATGACTCTGGTTTTCAGAGTTTTTTTGCTGGTAAATTCGCCATTTCTTTTCTATTCAATATTAAGACTTTTACCTTATACTGTGTCTCGCAAAAGGCTTCAAGGAAGGCTCCGTAAAAATTTCAAATCAAAATAATGAATAGAAAAAAAATGGCAGCGAGTTGAACTGAAAAAAGTATTCCGATTGCTAATCATAAAAATTGGCATTTTCCTCTTATATCTCGAAAACGAAAAAGAATTTTCATATAGTTCCAACACAAAAAATGTGCGGAATGACCTACTCTATCGATCCCACAAGAAAAAATCAAGATTTGAATTTCTTGATTCCGAGGTTCTATGGACAAAACTTACCCGGCAGATTTCAGTTACGCGCCCTTTTCGTTTCCAGCTCCTCAAATGTAATAAAAGACAATGTTGTTCCAATGGTCGTTGATAATGATAATTCATTGAATACTGAAGTGTTGTATATAGATGCGTTTAAGATGAGTCACAATACTTTTATTACCGAGTTTTTAGCAGACTCAGGTGCGACCGAACATATTACTAATACAAAGATTATATTTAAAAGCTTAAATGAATCAAATTGCGAAGTAATCAAATGTGCAAATAAAAATGAGTCGGCAAACTTGAAAACGGAGGGAGTAGGAACCGTTGAGATTAGGTCAGAGAAAGGTGAAATGTTTGAAATTGATAAAGTGCTGAAGCACTAAAAGAAAATTTATTGTCATTAAGAAGATTTGAGCAAAATTATTTAAGAAAAGCCAGACCTGTCACCGACCCCCTTCGATTTGGCTGATTTTTTGTGGGCTTCTTACTCACCTAGAGAGTAGTCAAAAGCCAAAATATTAGGCCCTGCAAAAATTTATTGGCTGAGCCAGAGCCATTTTTCGTTTTTTTTTTCACATTTTCGACTTGAATTTGGGTATTTTCGATTACGCAGAGGTTTTTCGTACCAAGTGGCCGAAAATTGGTTTCCCAATGTAAAATTGACCAAGGAACACGAATCTGGCCACAGATTTGACCTACGACGAATACCTGCAGAAATATTGGCCCAAAACACTAAAAATTGACCCAAAAAGTCCCAAATCTTGGGGAAATGGTCAAAAAATCTTTTTTTTTCACTATCCGAGGGGGCCATCTTGTAGACAAAGAATCAACGAATCCAATGAGCACACGACCAGATTTTTAGGACGGACCGTTCAGAAAATACGCGGCGTCAAAGTTGGATTATTTTGTTTTTTGTCAAAAATTGATATTTTTGACCTCGTGGGACAATGTCCGACGTACAGGCCTATTTTACGATGTTCCCCTGCCTACCCAGAGCTTCGGCTGCTGGAGTCAGGCGCTGTGCTGTGCACACGGGCAACGTCCTTCCTCTTTTCTTCCTCCAACCTCACCCGCCCCACACCTCCTCCTGCCCCCTCTCCCGATATTGTGGCGAGTGGAGTGCCTCACATATTGTCTTGCTGGTCGGTCTCCGATGTAGTTCTCTTACTTTTACATAAATTAAGAGTGTTAAAAAGCAATACCTAGTCGCCCACCTCCTTTCAGTCGAAACAGGGGTGAGGAACGACACATTTCGATTATCATCCGAGCTCAGGCTTCGAAAACGCAAGAAAAAAAAAAAAAAAATGCACAACGCCAATTCAAATTTAATTCCGGACACACATGTCCAAAAACATGTTCGTTTCATACGAAAATAGAGTCTACAGATTGTTTTTACGTAATTCGGATGTCAGTTTCCTCGGTGGCCATGAATATGAGAGTCATCCGCCGAGTTCAGCCGGCCCGGGAGATAAAACAGACCGAACAGGCGCTTGACAGGCCACCACGTTACATGATGCGTGATCACTGAAAGCTGACTAGTGATGGGCACCTAATGCTGGGTCTACACGCTATGATTATGTTGATATGATTAGCCAATCACTGAATTTCCACAACAGAAGTGACCAATCAGTTAACATATTTCTTATCATACCAACATAATCATACCAACATAATCATCGCGTGTAGACCCAGCATAAATGAATACATCGATATCAATATCAAATGATTTATCGAAACGTCAATATCGATTATAGAAAAATATCGAATGCTTGATATCGATATTCGTTTAATATCGATACTTTTTCAGCGATCCGAATTGATTGTTAAAAAAAGTAACAAAAAGTGTTCAAAGAGTAGCCTAAGCGATTATTCTAACCGGTATGGAATGAACAATATCTTCCCATATATATGTATTAAAATTTGAAGCATTCATGAAATACACATGAAATACAATACATATATAAAATAGACGCAGGTGTAAGACTAAAATGTGAATATGCGTGCCTGAACAAATTCAACTGAATTGTCAATATCGGACGCGAAAGTATCGATATCAGCAATATATCGAAAGACCAGTATCGATACCAGATTATCGATATATCGTAAGGTCAATATCGATACTCACAAAATATCGATATTTCTTGACCATCACTAGAGCTGACTATTTCGATCGGTGTGTTGGAGAGATGTCCGGAATTAAATTTGATTTGGCGTTGTGCATTTTTTTTTTTGCGTTTTCGAAGCCTGGGCTCGGATGATAATCGAAATGTGTCGTTCCTCACCCCTTTTTCGACTGAAAGGAGGTGGGCGACTAGGTATTGCTCTTTAACACTCTTGATTTATGAAGAAGTAAGAGGAGCACATCGGAGACCGACCAGCAAAACAATATGTGAGGCACTCCACTCACCACAATATCGGGAGAGGGGGCAGGAGGAGGTGTGGGGCGGGTGAGGTTGGAGGAAGAAAAGAGGAAGGACGTTGCCCGTGTGCACAGCACAGCGCCTGATTCCAGCAGCCGAAGCTCCGGGTAGGCAGGGGAACATCGTAAAATAGGCCTGTAGGTCGGACATTGTCCCACGAGGTCAAAAATGTCAATTTTTGACAAAAAACAAAATAATCCAACTTTGACGCCGCGTATTTTCTGAACGGTCCGTCTTAAAAATCTGGTCGTGTGCTCATTGGATTCGTTGATTCTTTGTCTACAAGATGGCCCCCTCGGATAGTGAAAAAAAAGATTTTTTGACCATTTCCCCAAGATTTGGGACTTTTTGGGTCAATTTTTAGTGTTTTGGGCCAATATTTCTGCAGGTATTCGTCGTAGGTCAAATCTGTGGCCAGATTCGTGTTCCTTGGTCAATTTTACATTGGTAAACCAATTTTCGGCCACTTGGTACGAAAAACCTCTGTGTAATCGAAAATACCCAAATTCAAGTCGAAAATGTGAAAAAAAAAAAACGAAAAATGGCTCTGGCTCAGCCAATAAATTTTTGCAGGGCCTAATATTTTGGCTCTTGACTACTCTCTAGGTGAGTAACAAGCCCACAAAAAATCAGCCAAATCGAAGGGGGTCGGTGACAGATCCGGCTTTTCTTAAATAATTTTGCTCTTTGCTGAGATGGGTCTCGCTATCTATTTAGATAGTAAAAAGATTAATATTTTTAACCCTATTTCTAAGGAAATGTTCATTTCCGGAGTTTATAAGAAACCTTTTTGGGTGATTGAATTAGAAATAAATAAAAGTAACTCTAATGATGAAAAGTTATCGACAATAGTAAACAGAAAAGTGATAGCAAACATAGCTGATGGGGAATCAGTTGGGAGAAGGTATATTACACGTAGTATAGCAGCTAAAGAGAAAGCTCAAGAAAATTCTGGTGATCAGAAAAGTAGTGATCAAAATGAAATTGTAGAGAAAATGATGATAGATGAGGTACAAGATGAGAAAACTGGTACTGACAAAGATGTGAAATTAGATGAGAATATAAATACTGATAAAAACATGAATAAAAGAAATTTGATATATGAACAATCGAATTTTGACGTTACAATTTGGGATCGAGAATTTCATGATGTAGACGAGTTACCAATGGAGGAATTGACGGATAACGACATAGATTCATTTCATAAAAATAAAAGATTTTCTGAAAACAACAATGCTATGTTATGGCATGTGAGATTTGGACATGCATCAATTAGTTATTTGAGAGCTTTACAATTGAAATTCCCTGAAAATAAAGATTTGAATAATGCTATTTTCGACAAATCAATTTTAGATTGTGAGGTGTGTCAAATTTCTAAATTCAACAAATTGCCTTTTACTTCAGTGTGTAGACGAGCAGGGCCGGATTTACCCAGGGTGCCGCCCTGGGGCACCGTGAAAAATGCCGCCCCCATTACCTAAAGCCTACATAAAATGGGTAAAGGTTCGGTATACAATTTTCAAATAAATAAAATCAAAATAAAAACTTTCAAAAATTGTGAGTAACAAGATACTTATGAGGGTTTCTTTTTGGTTTCTTCGTCAAACGGGGCCACCCATTGAATTTGAGGTCTTCGAACATTCCGTAATAATTCGTACATGTTATTGAGGATGAAATAGTACATTATGCTGCTAGGGAGGAAAGTACGTGATTTTTGCCGAGTGCGAGGTTTGCTGCCCGAGCGAAGATGGGCATGCCGCACGAGCACGAGGTGAAAATCACGTACCTCTCGTGTAGCATATATTAGGGATGGGCGATTCACATCGATTATTCAAAACATCGATTATTTTTTTTTGAAAATCGATTATTTTTAGTCGATTTTTTGATGGCTCAAATAATCGATGTTCGATTATTTCAGCGAAACATCGATCGATGTTTGGTAGCCATTTTTTTCTGATTTTTGGCGGGAAGTATGTCATGTTTCTCGGACGTCGGAACTCGGAACTCGGAATATTCACAATTCACATCATTTTCAAATTTTCAGTGTCGTATCAAAGTGAGTGGTTTGTACTTTGTGTCCGAAGTTTTTACTTTTTGCATTTGCATTCAATTAGTTAACGCTATTGACAGTATGGAGGGTTCTCTCATGTAACTATAATCAATTGTTATGGATAAAATTAAAAAAAAAAATTAAATAATCGATTAATCGATTTTTTTTTCGACCATCGATTTTAAACATCGATGATTTTTTTTTTTTTTTTTTCAAGATCGATTATTTGGTAATCGATTTTTATTTCTAACATCGCCCATCCCTAGCATATATTACTTTTTACCCGACTAGATAAAATTACCATATTGCATCCACTGGTCAAACACAGCAATTTAATCAATCAAACCGAGAATCGGTCAAACTTGGAGTTTTTTTCTTCCCGCAAAATTTACTTTTTTGCCCGCTAAATTTACTTTTTTGCCCGCTAATTTACTTTTTTGCCCGCTAATTTACTTTTTTGCCCGAAAATTGACTTTTTCTTTCCTCTGGTCAAAAATTGCTTACTTTCCTTCCGTATTTCAGAGATGGAATATGGTCATTTTATCGTAGTCGGGTAAAAAACAAATTTTTGAATTGTTTCAGATTTTTTGGTCATTGCATTCCAGAAATATTTTTATACTCAATAATTTTCACGTAGTGCGATAAATTGAGAAAGGAGAGAAAACTTGGGATCAAATTTCTTTGTTTTTTTCTCAGCTCTTCGGTAAAATTAACAGAAAAAAATTCCGGCCCATTTAAACCTCTTTTTATGAAAAAAAAAAACATTGAAAAATGTGCCTCGTCCTAATTTGGACATTTTTTTCGTTTAAAAAAATGTACTAAAAAATGAAATTCATAATAGCGTTTTTTGACAAAAAATGTGGAGTGGCGACTTCAATTCTCTCACTGAAAAAAAAGTTTCAATCCTCCAGCGGAACAATTTATCGCTGCGAGCAGTTCATTACTGTAAGAATGAAAATAGTCGCCTGAACAGTGTGTATCGCTCCATCAGCTGGATAAACTTCTGGCTGTTGACCGGGAGACGTCTGGGTGCGCGCGATGAATACACTATAGTGGGCTATACACTGTTAAAGCCAGGAGTACAAACTTTTCGTGTCGGCTCACCTACGGAGATCGTGACCAGTGTACAGTCACTCACACGCAGCACCGACCAATCACAGCCATGTCTGAGCGATCGAAGCGCATGTAGGTGAGGCGACACGAAAAGTTTGTGCTTCAGGCTTCATCGCTATTTCTTGTATCGCTCCTACAGCGATACCGTGTTCTCCGAGCAAGTGAAATATGTCTGGCAGAGTTGTTCAGTTGCCATGGCTTGACAATGGCGCTGCTATCGGGGCAAACCACGTTCTGGCTGAGGCAACGATGATTCTTGCTATCGGGTAGAGATTTTTTTTTCAGTGCTCCCAGAAAAAAAATAATTATCAGAACGATGATTCCTCTCCTTCACTTCCATTTTTTTTTCAAAAACTCTATTATGAATATAGTTTTTTTAGATTTTTTTTTTTTTAACGAAAAAAAAAAACTGTCCAAATTAGGAAAAGGCACATTTTACGTTTTTTTTTTTTTTTTTTTGATAAATGCGGTTTAAATAAGTCGGAATTCTTTTCTTCTAATTTTACCGAGAAGCTGAGAAAAAAACAGAGAAATGTCATGCCAACAACATTTCTCTCCTTCCCCAATTTATCACGCTACGTGAAAATGATTGAACAAAAATATTTCTGCAATGACCAAAAAATCTAAAAAAATTCCCAACATTTTTTTTTCTTCCTCAATAAAATTTACGAATCATCACGGAATTTTCGAAGACTTCTTATTTAATGGGTGGCCCGTTTGACGAAGAAACCCTCTTATTTTCTTTACTAAAAATGTGTGTAAAATTCTAGAAACTGAAAGCTAATTGTTTCACAATTTTGTAAGAAAAACTGCAGTGTTTATAATTTTAGACACATTCTTATAATAATGAGAAAAAGTATTTTATTCATTTCAATTTATGAATGTTTTTAACATGATCACACTTTTCGAAGAACTTTCCATAACGCGAAAAAAAAAAAAAAAAATTCTTACGTCTCAAATTTTGCCGCCCCTAAAAATTTGCCGCCCTGGGCACTGGCCCCTAGTGCCCCTAGTGTAAATCCAGCGCTGCTTCCGAGGCAACCTTTAGTGAAACGCGGCTTTTTTTATAGGAAAAACTGTAATTTATTCTATTTATCTGCTCTTCAACGATAAATAAAGTGTCACTGCTACCGTTGTTGGAGTTTTTCAGCACTTGATTGAAAGAAATTACGTGCTAGCTCTCTTTTCGATACGGAGCGTCAGCACCCCGGCGACGGGTAGACGGAGGCTAAAGAGCCCGCTCGTCGGAAGGGGAAACAGAAATATGACATTTTAAAATTCTTCCAAACGTTTTCGGCGAAAAAAAAATTTTTCTTTTACTTTGTAAATATATTTCTTAACTAAAGCAATGAATTCCCCAAAAAAAAGTTATTGATAAAATTTGCAGAAAGAGAAATAACTCCGCTTTTTCACTATTGGTTAGTGTTTCACTATTGGTGCGTTTACCTTAAGTGAACAAAATTTAGAGGTAATAGTCAGTTAATAATAGTCATCTGACAGTCTTGTGTCATGCAAGTTAAACCTAATCGTAAAATTATCTGTTCACGATTGTTATTTTATTTATCACCATGAATTTTACACGTCAGTCGATTCGCATAACCTCAAAAGCTCAAGATCGTAGGATTTAAGATAATAATCAACCTATCGAAACATTTTTGTTGGTGGCTATCACTTAAATGTACTTGGCGTAAGGTTTTCGCACCTGTGGGGCTTTTGGTGGGTATTCACTAGTTTTCGTACCTTCATATTTCATATTATTATTAATCATTGCTTGTACTTTCTTTTATTTTCTTTATTTGATTTGAATTCGAAAACATGAAATTTTTTTTTTTTTTTTTTTGCCTTTTTGGCTTATCTCCGATTTAGAAGGTAGCCTTTAACGAGGATGTCTTCAATTTTATTAAGTTATATTTCCTCGTCATCAGTTGATCTTGTTTTGTTTGTATTTTTTTTTTTATTTTGAATTTTGAAATTTTATATATTCTTAGGTAATTTGTGAAATTTGGAATTATTTTAGCTTCTTGGCGAGTACAGCTTCAACACTACTAACAGGGCCAATCGTTTTTCTGGGCTATCTGCCAGCCAAAGATGGATGCCTGAGTTTCGCCATTGTTGCCACTACTTACGTCTCGAAACTAAACTCCCCACATTCTTTTTATGCCTTTGTGTCTTGATTTTATTGTCTTATTATTTGTTTATTTGTAATTTAGATATACTAATTTTAATTACTTAAAGACTTTGTTGGTGTTTGATCTTTTCATTAATTCTTTTTGTGCTGGGTAGGTTTATCCGAGTTCTTTGAGTATATCCGAGATTTGGTTTCTAAAGCTTTCCCGTCTCTAGTCCAAATGATAGGTTATGTTTCTATTATTATTCTTCTTTTATCCTTTTTGTTTTTCTTGTGTTATTCTATGATTAAATCTTAGGTTATAAGTGATTGATATCCGCTTAGATTATATACTTAATTTATATATTGATTTGACTACTTATTTATTTACTTATTTATTTTATTTATTATTTTTTTTTTTTCCCCCTACCTTTATTATTATTACGCCCTGCACCAGTTTTATTAATTTATTTATTTATTTATTTAATTTATTTATGTATTATTATTATTATTTTTTTTTTTTTTTTTTTTTTTTTTTATAATTACTTTGCGGGATTAAAGAAATTGATTGATGGTTTACAACTTGATTTAATTGGGCATGACCAGCAGCATTCCTCTGTGCCAAAATGGAGACTCAGGTGACAGACGAAGTCTCGCCTGATTGTGGATGGTACCACCATCCAGTCAAACCACTCCGCCAGGATCCTCCTAGAAACGTCTGACATGACTATGTTACCATGGTCACCGAGCCCCACGGAAGATTTGTCCACTCCCAAGCCGTCCAGCAAAGCATTCAAACCAATTCTAAACTACATTCTATCTCCGCTCTTAACTTTAACTATTTACATGATGGATATATGATTAAATTCTAGCCGCAATGGACAATAGGAACCCAGTAAGGCTAAATCTAATATTTGGGATCTTTGCTACTAAAGTGCCCAAATCGTGACCCCTGTTATACCCCTGTCTGACCAGAAATATAATAAAACCTTCTCTCTCCTTACAATGCCATATTGGGCAATCCCAGACCCTGTGATTTAGGTCCTCTTTCCCCAGGTTACATTCGCAACGATCCGACTCTACTATACCCATCCTTTTTAAGTGTGAGTTTAGTTGAAAATGTCACGTTAATAGTCTATTATTCATAACTATCTCTTTCCTAGATAGTGGATATTTGGAAAACCATGGTGTTGGGTTAAATGGGTCTGCATGATCTAAATAGCTTCTACCTTTTCTATATTGTTCCCCCCCCCCCCCATACGCTTGTATATAATGATTAGTGTTAGTTATTAAATTCTCCTTAAATATACTAAACAAATCAGTGTGCGGAATTTTCACCCGGACGCAAGAGAAAGACTTAGAGCCTTTCTTCGCCAGCCTGTCTGCCATTTCATTACCTGAAATTCCTAAGTGTCCAGGTATCCACAAAATTTTAATATCCATTCCAAGGAGTTGAGCTTCATAGATTTGATCCCTGATGATCCCTATGTATGCGATCATTTTTCCATCCAAGCCCTCACCGCCAAGACACTCCACCAAAGATAGAGAATCTGTGCCGACTAGAATCCTTGATTGTTCATTTTTGGCTCTAGCTAACTCTATAGCCTTCAAAACAGCATAAGCTTCGATTGAATATATTGAGGCGTGAGGGTTAAAGCCGCATTTTACTGAGATATCCAAATCCTTCGAATAAACTCCGAATCCTGCCTCATTATTTGCGGAGTCCAGGGATCCATCGGTGTAGGTGCGTACAAAACCGTTATAATGCACTTTACATAAAGTTTCAAAGGCGTTGTTAGCATCTATGCTGTTTTGGATTTCACGTCCAAGTACTGAATCGCAGTTTTCCTTCAGGTAGTGGGCGAAGAACGGAGTTAAAGAAGTTGGCGACTTGTCTACTGTGTAGGCCATTTTACTTTGCTTGCTTATAATATCCCAAATTTCATATAGGAAGGACGGTTGAGTGAAATCCTCCTCCAAAATATTGTTTAGCCTCCTCCTTGTTGAGTACAGATTTTCTTTTAGTTTACTTAGATTGTAGCAGGTACTCCTTGTTAATAGTTTTTCGGTTAAATATCTCCTTCTATCATGCAATGCAACTACCCCGTTTATATGAATTAAGGTGAAGTGAAACGTTTCAAGGCCACGGCCGGGTGCCTTGCACCGCGGTAAAACAGAACTACCGAACGTTTGGTACCTCTGTCCACCGCTAGATTATTTGCAAGTATACTGGCTGTAATTTCGATACATGGCTGTGATCTCGACTAAATGTCGATACGGGTTGTGATCTCAACTGAATGTCGGTTTTTTAATTATGAGTAACGGAGAATCGTCAATTCTCAGTCATTTCTCCATCAAATGACACGGGATTAGGCTCAAAGTGTGTGGTTTTTAATTGCGGAGTGGCTAATTATCGGGAAAATGCGATTATCTACGCCAACAGTGAATAATCTCGCGATTTATGTGGTCAGTACGTCAATCTGTAAAAATTTTTGTCAAATTTTGGAAAAGTGAAACAATTAGCCACTTTCTGCCACAATTATGTGTAATCCCTCAAAGTTTCATCGCGATTGATTCAGTAGTTCCGAAGAATTCACGATTCCCGTTTTCGAGGTTCTGACAAACGTTTCACTTCACCTTAAAGAGTTTATTGGAGTGGTTTTGAAACAGCCGGAGGCTCTTCTCAAAGATTCATTTTGAATGACATCTAGTTTCTTTAATAAACCCCTAGAAGCCTCAGCATACAAGAAGGAGCCCCAGTCAATACATGGTCTGATCAAAGCTTTGTAAAATTTTAACATTGTCAGAGGATGTGCACCCCAAGAAAAAGATGAAATACACTTAAGCATGGCTATTAGCTTGCCTCCCCTCTGCCTCAGAGACTCCAGGTGCTGACTCCATCCCAGCTTATGATCCCACACCACGCCCAAGTACCTCGTGGATTCCGAGTTGTATATATATTCCTCTTTAATTTTAATTGTTGAAGAGTTTACCCGGAAGGACTTCTCGTTTTTTGAGACTAGTAAATACTTTGATTTCTCCGGAGCAATTTTCATGTTGATGGCTGTGAAATATCTGTTTAATTTCTCAGCTTCTCTTGATAGTAGATTGGAGATCTCTCCTTCAGAACTAGCAGAACAGATGAGCGTTAGATCATCCGCATACATTAGACATTCCGTTGGTCTAGATATAAAACTATTTATCTTAGATATATAGATATTAAACATTAACGGACTAATTATAGAGCCCTGAGGCAAGCCCTTGTTCGTGAATACCGACCCAATTTTCTGGCCATTACTATAAACCTGAATATCTCTAAGACCCATTGTTAGTCGAATAAAGTTGACAAATTTAGGATTTATGTTTAAGTCTTTCAGCATAATACCTAATTTTTCGACGTTGACATTGTCATAAGCCCCGGCTAGGTCCAAAAAGAGAATACCCGTATGCTTTTTCTGTATCCTGACCTTATCTATATTGGTCCTTAGAACTGCAAGACAGTCATTGCACGATCGGTTCTTCCTAAATCCATACGCATTTTCAGGAAGAAGCCCTTTGTTTTCGACGTACCAGCTTACTCTGTCATTCACTATTCTTTCCAAAATTTTTAATAGGGTGCATGATAGTGAAATAGGTCTAAACCCTGTGTCGCCAGGTTTAGGAATAAAACAGACTACATATTTCTGCCAGACCTTCGGGATTTTGTTATTATTTAGAACTGCCTCATAGAAAATCCTCAGCCACTCTATTATTCCTTTAGGAAAGAGCTTGATCATTTGGTAAGTTATCATATCCCAACCTGGGGATGATTTAGCTTTGCTTTTTCTTATAGCACACTCTACTTCCTCATATTTTATTGCAGAAGCCATTGGTGGAGAAGGATCAGAGTTGAAGATTAACTTTTCCTTGAAAGTTTCCGAATACTCATATAAGCCAGCAATTTTATTAAACGCCTCAGTGAGTTTAGGATTATTTGAAATAGTGAAATTTTCAGTTGACTGCGGCGGAGGGTTAGTAAACCTTTTCTTGAAAGATTTTATTTGTTTCCAAACTACATTTATTGGGGTATTTGGGGTCAGGTTGTCGCAATATTCTTGAAATCCCTTTTTCTTCGCCTTCGCCAGAATATATTTAGCATTCTTCCGTTTGCTTCTTAGAAACTCTCAATTTTCGTCAGAGCAGTTGTTAAGATATTGTTTTAAAGCTGCCCGCCTTTCCTGGATGGCTGTACTACAATCGCTATTCCACCACCTTGTAGCTTGAGGAGTTTTAATACCTTTCTTTAAATCTCCTTCAAAAATGGCATTTGCCTCTTTCAGGCATTTATATATTAATGCTATGACTTTATCATACATTTGTAAGAAATTATCATTATTTATTTCGAATTGGTCTATTACAAATTCCCTTTCTAAGATTTCCTTAAATTTTTTCCAATTTACTTTGCTGGTTCTGATCCTCTCCCTGTGCTCTTCGAAATTAATACTGGTTTTCTGCATCTCAACGATCATGGGGTAGTGATCGCTTCCCATTAAATCATTATGAATGTCCCAAGAAAGCCTGTCTGATATGTCTTGGGTAGATATTACAATATCCGGAACGCTTTTATTGATAGATCCTGGAATTACTCTTGTCGCCTTCCCTGTGTTTAATATTTGAAGATTGAGTTCTTCTGCGATCTCCGCGACAAACTTGCCTCTGCTGTTAAATATTTCACTGCCCCATTCAGCTGATTGTGCGTTTATATCCCCCATCATGATTACATTTTTGAATGAATCTATTTCCTCCATGAGACTCAGTATCTTTGTTCTGTTTAAATATACTGCAGGAGAGATATAGACGAGGAATACATTAAACTGGGGGATGCTATTTAGAATTTTTACTCCTATCACTTCGGTTCCTTCCGGTATTGTCTGATTCAACTTTATGCTTTCGTATTGCAGTTTATTATCGATATATAGCATGAGGCCTCCATTTCCCGTATTTCCCTTTCTATCTCTGCGAATTTGGTTGTATCCATACAATCTATCAGCATGGTAGTGTTCGTAATATCGTGTTTCCGAGATCCCTAGTATGTCAAATTCGCTATGAATATTAACTAGATCTGGAAATTTATTTTCAAGACCATTCGCGTTCCAGCTCATTAGTTTCATGATTTGGCTGGTTTATCTGTTTTCCCTATTATACTTATAATTACTTCCTACACTAATATGTAGCTGCTCTACCCTGGTAGAAAATTGACCAGACGATCTGGCCTTTTAACAGATTCTGCGCAGATCATCTGGGCAGAATCTGCCCAGATATTCATGGTGTATTTGGCCAGTATCTGACCAAAATCTGGTGAATGATTCCTAGCTCCTATGTTTGAGGTTATGTAAACCCAATGTTACAAGCTGGAAAAATGAATGAAAATGATCGTGCTCAACACCTCTAAACTTAAAATTTATAAATATATATTTCAAACATAGTATGCCGATGACACGTGTACACTAACACCCGTATTCATAGACATTTAGTAACCTACTAACTCTTTTTTTGATCGACTACTAACTTCATTTTGTATTGTGTTTGCATTGTTCAATGAAGTTAGTAGCCGATTAAAGAAAAGTTGGTAGGCTACTAAGATGTTTATGAATACGGGTGCTTAACACTAAACGTAATGGATTCTGATCCGGACGAGTTGGACAATTCTAGAAACAGCCAATCGGCGCTCTGGATTAAAAAAATCCAGAGCGCCGATTGGCTGTTTCTAGAATTGTCCAACTCGTCCGGATCAGAATCCATTACGTTTAGTGTACCAAAAATCAGAAGCCACGGTTAATTTACCCTTATACATAGCTATAGGTGGATGCGCACGCAGGTATCTCTATCTCTTTCTCACTATTCCTCTTTCTCTCTCTTTCTCTCCCACTGTCTCTGGAAGTTTGCCGTGTGTCACACGTACACGCATACATACAAAGTTCAGGACTGTAGGTTATGTATGTGTATGAACAGCTGATGACTTGACCAGATCCTTCACCAGAATCCGTCGTCAGACCGCGGGGTTTCTGGCCATATTTTCTGCCCGGAATCTGCCCACCGAGCAGAAAATTCAACGGATTCTGGCCATATTCCGTTCAATTTTCTACCAGGGTAGCAGCGAGGGGGAAATAAGTCAAACCTGGATTGACACATTAATTTTTTAGTTTTAATTAATTCGCATTAATCTTTTCAATCTAATTTAATTCTTGTAATTCGAATTAATGCATTAATTCCGATTAATTCTAAATAAATTTCTAATGATTCACGTTAGTTAAAGTTAATTCGCGATGCTTCACAGAATTTGATGTTAGTACGAATCAAATTCGGCTTGAATTTGTGGGTAGTTAAAAAAAATAAAAAAAAATAAAAAAAAATTAAGACGGAAAAAAGTGACTCGGACACGAATCCAGGTGATTGCCGATTAATTCAGATTATTTCTAAATAATTTTTTTTAACTTCGCCTAGTCTGAATCAATCTAATTACGTTAATGTCATTATATTTTTCTTAAATTCTTTAAATTCGAATTGATTCATGTGATGCGAATTAATTCATGTCGATTCAAAATAATGCATTTAATTCGTGTTAATTCGCATTAATTTTGATTAATTTGTATTAATTCACCGAACAGTGACACGTCAATTCAACGAGTTATTTTCCCCTCGTCTAGCAGTATATCTTATTATTAATTATTTGAGAATTTGTTTTTTTTTAATTTTACTATTACTATTTCCTTATACCTAACGTCTATTGGATAGCCTTGCCTGAAAGAATTTATTTTCCCTCCCCCCTCGAACTTGTCCTTTCTCCCTCTATGCCCGCGGACTCCGTCTCTTGTCGTGATAAAGGATCTTGGTCTTCGTTGTTGTCTTCCTCCTCGCTATCCTCTATTCCGAAGTTCTCTGTTTCCTTGTCCTGAGATATGCTTACATCCTTTTTTGGGGCTAATTTAATGTCCTCTTCCAGGGCATCCCACAACAAGACCCGCTCAGCATCATCCTCTTCTCCCCGTTCTTCCTCGAATCTTATTTTTGCTAGAACTAAGGCTTGAAAGGTGTTTTTGCCTAGTCGATTTTTGACCTCATTGACTATTTTGTAAAATTCATAGAATATGCAAGATTCACTGGAAGATTTATGGGCTCCTAGGCAGTTAGCGCACTTTGCGTTTAATTCGCAGTATCCTTGATGATTTGAGCCGCATTGATCGCATCTTACTTCATATGTGCATGATTGACTCAGGTGACCGTAACTTTGGCAGTAGAAACACCTTTTTACAGGTGGGATAAATTTGAAAACTTTAGTTGGCACGTCGTATATATCAATTCTGCCTGGGACCGCACCTATGCAATATATTTCCATATCTAAGGAATCCACCCATATGCTGTCTGTCTCCTTTTCCTTCGCAGGGTTTTTTGTCTACACCTTTCGAATCTAAATATTACTTCTTTGGAGTTTGGGTCTAAACCTTCTCGAAAATCTTCATCTGTGAGTTCAAAAGGAACGTCCCAAATTATTCCCGTAGAGTATACCGCCTGATCAGGGATCGCGCACACCCATGATGAAACGCCCAGGATCGCCGGGTTGTCAACTAGCTGGTTGGCAGCTTCGCCTGTTTTGAGTATAATTATGGCTTTCTCTGGACCCCCCTTAAGGATTACTGATACTTCTATACCCGCCTGTCGGAATTTTTTCCCCAAAAGGTAAGGATGGTAATTACCAATAAACTTATTATTTTCAGTGTCCACTAAAAACACCACGAAAGGCCCGCTACTCTCCTTCGTATATTTGTTTATCGGTAAGTCGCCTTGAGACTGCTCTGTATTATCCTTTTCTGTTTCATTTGTGTCCATTGGAGCCAGTTTTTTTGCTTTATGACCGCCAGAATCCTTGAAAGAGGGAGATTCTATGTCGGAGTCGGAAGATGCGTGTCTTTTAACCATGACCTACCCCTTTTGTCGATTTCCTCTATTGTCTATTGGCTTTACTCTCTAATATTAATTACTTAGTTTAAACTAGACCTATTAATATTCCCTATGTATAACTTGGAGAGAGAAGATTCTATTTTATCAGCAGTTACTTGCCAATAAGTTAATTGCAAAGCTTTATTTTAGTAACACCCAATCGCCTCAAGCAACTACTAGCATTATTAATTAATCCTTAAGAGATTGTCTGCCAAAAACTCACCATGCGAAAGTTTAAGATAGAAGAAGATTTATAGTTGTGAATTACTTGCTCATTAACTTCTTGAAAGAAACTCGCCCCCTTAGGAAGATTTTCGTCTGGGATGAAGAAGCGTAGTGATTTCGAGATCCTTTCTTAGGTGAATTGTATAGTCTTGCGTTGTCTGTCTTGTTCCAGATTGCCTCTCTTTCTGATAATTCACATGTGGCCGCACGTAGAGAGGAATGCGGTCTTCTGGATCTTTTGCTAATCCAGCTCCCCTTAGAGAATCTTATTGTTTGGGATTAAACTAAATGTCAAAAAATCTTTGTGACTATTTGTGCAACTCTGATAAATTTGTATTTTTTCCCTTTTTGGAGTACTATTGCCTGATTTTTCGATTTGAAGAACCTTCGGAATTGCCACCTGTTGCGCATGTGTCTCTACTTTCAGCCCGGATTATTCAGTTTCCGATTTTAACCTTTTCCTTTCTAATTGAATTTAATTTATGTTTCGAATTATTCAGATAAAAGAAATTATGATTATTATTTTAAACACAGCTCAACTTTGGACGACTTTTAGCTTTACTTATTTTAAATCTGATATTTAACCTCAAATGGATACGCAGGATTGCGGCACGACTAGCGTCACCGACGTTCCAAACTCGTATCGAAAACATGAAATGAAATGACAACATGCGTCTGCTAGTGTTGCAGACGGTTTCTGTCTGCGATACCAGCGCTGACTACGTTGTGACTGTCGAACTAACGCCATTCTATACAACTTTTGTGTGGATTTTCCCTTCTACTGTGTGATTTTATGGGAATGGTTTGAATGGGATGAATCTTGGTCTGAATTTTTGTGTGGATTTTCCCTTCTATGTCATGTTCCCAGATGCGTAAGGACGTATGTTCTATGTATAAGCAGCGCTGGATTTACACTAGGGGCACTCGGGGCCAGTGCCCAGGGCGGCAAATTTTCAGGGGCGGCAAAATTTGAAACGTGAGAAAATTTTTTTTTTTCGCGTTATGGAAAATTCTTTGAAAAGTGTGATCACGTTAAAAATATTCATAAATTAAAATGAATGAAATACTTTTTCTCATTATTATAAGAGTGTGGAAAAAATTATGAACACTGCAGTTTTTCTTGCAAAATTGTGAAACAAGCTTCCAGTTTCTAGAATTTTACACACATTTTCAGTAAAGAAAATAAGAGGGTTTCTTCGTCAAACGGGCCACCCATTAAATTTGAGGTCTTCAAAAATTCGAAAGAGAAATGTTGTTGGCATGAAATTTCTCTGTTTTTTTTCTCAGCTTTTCGATAATATTAGAATAAAAGAATTCCGACTCATTCAATCCGCATTTATGGAAAAAAAAAAAAAAAAAAAACGTAAAATGTGCCTTTTCCTAATTTGGACAGTTTTTTTTTTTTTTTTTCGTTTAAAAAAAAATCTAAAAAAAATATATTCAAAATTGAGTTTTTGAAAAAAAAAAAAAAAAAAAAAAAAAATGGAAGTGAAGGAGAGGAATCATCGTTCTGATGATTATTTTTTTTCGGGGAGAGAATTGAAGTCGCCACTCCACATTTTTTTGCCAAAGAAGGCTAATATGAATTTCATTTTTCAGACATTTTTTTAAACGAAAAAAAAAAAAATGTCCAAATTAGGACAAGGCACATTTTTCAATGCTTTTTTTTTTTATAAAAGGGGTTTAAATGGGCCGGAATTTTTTTCTATCAATTTTACCGAAAAGCTGAGAAAAAAACAAAGAAATGTCATCCCAAGTTTTCTCTCCTTCCCCAAGTTATCGCACTACGTGAAAATTATTGAGTATAAAAATATTTCTGGAATGCAATGACCAAAAAATCTGAAAAAATTCAAAAATTTGTTTTTCATCCTCAATAACATGTACGAATTATTACGGAATGTTCGAAGACCTCAAATTAAATGGGTGGCCCCGTTTGACGAAGAAACCAAGAAGAAACCCTCATAAGTTGCGTGTCTAATGGCAAAAGGTCGTAAGCGCCTAAGAAAAAATTTGTTTTGTTGGTGGCAAAATCTTTTTTCATGCAATATCACATCTTTTGGGCATATCCGCAAAAAAAAAATTTTTTTTGGCGCTTACGACCTTATGCCATTAGACACGCGATTAGTATCTTGTTATTCACAATTTTTGAAAGTTTTTGTTTTGATTTCCTTTATTTGAAAATTGTATACCGAACCTTTACCTATTTTATGTAGGCTTTAGGTAATGGGGCGGCATTTTTCACGGTGCCCCAGGGCGGCACCCTGGGTAAATCCGGCCCTGTGTATAAGCATAGGACATACGCCCTGCGGTTAGCGACGAAATGTGATTTTATGGGAATGGTTTTAGTGTGAACGAATCTTGGTCTGAAGACGACGAAGGAGAAACATTGTACGAGGAAACGGGGTATCAGAATCTGTAGTTAATTATATCTCAGCACTCCGGACACCGATTTAATCGATCTAGGGCTCAAATGAAAGCTTTTTATGCCCACATCCTGGATTAAATTAGTTTTAATTCGTGTATGTTGTGAGGTGAAAGAAAACAAAGATACTAATTCGCGGTATAGGTTAGGGTAGTTGCCTCTCGGGTATATACTCTCTAAAATTGAAATAGTGAAAATCTCACTATTTGAGATAGTGACTCCTGAATTCACTACTAAAATAGTGAAAATCTCACTATTTGAAATAGTGACTGCTAAATTCACTGCCGAAACAGTGGAATGATAGTAATGTGTCGCTCGCAGCGCCTTCACACGGTCTTTATAATTATTCCTATTTCTGTAGATCGTTCCTCATCGAACGTATGTTCGAACGTATCGAAAAATAATTGATTGTTTTTCTCAGGTAAGTTTATTTTATTCATATTTTGATAAGTTAAGAGTAAATTATTGCTTGAACGCTATTGCTTTTTTTTTTTTAAACAATTTTTGATGAGTCAATGACATTGGATCATAGAGTATAACTGATCATGAATGAGGGTTATGTTTTGTTTGGTATAAATTTTATAATACTTTTTTTATATTCAATTTATCGTTGACTTGTAAAAATGTTGTTAATCATTCCTGTTATTTGACAATTAATTATTTGTTGATAATATTGTTATTATCAATAACTTTTTTTATTTTAAGATGATAAACTGCTATCAGGAAATTTAGTTTTACTGAAAGTTGAATTTTACATTTTTTGTTCAAGGGGAGACTTCGGTGAAATTTTTGGCAAAAACAGGTTTTTAAATTCTTACAACTTTGCAAAGACGCGTATAAAAAAAATCCTTGCAGCAGTTTTTGAATAATGTCAGTATAGATAGTGAAAAAAAGCTTCAGCCTCCTGCGATGAAAGTGTAGACGCAAGGAATTTTTGACAGCGGTGAGAAAAATCTTCTTCGCAAGGTTCCTTACGCTTACATTTTCATCGCGGGAGGCTGAAATTTCTTTTCACAGTCTATACTGACATTATTCGAGAAGATTCCCTGAAAAGTTGACGAAATTTCATCCAACGCAGCAACCTGTACCCGACGACAACTACCTTCTCTTCGATGGACTAAATCTATGTTCAGCGGAGGAGCTAAAATCTGGAAAAATCATGCCTTTTCATTTTAAGTGTGTTTTTAAACTATTGTAACCGTTTTTATTATATTATATTAAGAACTTGACGTTGAGAGCAACAATAAATGTACTACAATTAATAATTTAAATATTTCTTATTTATTCCAGAGGATTCCTAAATCATTTGAAATCTTTTTTTTACAAATCATCTGTAAAAATTTCACTATTTCAATAAGTGATTTGTTCACTATTTCAGTAGTGATTCAGTCACTATTTCAGTAGTGATTCAGTTTCTATTTCAGTAGTGATTCGGTCACTATTTCAACAAGTAATTTCTTTCACTATTTTAATGAGTGAATATTCACTATTTGGTAGTGGTATACTTTTAACTATTTTAAATAGTGAATATTCACTGCCAAATAGTGACTTTTCACTAATTCAAAATTTAGAGAGTAGACTCGTTGAGTCTCGCGCTTGAAAAAAAAATTTTTTTAATGTACTTGGCGCGAGACTCTACCGAGTCTCTTGATAATATATCATTTAAGTTATTATCATCACACTTGTAGGTATTAGGGTGGTCTTTATATGGGGTGTTTTTGAATTTTTACGCTCCCAAGGGTTCAAACGGATCCTTTTCAAGAAAAAAAAATTGGTCCTCAAGTTTCAATGCTCTATCTCGATTTTAACATCCCGCGCACGACCGCCAAAGTATTTTTTATTTTTTTCAATTTCCTACAAAAAACATGTATGACCCAACTTTGTCAAGTCATCAACGTCGAAGTTTTAACATTCTGCGTCCTGCGTCGATTTTAACATCCTGCGCACGAACGCCAAATTTTTTTTTTTTTTTTTTCAATTTGCTACAAAAAAAAGCTGTAGGTCAACATTCACAAAAATCATATTCACCGACATGTGATAATCAATTAAAAAAAATCATCTACTGCATAAAATTACTGAATACTTCGATCAGAATAAAGTTGGCATTGAACATTAATTTTATTTTTTTGATTTCAATTTCAATTCAGTTGACCCAATCACTTATACGCACGCTGTTATTTGAAAAAAAAAGAAGCCACTTCAATAAAAATGACGTCATTTGAATAGCTATAACTTCGACGTTAGTGACTTGATAAATTTCTTTTTTTTTTTTAGCAAACTAAAAAAAAAAAAAATGGCGGTCGTGCGCAGGATGTTAAAATCGAGATAGAGCATTGAAACTTTGGGACAAATTTTTTTTCTCGAAAAGGATCCGTTTGAACCCTTGGGAGCGTGAAAATTCAAAAACACCCCACATAAGGACCACCCTAGTAGGTATACAGTAATGTTCATCGATGGTGTCCCCGTGGCTCACTATTTTTCCTTGCATTTTTTTAAATCAAATTTCCCTTCTAGAAATATTTTATTTGCCCATGACCATAGTAGCTCACTATTACATTACCACAGTGACTCCGCTCCACCTTGCAGCTGTCATATTCCTAACATAGACTTACAGAGATAGACCATGGAATAGACTGCGAGTTACTAGCTGTGTTCGCGTTAGCTACACTTTCTACACTTTTACTAGATTTTACACTTTTCACTAGAAATCCACACCTCCTATTGGGCGAGCATGAAAAGTGTAAGAAAAGTGTAGAAAGTGTAGCTAACACGAACACAGCTATAATAAGAGCCAGCGCCGGATCTACAAACTTGACGACAGGAGGCAAAGTTAACCCCCCCCCCCCCCCCCCCATTGGAACAACTGCCAGACATTCATTTTATAATTGAGACATTCATTCCAACTTCCCGGGTAGAAATTATTCCAGGGGACATCCACGGCCCTCGCTAGATTGCCACGCTTGTTTTGCCGGGCCTTCCAGGGCAGTCTAGCAAGAGCCGTTCCGGCATGTAACGCTCATGCATTGATGGCCCTGTTCTGGGGGCCTTTCGAGGTTCTTGCGTGGCCCTCCTGATAAAACCATATGAAGACATATTTTTTCGTCAGTTGACCCTATCATATCAATGAAATTATATTATACATTCACTGAAAAAACCGCCGCATTTATCGTCCCCGCCGGGACTTGAACCCACGTCCGCTCGGTTACCAGTCGCACGCCCTAACCACTACGCTAAACTACCATATGACATATAACCCAACACTCTCCTACTTGTCAAATTCTTTTGTCCTATGAACTAAAACAGTGTTGAACTGACCGTAAAAATAACTGTTGATAAATATTTGTTAATAGTTAACAAATATTCCTTCAGACGTCTGGAAAACAAAACAAAACGTGAACGCAGAAATTCTACGATTGACAGTTTTCATAACCTCGAATATTATATTTATAAATAATAATAATAATAATAAATAATAATAATAATAATAATAATAATAATAATGTACAACAACAACAACAACAACAACAACAACAACAACAACAACAACAACAACAACAACAACAACAACAACAACAACAACAACAACAACAACAACAACAACAACAACAACAACAACAACAACAACAACAACAACAACAACAACAACAACAACAACAACAACAACAACAACAACAACAACAACAACAACAACAACAACAACAACAACAACAACAACAACAACAACAACAACAACAACAACAACAACAACAACAACAACAACAACAACAACAACAACAACAACAACAACAACAACAACAACAACAACAACAACAACAACAACAACAACAACAACAACAACAACAACAACAACAACAACAACAACAACAACAACAACAACAACAACAACAACAACAACAACAACAACAACAACAACAACAACAACAACAACAACAACAACAACAACAACAACAACAACAACAACAACAACAACAACAACAACAACAACAACAACAACAACAACAACAACAACAACAACAACAACAACAACAACAACAACAACAACAACAACAACAACAACAACAACAACAACAACAACAACAACAACAACAACAACAACAACAACAACAACAACAACAACAACAACAACAACAACAACAACAACAACAACAACAACAACAACAACAACAACAACAACAACAACAACAACAACAACAACAACAACAACAACAACAACAACAACAACAACAACAACAACAACAACAACAACAACAACAACAACAACAACAACAACAACAACAACAACAACAACAACAACAACAACAACAACAACAACAACAACAACAACAACAACAACAACAACAACAACAACAACAACAACAACAACAACAACAACAACAACAACAACAACAACAACAACAACAACAACAACAACAACAACAACAACAACAACAACAACAACAACAACAACAACAACAACAACAACAACAACAACAACAACAACAACAACAACAACAACAACAACAACAACAACAACAACAATCAACGTTTAAAGTAAATTTAATTGATGAGGGTTTTAGAACCTCAAATAATTATTATCTGTAGACTCAATATTACTCTGATCATAAAAAAAAGAAAATAGAAAAAAAAAAAACAATTTACTCAATAGTATTATGATTACATCATGGAGTAACACCAGTTTGGAGGTGTACGTCTATTTTAACCTCTTATTGGTGTTTGAGGTTATGGCGTGTATTTATGAGCGGTCTTCACGATACTGTTGGATGCAATAAATATTTGTTAGCTGTTAAAATTGTAGATTTCTCACAAATGAATATTTATTGTACGCAAGATTGATTTGTTGAATGTTATAAAATATTCAATTATATTTGAAAAATTAAAAAATTGTTTCCAAATAAATGTATTTATTAGCAGTCAAGAAATTCTTCTATCAGTTTACACGGGTTCTATTTCGAATAGCTCGAAATTTTTTCATTCGCAATCGCGCAAATTCGGTTCATTGCAGCTTCACTTCTGTCAGGACAGGGCTTTACAGGGCCCTTCCGTGAAGGCCTGGAATTTAAAAATTGTCACGTCAGACGTAAAAGGGCCATGAAAGGGCATTTCCCGCTAGACAGATTCCCGACCGACGGGACATGCCACTTAAGGGCCTTGCAATTATCCAGGGCAGCCTGGAATAATTTCTACCCGGGTTGGAGAGTATTAGTCTCAACAATTCTTAACCCTCCGTCGGCCACTCATGACGATATCGTCATAACTTTCGTGGAAATTACAGGTTTCAAACGCGCATGCAGGCGCTCATTTATTCGAATATTACGAGGGACGCCAATTTCAGACTCGCCACGAATATCCCTCGAGTCCGTCTGATATTTGTTTCCGATTGTTGTCAAATACAAATGGCGGCAGACCGTGGCAGGAATAGGTTACGTTTGTTGTGAATTTAGCAGACGACAGAACTAGGAATTTCACTGAAAAGTTGGTGGAGCCGTTAGCGCGATTCTGCCGGCCAATGATATTCGAATAAATCAGCGCATGCGCGCTTGGAACCTGTGATTTTCACGAAACCTCCCGGTATATTTCAAGTGGGCCAGAGTCAATGAGCAATCATTTTGATATAAATAAACTTTATCCATAATTGAACATTTCATATAGTAGGAAATACTTTTGTCGTTTATTATATTGCCATCATTATTTCATACAATTCCGAACAAAGTCAAGTCGTGTTTCATAAAAATATGAATAATGAACAGGTAGGTCTGATCGCCTTACTCAACGGTCAGTTACAGGGCGTTTCTCCACCCAGGCCTTGATATTAGGCAACTCGAGAACCTTTGCACTGAGTTGCTTCAAATTCTCATAATTTTTTATTATGTCAGACTGTTCCACACTGAAATTAATATAATCAAGCATCGCAGTGAACCAAAGATCAGCCCAGGACAGGGTGCCTCCTACAAAGTACCCTCCGTTTTTCTTAACTTGGGCATCCAAACGCTCCAGATAGAACGGAATTTTTTCCTCGAACAATGGACCGTATTTTTCTTCCTTGGCTACCCGGTTCGTCTCGTGTTTCCAGACGCTAATTCCTACAAAATATAAAGAAGACCTATTTAGTATTGCATCAATCAATTTTATTTTTTACCACATGAAAGCACAATACACGGAAAGAAATGTACAGTCAATATTACTTTGCACGTAGAAAAGCAGGATAAATATTACCTTGCTACCTAGTATTCAGTCCGTAAACAACAAAACGTTGGAAATATCACTATGTCACATGGTAAATTCTACTATTTTTAGTGTTGTTATGGTGCCGTCCCATGTAGGGCCGGAACAGAATGACGGAACGGAACGTTGTATGTATCGGTGTATACATACACGCAATACATGGAAAAAGTCACTAGATTCCGTTACGTTTTTCCGTTTCGGCCCTACATGGGACGGCACCCTGAGTCCCATGTTTCCCGGTTTTAGGTTATGTGAATACTCGATAGATACATCTATGTTTTTCAGAAAGCCTAGTAACATTTACTGTACATTTCTCTCCGTGTATATTATACACCGGTTTTTATTTACCACAACAATTATTCTCAAATTTATATTCGGTTTTATAAACGAGGGGTACTCATCGACCCCGGGGTGAATTCCATCCCAGGGGTAGCGCTCAATTTTTTCGCCAAAAATTGAAAGATTGCAATGGCCCTGCAGGTATAAGCGTAGATGCACGGCAATCGCGATGTTTCAAATCCACCCTGGGGTGGAATTCACCCCGGGGTCGATGAGAACCCCTCGTTTATATAACCGGGCATTAACATATTATTTGTAATTATAGTTCCTTTTTCCAGAGCCACACTTGCATGAAAGTGCAACCTCACCAATTCAGTCTTCGAACGGACAATTTAGAAAAAGTCAGAAAAAAACGGTTAGCCACTGCGAACCCATTATAATGAACATTTACCCTACTTGGGTGCTCAATATGCCTACTGAGTACGCAAGTACGTAAGTGTAAGTGTGCATTCTGGCGAGTTGAGACACGGCATGTAATTTAGTTTACCAGTCGTGAATTTCTATTGTCCGTTCACTCACAGCAGAGTTGAGGTGGCCGGGAGTCCAAAGTCAGCAACTGTTTTGAAGAAGAAGGGAATCAAGGAATAGATAATCGCTGAAACAACTGAATTTTGGACATTCGGCCACCTCAATGTTACTCCAAGTGTATGGACGATACAATCAACAATTGACGAAGAAGACGAAAAAATCCTGTCTCTGTGATAACGCTCAAGGAGAGTTTTTGTTTCAGATGGGTTTGAAACCCGGCTGAACTATCCAGAGGGCGCTGTGCCGAATGCTAAATTTTGGATCAAGTTCTGTGGCACCTTAAGTTGACACCTCGCTTTTGCATCGATTTTAGTGTTTTGGATTAGGGTGGTCCTTATTTAGTGCTCGGACGAATTTTTTAGCAGGCACCCCAAAAATCGGTTCCAAATCATTCAAAAACAATTCCCTAATTTTTTCAGATTTGTATCTCAACTCTAACCTCTGCCACCAAAAGGGTGGATTTCCCCATTTAAAATATACGTGTTTCGGCTATATTCTCAGAACATATTTTACTTCACTCCGTGTGATTTTGGACATTTTAGCCACGCTTTGCGTGGCTAAAACCCCCATTTTCACACCTCCTGAAGTAAAATTTTGTAATTATTGTAAGAGTAATAATTTTCAAAACAATCTGTAACTGCGAGATTTTAATGAGCATTGGTGCTACTAAGGGGAGAAAATAATACGAAACATTAATCATTTTCATATTTAGATACTCCAGGTGGCATAGTTTCGGGCGTTAACTTGAGGTGGCATAGTTTTGGGCGTTAATCTGAGGTGGCATACTCTTCGACTCACGTACCGATATGTTGTACACCTGAGATGCCTACATCAACATTAACCCGGATCAAGTGTTTTTCTCACTCAGAAATGAAAAAATGAAAATTCTTTATTATTATTCCAATTAACAATATTTGGAAAGTGTGAGGAGTGAGAGGAGTAAGCAGGTTTGTGGCAGTCAGATGCAAGCTTTTGCATACGTAGTCGCGTGCCCTACTCTCTAAATTTGAATCAGTGGAAATTTCACTGATTGAATCAGTGATTCAGGATTTCACTGCCGAATCAGTGGTTTTATACCTAATGCACTGATCAATCAGTTAACCCCCTCTCGTCAGTGATTTTACCACTGCAAAACCAGTGCCCCAGTTCACTATTTGATCAGTGACTATTCTTCCGCTAGAGGCGCTGCGTAACTCGAGGTTCCGATTAACGCGGGCCTGTGACTTGTGGTGACTTGCGTCTTACATACGTTCATTTTGATTGCGGCGTCGTGTATGAGAATTGGAAAAGGGAAGGTGTTCAATATCAACAGGTAATTACGTAACTACATACATACATTCGTGAAATATACTTGAGAATTCGAATATCAGGTATGACCTGCACAAACATCAACTTCACTCTCTTCCATGGTATACTGTTGATAGCCCTACTAAAAATGGCGTATAAGAATTTATAGAACCGGATAGGACTGCGGATAGCGTTCCGTGCAGGGTTCAATCGGATTTGGTTCGTTTCTATCCGCATTTGATCCTCCTTGTCAATTTCGTGTGAACCTTATAAGGTCCTATCCTGAATCCGTCCGGATCCGATGATTGAAAGAGTCGGTGATCTATTTTGTCTCATACCGAAAGTATCTGTCACCGAAATCCTATGTCGAATTGCGTCCGACCCTATCAGGATTTCATCCCACAGATTACAACGCGTAGGAAATATTTCAAAGTCCCAAGTGGTGCTCGATCCGTCTCTATCAGTTTTTGAGTCGGCAGATATTCAAAGTCGAAAATATTTATTTTCTTACTCGGGTTTCTATACGTCCCTGTCAGGTTTCGAATCGGTATATTTTAAGGTGATTGAAATATCGCCACGAAATGCAACTATTTCAAAGTTCCACTCGGGTTTCTATACATTCCTGTCAGGTTTTGAATCGGTACATTTTAAGGCGATTGAAATATTGCCACGAAAATATGTCAGAGTCCCAAGAAGGGCTCTATCCGTTCCTGTCGGGTTTCCATGTAATGTACATTACTTCAATATTTTCTCGTAAGGCGGCGACCACCGGTTCTGATATTCTCGCGAGTGCCACTTATAGGAGTTGGTGAGTATATAACATTTACCGAAAATAACATTTATAAGCGTCGCCTAATTCCTGTATTGGTGATGTGTTATAAATACATATGTTGCCAATATAATATGTTGCGCCCCCTAAAGCATGGAAAAAAAAATGAAAAAAATGTATGAATAAATTGAAAAAAAAAAAAAAAAAATATTTTAAATTTAAAAAATATTTTTCTAAAAATCGCAGTGCAGTAACGTATAGAGATTCCAGTTCGGTTGCGGATAGCTCCGGATAGAGAGCGAACGCCGAACCCGGATAGGATCCGGAAAATTACCAGATCCAAAAAACGGAGTTTTGGCGGATAGGGCCGGTTCGTCGGTTCCTATCCGGCGTTTTAAGTAGGGAGGTTAGATTACGTCAGGCTACATTGAATCATATTGTTTCGATTGGTACGATACTCGTAGTTTACGTATTATTGGGTGTTTTCATGACTGGTATACTATGAAGAATGATAATAATATAATTACCACGAGTTTACTGCATTATCGTGTATGACTCCTGCATACTACAATTCTGACGTTGATTTAGAAGATAGAATATGTCATTAAGTATACTATTTTTACTTGATTTTCTTTCTATATAAGAGAAGATATATAAGATATTCTTCATTCCAACGAACAGTATTTTCGTATTTCATAAATTTTATACCAATGCCTGAAGTTTCTTGCATTTGTAATGCAAACTAGCCTTACACAATGAAACCTTATAAAAAAATACGTGTGAGATATAATATTTTGCTTCTTGAGGTCAGCATCCCCATTAGATAAACCTATTATCCAGTATATTTTACTGATTCGATCAGTGAAGTTTTCACCGATTTAGACAGTGCAATTTCACGGATTTAAACGGTGCAATTCCACTGATTCAATCAGTGAGTACATTTCAACTGATTGAATCAGTGACTTTTCACTGATTTCCAGTGACCTACTTATAACTGTAGCCATCAGTGACTATTCACTGCCGATCAGTGCAGTGGCGGGTTAAGGTACTTGGAGGCCCCAGGCGCAAACAGATTTTGAGGCCCTAGATGGTAAGTCAGTAAAACGTTCAACCTGTTCGGGGCTATTGAAAAAAAATAAAAAGATAAAAATAAAATAAAAAGTACGAAAAATAAAAAAAAATAAAGTAAAACAAAATCAAAGTACGACTTTTCGTGCTTTCGATTTCACGAAATTATCTATGACAGATTCATAATCCATAATAACTGAACGATATCATTTTCGATGAACATAACACATAGGTCACTCAAATGCGACTGACTTAAGCTATTTCGTGAATAATTCTTCACGCGCTTAAGAACCGAAAATGTACGTTCTCCACTTGCATTGCAAATAGGCATTTTCAAACAAATTTTCAATCTAGTTTTCACATATGGGAAATGTCGCTTGTAATCCGCCAATTAATAACTTGTACATGAGCGGATCCACATCACCTCACTCAAAAAAAAAAAACCGTCAAGTCACAGATCTTTGCGCCATGCAGAATATCTTCAGTACTATGGAAAAAAAAATACAACTTCAAGGATTTTGAAAATTTAAAAATGGCGGAGTTAGAGCTATGTGAATTTTTGTAAACCGCTGTTGCACCGCTGTTTGAAAATCCATATCTCCGAAAGTATTCATCGGAGCGGACTGATCCTGGAATCATTTTGTTCGTAAAGGAATGCGCTTTCATACGAAAAATTTGATTTTCGAAAAAAAAATTCTTTCAATCATTTTTCGTCATTTTCTTTTTTTAATTTCACTGCCATTTTTGCGGGACTCAGAAATTAATGGAGATAATTTTTTTCAGATACTGAATCCTTCCCCTTCAATCCAAAAAAAAAAAAAAATTCATGGAGAAAATACCTGGCCCGGAGAAAAAGAATAAAACGTCTAATCCGCGTCGCCGTGCACGCCGATCCACGTCCGCGCGCGGCTTTCGCGGTTCAAAAATACCTCAAAACAAGATTAAAAACACAGTCGTCGATCGGGAATTTTCTGAATTTTTCAAAAATGATGATCATTTTTATCTCACTTGTCATTTTTGGCGCGTAATTCAAAAAATAAAACTTAAAATGTCAATTCCATCACGTTTCCTATCGTTTTTTGAGAATTTTTTTTTTTTTTTCTGAAAGTTTAGGAAATTTCCGATGAAAGTCATGTCAGAAATTTTTTGCTCGTTTACCTCTAAGTTATCATTATCGAGATAATTTCATTCTTAACATCGCAATGCACAAATAATGACACAAGACCCTCAAATTTTATTCAAACCGTAACTGTGCCTTGGAGGTGAACGGATGGAAAATTTTCGGACATGACTTTCATTGGAAATTTTCTAAACTTTCAGAAAAAAAAAAAAGATTTTATGAACCAGGGCGGTTCCACGTCAACTGTACCACTCCTGTCAGTCATAGTCAGTGATTCTACCTAGATTTGGTGATTATGCTAGTTTGGTAGGGAAATAATTTCTGACCGAAGGATTTCGCGAAATTCGAAAAACCATAGAAGTTGCCTAATTCGAAACTTTTTGATCGTCAATTCTTTAAAAATTCGTATCTTCGCAACCACTTATCGGATCGTGAATTTCCAGTCACGGGGTGACGTGGAAAAGTGTGCAGTTAAATGGAAAAATACGTCATCAATGCGAGTTGGAAAAATGAGCTTGTATTATGCAATACAATGTTGAAAATTGATTTTCAATCATGTTCTCTCACATTCTAAAATTCGAAAAAAAATACAGGTTACTCCTTTCAAGCTTATCTTCAATTTCAGCCATTGTAAAGTTTGGAGTCGAATCTAGTTCGCGCGATATTAATTGTCGAAGTCCGCCATGTGCTCTCTCGCCGCGCGGCGTACCCAGTGTGAAATATCCAGAATGCAGAATTTCAGTAAAGTGCGTATCTGCAACAGGTTTTATAGCACTCATCGACCATATTCGCCACGAAGAAAGCAACAAATTATGCAAAAAATTTTGTTTTGATCTTTATACCTTTATTGTGTTGGTCTGGCATGTATTTTTTACATCATCCTTATGATGCTATAAGCCTTGGAAATGGAGCAGATTTTGCACATCATGTGTGAGTTGGAGATGATAGAAATGCCACTCAGCTTTTATGTTAAAATCGGCTTGATGGTGCGTAAGATTAATAAAATAAAATTTGTTCTTGTCTTGCGATACAGCACCATCCGTGAAATATACCATTTCTTTGATTTTATCATCACTATATTTGTTTTTCAGCTCGGTGATAAACTTTGGAATCAACAAATTAACTGTATCGCTGACTAGACCGCGCGGCAAGAGAGCACACGGCGGACTTTGGCAATTAATATCGCGCGAACTAGATGCGACTCCAAACTTTACAATGGCTGAAATTGAAGATAAGCTTGAAAGGAGTAACCTGTATTTTTTTCCAATTTTAGAATGTGAGAGAACATGATTGAAAATCAATTTTCAACATTGTATTGCATAATACAAGCTCATTTTTCCAACTCGCATTGATGACGTATTTTTTCCATTAAACTGCACACTTTTCCACGTCACTCCGTGTGTGGAAATTCACGATCCGATAAGTGGTTGCAAAGATACGAATTTTTAAAGAATTGACGATCAAAAAGTTTCGAATTAGGCAACTTCTATGGTTTTTCGAATCTCGCGAAATCCTTCGGTCAGAAATTATTTCCCTACCAAACTAGCATAATCACCAAATTTAGGTAGAATCGCTGACTATGACTGACAGGAGTGGTACAGTTGACGTGGAACCGCCCACCAATTTTTTATTTTTTGAATACCACGTCTTGAGGCCCCTGTCCGCCCGAGGCCCCCAGGCGCGCGCCTCATGCGCCTGTGCGGTAATCCGCCACTGGATCAGTGACTTTCCACTGATTCAAATTTAGAGAGTATATAAAAAAAATGTAAACCTTCTCTCTAAATTTTGAATTAGTGAAAAGTCACTATTTGGCAGTGAATATTCACTATTTAAAATAGTTAAAAGTATACCACTACCAAATAGTGAATATTCACTCATTAAAATAGTGAAAGAAATTACTTGTTGAAATAGTGACCGAATCACTACTGAAATAGAAACTGAATCACTACTGAAATAGTGACTGAATCACTACTGAAATAGTGAACAAATCACTTATTGAAATAGTGAAATTTTTACAGATGATTTGTAAAAAAAAGATTTCAAATGATTTAGGAATCCTCTGGAATAAATAAGAAATATTTAAATTATTAATTGTAGTACATTTATTGTTGCTCTCAACGTCAAGTTCTTAATATAATATAATAAAAACGGTTACAATAGTTTAAAAACACACTTAAAATGAAAAGGCATGATTTTTCCAGATTTTAGCTCCTCCGCTGAACATAGATTTAGTCCATCGAAGAGAAGGTAGTTGTCGTCGGGTACAGGTTGCTGCGTTGGATGAAATTTCGTCAACTTTTCAGGGAATCTTCTCGAATAATGTCAGTATAGACTGTGAAAAGAAATTTCAGCCTCCCGCGATGAAAATGTAAGCGTAAGGAACCTTGCGAAGAAGATTTTTCTCACCGCTGTCAAAAATTCCTTGCGTCTACACTTTCATCGCAGGAGGCTGAAGCTTTTTTTCACTATCTATACTGACATTATTCAAAAACTGCTGCAAGGATTTTTTTTATACGCGTCTTTGCAAAGTTGTAAGAATTTAAAAACCTGTTTTTGCCAAAAATTTCACCGAAGTCTCCCCTTGAACAAAAAATGTAAAATTCAACTTTCAGTAAAACTAAATTTCCTGATAGCAGTTTATCATCTTAAAATAAAAAAAGTTATTGATAATAACAATATTATCAACAAATAATTAATTGTCAAATAACAGGAATGATTAACAACATTTTTACAAGTCAACGATAAATTGAATATAAAAAAAGTATTATAAAATTTATACCAAACAAAACATAACCCTCATTCATGATCAGTTATACTCTATGATCCAATGTCATTGACTCATCAAAAATTGTTTAAAAAAAAAAAAGCAATAGCGTTCAAGCAATAATTTACTCTTAACTTATCAAAATATGAATAAAATAAACTTACCTGAGAAAAACAATCAATTATTTTTCGATACGTTCGAACATACGTTCGATGAGGAACGATCTACAGAAATAGGAATAATTATAAAGACCGTGTGAAGGCGCTGCGAGCGACACATTACTATCATTCCACTGTTTCGGCAGTGAATTTAGCAGTCACTATTTCAAATAGTGAGATTTTCACTATTTTAGTAGTGAATTCAGGAGTCACTATCTCAAATAGTGAGATTTTCACTATTTCAATTTTAGAGAGTTGGAATCAGTAAAACAAAATGAACCGAAAACGAATACTAATATCCACACAAAAATGTAATTGTGTACAAACCACTTCAACAAAATGACAAAAATAATTTGGAATCAAATCACTCTACTTGCGTTATTAATTCAAGAGAGAAACACGATTCCTTGGTTTACACGCGGTGAAAAATAGAAAAAGAATACAAGTTATGAATATCACAAGCTACGAATTATTCAGCACTTGTGAACATGTCTCTGGAAAATTGGTGAATTGTTTTATTAAAATTAAAATGGTCCAATTTTATACATTTTGAGAAATTTATTGTGTTTGGACGGGTGGAGACAAAAATTTGAAAAAAATTCAGAAAAACTGCTTTCATTACGTACAAAAAAGTAGAAAATTTTCAACAAAATCAAAAATGGTCGGGGTTACGGATTGGTCGGTTGCGTATGGAATGCCGCATATATTTTTATCATTCGTTTGTTGCACGTCGATTTTTTTTTTGAATGTACGTTTGAAATGGCATTTTCATTCCAGAGTCGGCGGGCCGCAACTACGAGATTGCCGGGCCGCGTGTTTGACATGCCTGGTATAGTCACTTCAATAGGATAGGTAATTCAATAATAATTATTATCTTCACAGAACATACGAATAATTACACGGGGTAAATACTCATATAAAAGTCCTACATTAGGCGTAGGCAAAAGATAAAGGGTTAATATATTTCATACAAGTATTAGTTATTAGGAATAAGTTTCACATGATTAGATTTAGTATAGGCATAAGCGAATTCATGGTTGACCGCCGGTAATAGGTTTTACGAGTTAAATACTCTTATTGAAGTCCTCAAAAGAGGCAGCAAGGTGATTGCAAACATACATTAGATTTTAAACTTTACTTTTAATTATAACGAATAAACTACATTAAGATGTTACTTCAATAAATGCATTGTTTATATATTAATATGAATTGAATTGAACCTTCTCCCCGAGGGGCCGTCCACTCAAGAAATCAATGATTTTCTATTCTTCCAATCGATTCAGAGTCGAAAGGTTTAAAAGAATCATGTTCAAAATCAACAAGATCCGGCAAAATGTTGCAGAGGTTTAGAAATCACATAAGTCGGTATGATTTAAAAGAATCACAGAGAATCTTCGAGAATCATTACGGCTCACTGTGGTTCTGGGCAAGTTTCAGCGAGCCTGAGAGATTCAGAGTCTTACTGAGTCGGAATCAGTTGGAATCAGCCGAATCAGCAAAAAAGAAAAAAGAAAAAAGAGAAAAAAGAAACGCGGCCGACAGTTCAGTTCAGCAATGAATCAATGAACTCAATGCATAATCATGAAAAACTGATTCGGAATCAGCCGGAATCAACTGGAATCAGTCATCCTCACGCGGTCGAGTGCGCACAACGGTCATAATGAGTCGATTACATTTTTTTCATTCCTCACTTTTCTGATTCCAGAATCAGGTTTCAAGTCTAAATCAATACCGAATCAGAAAAAATCGAAGAGAAACAGCCATTTATTGAGAATCGATTCTTGAGTGGACGGCCCCTCGCTTCTCCCATAATTCTTAAAATATATTAAGTAGGCCCGAGGATTCATTCCTAAACGCCCGAGATAAAGAGCCTGCGTCGGCATTTCGTCGGTAAAATGTTAGAGCACGACTCAAGGTAAGCATCACTATAGTATATTACGAGAACTGGAATATTCAATTACCTACCGGGATGATTTCTTGATAGTATACAGATGACAGCGCATGCGCCAAATAATTCATTTTCATTGGTCGGTAAAGTCGTCACGCAGTGGTATTTGAGGCCAGCCTGCCTCAGCATACGACGAAACTCGCGCATGCGCAGTCACCTGTATACTATCAAGAAATCATCCCGGTATAAACTTTCGTAGTGATAATTTTTAACGAAAAAGAAAAAATACGATCTAATTATTTTTTCTCACTCTACGTTAACCGCCTGTGAAAAGGAAAAAAATCAATAAATTTTGATAAATCAATTAAATTTTTTTTTTTTTTCCAATTTTGAAATATGATTCATATAGGCACAGGTGGCTTTTTCGAATGGATTCTGAGACAGCCGCTTTTTCAACCGAAATCTGAGATAGCCGCTTTTTCAACCGGACTCTGAGCTAGCCGGTTATTCCACGCAGCCGTCGATAGACGTTCATCATAAATTAGTTTACTGTTGCTATTTGATCGATTGAAAAATGTTGCACATAAATATTAGCAATTTTCTCTGAGATTTCGATTCCTCGAATAATAATAACGATTTTTATTAGACTGAGTTTTGCCCGAGTTGTGCCAGACTGATGACACCACAATACTTTATATATTTGCTCATATCTTCTCTCAGCAGAATGAAGGCCTTCAAATCCGCTAATGATCTTATGCGATTATTTTCCTGACATAAATCATTTCACTTAGCATCGCTAATATACTAATAAAACTTTTTTTATTTAATCCTTTAATGTCTTATCGCCCTTGCGGGCATGTAGACGAATATAATAAAACTGTTTGATCATTTTATCAAAATCACAAATGGCATATATAATTACTCAAAGTTTTTCCTATTCTAGGTAATAATCTTGGCAGTCGTTCTGTACGCCGAGGGTCGGCACGGCCGGGTTCTCAGAGCCAGCCTAGGGCTCTAAGTGTCAATTACTACGGCCGTATAAATCCCCTCGGTCTACCTGAAAACGGTCACTTGTCCTTACCAGAAAGTTCGATGGTAGAAGCAGCGTTCAGGTGAAATAAAAGGAACTAAGGGGTGTGCGGTCTATTTGTGACGGCAAGAACTGCCGCTGACCGTCCAAGTCTTTTCATACCTGCATACCCCCACCCACCCGTGTAGAAAATTGTTGGGGCGTCCCAATTAGAAAAGAGGCCCTTTCTGGACGTCAACAGGGCATCCACTATAAAGGCATCCTCACTGCTGCCTCACTGGGGCATAGGTAGGGTTTATTCTGGCATCCAAGTTAATTTTGTTTAGGCTCGCCCAATCTGTGCCAACGTTGGCTCAAGTCGGGGCTTAGCTAGGCATCCAGTCTTATTCTATCGAGGCTTGCCCAACTTGTGCCAAACTTGGGCCAAGTCGGGGGTTTATTAGGCATTCAGACTCATTTTGTCCAGGTTTGCCTAACCTCTGCCGAACTTGGGCCAAGTCGGGGGTCAATTAGGCATCCGATCTCATTCTATCTAGGCTTGCCCAACTTGTGCCAAACTGGGGACAAGTTGGGGTTCAGCCAGGCATTCAGACTCATTTTATCATGGCTTGCCCAATTTGTACCAAACTTGGGCCAAGTCGGGGGTTAATTAGGCATTCGGACTCATTTTGTCAACGCTTGCCTAACCTGTCCCAAACTTGGGCCAAGTCGAGGTGTAGCCAGGAAATCAGACTCATTTTCTCGAGACCTACCTAACCTTTCCCGAACTTGGGCCAAGTCGGGGTTCAGCCAGGCATTCAGACTCATTTTATCAAGGCTTGCCCAACTTGTGCCAAACTTGGGCCAAGTCGGGGGTTAATTAGGCATTCGGACTCATTTTGTCAACGCTTGCCTAACCTGTCCCAAACTTGGGCCAAGTCAGGGGTTAATTTGGCATTCAGACCCATTTTGTTCAGGCTTGCCTAACCTGTCCCAAAATTGGGCCAAGTCGGGGTTTAGCCAGGCATTCAGACTCATTTTGTCCAGGCTTGCCCAATCTGTGCCAACGTTGCGCCAAGTCGGAGTTTAGCCAGGCATTCGGATTCATTTTGTCCAGGCTTGCCCAATCTGTGCCAACGTTGGGCCAAGTCGGAGTTTAGCCAGGCATTCGGACTCATCTTGTCCAGGCTTGCCTAACCTGTCCCAAAGTTGGGCCAAGTCGGGGTTTAGCCAAACATTCAGACTCATTATGTCCAGGCTTGCCCAATCTGTGCCAAACTTGGGCCAAGTCGGGGGTTAATTAGGCATTCGGTCAACCATATCAGACGCCATCTACCACGGCGCGGTCAACTTACAGTATACGCCATTTTGTCTAAAAATCTTTCTCGCTAACAAAGTAACTACGGAAATTAACTAGTCGGGCAATAGAATAGCATTTAATCTGAGAAAAAATTATCTCTCTAGATATAGCAGAGTCGGGGTGTAGCCAGGCATTCAGACTCATTTTGTCCAGGCTTGTCTAATTTTTGCCAAAATTGGTTAACTGGGCATTTGGACTCATTTTGTC
Source organism: Tenthredo mesomela (assembly GCA_943736025.1). NCBI lineage: Eukaryota > Metazoa > Arthropoda > Insecta > Hymenoptera > Tenthredinidae > Tenthredo > Tenthredo mesomela. The sequence continues at coordinate 16,382,067 of OX031020.1, read as the reverse complement.
TGGGCTTGCCTGACTTGTGCCGAGCTTGGGCCAAGCCGGGGGTTTATTAGGCATTTGCGCTGATTGTTTCCAGGCTTGCCTAACCTCTGCCAAAGTTGGCCCGAGTCAGGGTTTATCCAGGCTCGCAGGATAATTTTAAAACCAATATTGGCCCAAATTCGGTATCCCATAATAGCCCACCTTTTATACCCAATGTTGCTCCGAGTTTGGACAGCCCATATATATTATATATATCCCGTGTAGAAATTTTTATTGGGCGCAAACAGGGGCCAAGTTAATTTGGCTCGATATTATTCAGGCCTAAGTAAGGTCGCCTGTATTGGGCCAATGTTGGATTGTCCCACGTATTTAATTCGGCCCCATATGCGTGGTCAAACTGGGGCCAATTTGGACAGCCAGTAGGGCCCAAAGTGGACACCGTATATGGGGCCACAACAAAAAAGCGGGACAAATCGATATAGGCCCAATATTGGTGACCAAACTTGGGCCTATACATTATTGTGGAAAATTAACTTGGCCCTTATTAGCGCCCGGGGAAAATTTCTACACGGGCATGCATGCGAAAATCCAAGAAATGGCGTTAAAAGGATTAATGCCGGTGAACGGGTTGAGTGCAGGATTTACAGCTTTGGCTCTTCGGCCTAATGAGTGTGCCGACCCCTAAGGGAATAAAGTGCGTACTTTATTCCCGGCTGCGCGCATAAATAACGCCCTTTTTGCCCTAGGATGAATAAAATATCGTATGCACCATGGTATAAGCAAAAAAGAACACTTTATTCCCTAGATGCATAATATACTATTTTATCAAAATCGGAGGTTTGAACGGTGATTTCCAACTTATATAAACGGTACTGTACCTGATAGCGAAATATACCGTCTCTGACAAAAAAAAAAACTCCCTTTTTGGCATTAGTTCTTTAAGATTTTTTCTGAAGAGGATACCATTATACTTAGAAGAACAAAAAAGGCTTATTTACATAGAATGTAGGGTGATAATTCATTTTTCATAACACGGGCATGAAATGGGCCTTCTTACATGCTTGTCGAGAGGGGGGGAAATCACGTGTTTCGACCGTGAGTATCGAATATCCAACAGCGGGAGGGAATGTACATTCCCTCCCGCTCCAACGGCAAATCTTGGATCTTTCTTTTTTTATAAAAATAAATTATTATTAATTATTAATAATTTTTTTTTTTTTATTTATTAATTTTTAATTTTTTTTATTTTTTTTTATTTTTTTTAATTTTTTAATTTTTTCAATTTTTTTCAATTTTTATTCAATTCAAACATCTATAAGTGTGTGGTACACGACTCAACACGCGCCATTCCCCATCCGATCGACGCGCATCAAAGAAGGCCCATATCGTGCCCTTATTATAAAAAATACAGTGTGCATCTAGGGGGGGATGGCCATTTCTACCTCGGGTGGAACGTTTTTAGCACTCGTCTTTGTCTCGGGCGCCTTCGGCGCACTCTACTACGACTCGCGCTAAAAACGTCTCACCCTCGCTCGAAATGGCCATTTCCCCCCCCTAGATACACAATATACTATTTTTTAATGAAGAATGACATAAAAACTTGAATATGAAATCCCAAATCTACCCAAAACAATAATAAGGTATACTCACTCATCTGGAGGTCCACCAAAGTGTCGACGGTAGCATCGATGTCTAGAGCCTCCCAATCAGTCTTGCCAGCGATTCCAAATTGTTTAGCCAAGTAGCGTGCAATTGCCGACGTTTGATGCTACTTCTTACCATCGACTTCCAGAACTGGCACCTGTCCGAATGGCATCACTGAGACAACAAAAATATCCAATTCAAGTCATTAATAAAATGAATCTAGTTTTTTAAGTTCTTTGGCTGGAACATTGTAGGTATCTCGTATATCAAGCAATGCCTAGTATACAATTCAATTTTAAATATGTTCTGCTCAATCTTTTTACATCCTTGTTAATCATCCAAGTTTAAAAAAAAATCAATCGAGGTATCAATTGGCATTAACATTGTTCATGGTTTCGAAATTAAAATTTCACATGAAATTCTCCGTGTAAAATAATGATAATCATAATACTAATAATAATAATGATATTGCAATGATTTTCTATCAAGCAACGGTTTATCAACTTACACGGCTTAAATGGCGACCAATTGTCCCGATCTATGCGTTCATCCTCAAAATCAACACCTCCATAGCTTAGAATGAAACGAATTGGCTCTCCGAGACCCTTAAAATTGAAGTAGGTCAATTTGTAGGATGACATTTCGATTCTGAAATACAGAAGTAAATCACAAAAATTTATACTAGAATTTTTTCAACTGGAAGGGAAGACAGAATCAAGCACACTTACATAACAGGATATAACATAACAGCGCTTATGATTATCTGTTTATTTCTTCTCAAATAAATTCAATATCGGTGTCATGATTTCATGCTACCCTAACAGCACGGAACGTTGCAGCAATGTCTCAGCAACATTGCTAAATTTCATTTTCATTGCATTACACTACAATGTTGCTGCAAGATCTCTGCAATATAACATTTGCAACATTGCATTGCAGAATTTTTTTAGATTTTTAAAAAGTGTCGAAATATTTGGTAGTTTCAAAATTCATGAAAAAAAAACGAGTCGATCAAAAAATCTGAAAACATTCAGGGGACCGTTTTAGTACTTGGATAATCGGGGATTTTTTTTAAAGCAAATCGCAAATGGTGAGGGAAATTCATTGGTCAAGTTGGCGTGAAATTCCCCATATCGCACACCTAGATCTAAACTAGGACAAGTCAAAAAACTTGAATTTTGAGTTATTAATATTTTTGTATACTCCGATACCATACGCAACTAACCACAAGAAAAGATTTAACTTAATGTTCATAATCATGACGACAAATTGCGCTAACTTGTTTTTGCTGAATTAATAAATAATGAATAATAATTATATAGTAATATAATTACAACAATATTATTAATAATAATCAATAATAATCATTATTAATAATATTATGTAATTATATTTATCATTAATAATAATTAATTAATGAATTATTTATCCAAAAGCATAATTGGAGCAAAACGTTTTTCCCTTATACTGAAAAATGAGATTTTTCGACTTGTCTCAGTTTAGATCTAGGTGTGCGATATAGGGGAGAGGATGGTTGTACCGCTCAGCAGGTAATACCGCTCACCCCTTTTTCTTTATAATTAAGAATTATTTCACTCGTTATTTTTCCCCAATCTTCAAAATTCAATGTCAATATCTAATTTCTGTGGAAATTTCATTCCTTTAATCACTTTTAATAGAAAAAATAACATCTCTCTGTTTTGAGGTCCTTACAGCGTAAAATTGCTGGACAAGTAAATAAAGTTTTTTGTCATTTCAAAATTATTATTTTCACGTCAAACTATGGTCATTCGATTCGTGGTACTTTTCCGCGTAATTTGATCACAAGATGAACTCCTATCTCTCTTTATATTAATAATTATTAATGATTTTGTTAACTCCGCGCGATACCGGTAATACCGCTCGGCCGGTGAGGGTAATATCGCTCGGCTGTATCAAGAGACTCGGTAGAGTCTCGCGCCAAGTACATTAAAAAATTTTTTTTTTCAAGCGCGAGACTCAACGAGTCTATATACCCGAGAAGCAACTACCCTAACCTATACCGCGAATTAGTATCTTTGTTTTCTTTCACCTCACAACATACACGAATTAAAACTAATTTAATCCAGGATGTGGGCATAAAAAGCTTTCATTTGAGCCCTAGATCGATTAAATCGGTGTCCGGAGTGCTGAGATATAATTAACTACAGATTCTGATACCCCGTTTTCTCGTACAATGTTTCTCCTTCGTCGTCTTCAGACCAAGATTCGTTCACACTAAAACCATTCCCATAAAATCACATTTCGTCGCTAACCGCAGGGCGTATGTCCTATGCTTATACATAGAACATACGTCCTTACGCATCTGGGAACATGACATAGAAGGGAAAATCCACACAAAAATTCAGACCAAGATTCATCCCATTCAAACCATTCCCATAAAATCACACAGTAGAAGGGAAAATCCACACAAAAGTTGTATAGAATGGCGTTAGTTCGACAGTCACAACGTAGTCAGCGCTGGTATCGCAGACAGAAACCGTCTGCAACACTAGCAGACGCATGTTGTCATTTCATTTCATGTTTTCGATACGAGTTTGGAACGTCGGTGACGCTAGTCGTGCCGCAATCCTGCGTATCCATTTGAGGTTAAATATCAGATTTAAAATAAGTAAAGCTAAAAGTCGTCCAAAGTTGAGCTGTGTTTAAAATAATAATCATAATTTCTTTTATCTGAATAATTCGAAACATAAATTAAATTCAATTAGAAAGGAAAAGGTTAAAATCGGAAACTGAATAATCCGGGCTGAAAGTAGAGACACATGCGCAACAGGTGGCAATTCCGAAGGTTCTTCAAATCGAAAAATCAGGCAATAGTACTCCAAAAAGGGAAAAAATACAAATTTATCAGAGTTGCACAAATAGTCACAAAGATTTTTTGACATTTAGTTTAATCCCAAACAATAAGATTCTCTAAGGGGAGCTGGATTAGCAAAAGATCCAGAAGACCGCATTCCTCTCTACGTGCGGCCACATGTGAATTATCAGAAAGAGAGGCAATCTGGAACAAGACAGACAACGCAAGACTATACAATTCACCTAAGAAAGGATCTCGAAATCACTACGCTTCTTCATCCCAGACGAAAATCTTCCTAAGGGGCAGCGCTGGATTTACACTAGGGGCACTAGGGGCCAGTGCCCAGGGCGGCAAATTTTTAGGGGCGGCAAAATTTGAGACGTAAGAATTTTTTTTTTTTTTTTTCGCGTTATGGAAAGTTCTTCGAAAAGTGTGATCATGTTAAAAACATTCATAAATTGAAATGAATAAAATACTTTTTCTCATTATTATAAGAATGTGTCTAAAATTATAAACACTGCAGTTTTTCTTACAAAATTGTGAAACAATTAGCTTTCAGTTTCTAGAATTTTACACACATTTTTAGTAAAGAAAATAAGAGGGTTTCTTCGTCAAACGGGCCACCCATTAAATAAGAAGTCTTCGAAAATTCCGTGATGATTCGTAAATTTTATTGAGGAAGAAAAAAAAATGTTGGGAATTTTTTTAGATTTTTTGGTCATTGCAGAAATATTTTTGTTCAATCATTTTCACGTAGCGTGATAAATTGGGGAAGGAGAGAAATGTTGTTGGCATGACATTTCTCTGTTTTTTTCTCAGCTTCTCGGTAAAATTAGAAGAAAAGAATTCCGACTTATTTAAACCGCATTTATCAAAAAAAAAAAAAAAAAAACGTAAAATGTGCCTTTTCCTAATTTGGACAGTTTTTTTTTTTCGTTAAAAAAAAAAAAATCTAAAAAAACTATATTCATAATAGAGTTTTTGAAAAAAAAATGGAAGTGAAGGAGAGGAATCATCGTTCTGATAATTATTTTTTTTCTGGGAGCACTGAAAAAAAAATCTCTACCCGATAGCAAGAATCATCGTTGCCTCAGCCAGAACGTGGTTTGCCCCGATAGCAGCGCCATTGTCAAGCCATGGCAACTGAACAACTCTGCCAGACATATTTCACTTGCTCGGAGAACACGGTATCGCTGTAGGAGCGATACAAGAAATAGCGATGAAGCCTGAAGCACAAACTTTTCGTGTCGCCTCACCTACATGCGCTTCGATCGCTCAGACATGGCTGTGATTGGTCGGTGCTGCGTGTGAGTGACTGTACACTGGTCACGATCTCCGTAGGTGAGCCGACACGAAAAGTTTGTACTCCTGGCTTTAACAGTGTATAGCCCACTATAGTGTATTCATCGCGCGCACCCAGACGTCTCCCGGTCAACAGCCAGAAGTTTATCCAGCTGATGGAGCGATACACACTGTTCAGGCGACTATTTTCATTCTTACAGTAATGAACTGCTCGCAGCGATAAATTGTTCCGCTGGAGGATTGAAACTTTTTTTTCAGTGAGAGAATTGAAGTCGCCACTCCACATTTTTTGTCAAAAAACGCTATTATGAATTTCATTTTTTAGTACATTTTTTTAAACGAAAAAAATGTCCAAATTAGGACGAGGCACATTTTTCAATGTTTTTTTTTTTCATAAAAAGAGGTTTAAATGGGCCGGAATTTTTTTCTGTTAATTTTACCGAAGAGCTGAGAAAAAAACAAAGAAATTTGATCCCAAGTTTTCTCTCCTTTCTCAATTTATCGCACTACGTGAAAATTATTGAGTATAAAAATATTTCTGGAATGCAATGACCAAAAAATCTGAAACAATTCAAAAATTTGTTTTTTACCCGACTACGATAAAATGACCATATTCCATCTCTGAAATACGGAAGGAAAGTAAGCAATTTTTGACCAGAGGAAAGAAAAAGTCAATTTTCGGGCAAAAAAGTAAATTAGCGGGCAAAAAAGTAAATTAGCGGGCAAAAAAGTAAATTTAGCGGGCAAAAAAGTAAATTTTGCGGGAAGAAAAAAACTCCAAGTTTGACCGATTCTCGGTTTGATTGATTAAATTGCTGTGTTTGACCAGTGGATGCAATATGGTAATTTTATCTAGTCGGGTAAAAAGTAATATATGCTAGGGATGGGCGATGTTAGAAATAAAAATCGATTACCAAATAATCGATCTTGAAAAAAAAAAAAAAAAAATCATCGATGTTTAAAATCGATGGTCGAAAAAAAAATCGATTAATCGATTATTTAATTTTTTTTTTTAATTTTATCCATAACAATTAATTATAGTTACATGAGAGAACCCTCCATACTGTCAATAGCGTTAACTAATTGAATGCAAATGCAAAAAGTAAAAACTTCGGACACAAAGTACAAACCACTCACTTTGATACGACACTGAAAATTTGAAAATGATGTGAATTGTGAATATTCCGAGTTCCGAGTTCCGACGTCCGAGAAACATGACATACTTCCCGCCAAAAATCAGAAAAAAATGGCTACCAAACATCGATCGATGTTTCGCTGAAATAATCGAACATCGATTATTTGAGCCATCAAAAAATCGACTAAAAATAATCGATTTTCAAAAAAAAATAATCGATGTTTTGAATAATCGATGTGAATCGCCCATCCCTAATATATGCTACACGAGAGGTACGTGATTTTCACCTCGTGCTCGTGCGGCATGCCCATCTTCGCTCGGGCAGCAAACCTCGCACTCGGCAAAAATCACGTACTTTCCTCCCTAGCAGCATAATGTACTATTTCATCCTCAATAACATGTACGAATTATTACGGAATGTTCGAAGACCTCAAATTCAATGGGTGGCCCCGTTTGACGAAGAAACCAAAAAGAAACCCTCATAAGTATCTTGTTACTCACAATTTTTGAAAGTTTTTATTTTGATTTTATTTATTTGAAAATTGTATACCGAACCTTTACCCATTTTATGTAGGCTTTAGGTAATGGGGGCGGCATTTTTCACGGTGCCCCAGGGCGGCACCCTGGGTAAATCCGGCCCTGCTAAGGGGGCGAGTTTCTTTCAAGAAGTTAATGAGCAAGTAATTCACAACTATAAATCTTCTTCTATCTTAAACTTTCGCATGGTGAGTTTTTGGCAGTCAATCTCTTAAGGATTAATTAATAATGCTAGTAGTTGCTTGAGGCGATTGGGTGTTACTAAAATAAAGCTTTGCAATTAACTTATTGGCAAGTATCTTATCCAAGTATCAAGTTGTTGTCTTCTATCTCCATCAAATGACACGGGATTAGGCTCAAAGTGTGTGGTTTTTAATTGCGGAGTGGCTAATTATCGGGAAAATGCGATTATCTAGTGAATAATCTCGCGATTTATGTGGTCGGTACGTCAATCTGTAAAAATTTTTGTCAAATTTTGGAAAAGTGAAACAATTAGCCACTTTCTGCCACAATTATGTGTAATCCCTCAAAGTTTCATCGCGATTGATTCAGTAGTTCCGAAGAATTCACGATTCCCGTTTTCGAGGTTCTGACAAACGTTTCACTTCACCTTAAAAGAATTGCCTTTATTAGACACTTTCCCTGCAGAAAAGTGTTTTGCATTACAATGAATACGTAGTACGTCCATTCTTCCAATATAATGCTCTTGCAGCATTTCTACATCATTATTTAACAATACTACGCGACCTGAGCGACTACAACTTGCTGCATTTGAAATAAGTTATAAATAAGTTATAAATAAGTTATACTTGTTTCCAATAAGTTCTTCTCAAGTATCAACAACGAAGACCAAGATCCTTTATCACGACAAGAGACGGAGTCCGCGGGCATAGAGGGAGAAAGGACAAGTTCGAGGGGGGAGGGAAAATAAATTCTTTCAGGCAAGGCTATCAAATATGCGTAATAATTACAATACTGGAATAGAAAAACGGGATTCATGGGAATAGAAAATTTTCAATTCTTTCCAATTCTTTTTAGTTTACTGGGACGCGTGCCGTCACGACGTGCGTCACATATGCGACGCATATCCCTGCTCAAAATCCCAGACTGAAATCGACAGGAGCGGATAGCTTTTCGGACAAGTTTCCAGACAAGACCAGATCGCATATCTGTCTGTCTGTGGTCTGTACCCTATCCGGTCGAAAATTCCTGTCTGGATTCTGCGCGAGCCTTGTCTGCATTCAATCCGGCTCGGAAAATCCGCGACGGGGTAACTTATCCTCACCAATCGGCATCCAGTCGGTTGAAAAAATTAATCTGGTTTTTAGACTGGTTTTGTCTGGACTGTTTCCGGAACAAGCGCATCACCTCAGCTAATATTCTAAGTTTGAATCGGGGCTCAGTCTGTATCTATCCGGTTTCGTTCCCGCAAATCATAACGTAATTATTAACATCAAATTTTCCAAGTTGGAATCGGAGCTCTGTCCGTACCTATCCGGTTTCGGTCCCGCAAATCATAACGTGATTATCAATACAGCTAATATTCCAAGTTGGAATTGGGGCTCTATCCGATTTCGGCCGTATCAATTGATAATCACGTTATGATTTGCGGGACCGAAACCGGATAGATACGGACAAAGATTTTCAAAGTTGGAATCGGGGCTCTGTCCGTACCTTTCCGGTTTCCATGTAATGTACATTACTTCAATATTTTCTCGTAAGGCGGCGACCACCGCTTCCGATATTCTCGCGAGTACCACTTATCGGAGTTGGTGAGTATATATAGAGGCGGAAAATATCATCTATATACTTGAGAGAAAAAAAAAACGAAAAAAAAAACGAAAAAAAAAAAAAAAAACTTCAATTTTTTGAAAATGGATCCGGATAGAACCATACAGGAAAAATGCCTAGGGCGGGGTTACATTCCGGATAGAACCCGATAGGAATGCTGACACGAGAAAATATTGGACCGTCAAAATTCCGGACAGGACCAGAAGTTTCCAGGTACACAAAAACCAGAACTCGGACGTATACAGGCGGATACAATTCCGCCTATCCGGTTTTCTGTCTGGGATTTTGAGCAGGGATGGGGACACATATGTCTCAACGTTTGTCCGCACGACGTGTTGATTAATTCGCACGTCATGCTCGCACCATGCAGGCTTCGTGCACACATTTTGTTATCTGGGACATTGAATTTCCATAACTCCGATGATTATTGATGAAAAAATCTAAAATTTGGCATAGTTATTAGCACTTGTAGGATGTACAAAATGGTGCATTCGGAATTTTTTTAGATGATTTTATTCTTGCCTTTCAATGTGATGAAAAAAAAAAAAATTCCCTCAAAGTTAAGGATCAAAAGGTGAGAATATAATTATCTAAAAATTTCGAATGCACCTTTTGTACATCCTACAAGTGCAAATAACTATGCTAAATTTTAGATTTTTTCATCAATAATCATCGGAGTTATGGAAATTCAATACTCAGTTTTAAAAAATACATGCAATTTCCCATTTAAAACTTTGACTGTCGTGGGGGCCGGGTTAATATTAATATTAAGAGCTTAAACTTGGCAGGCGTTTTTTTCTGATTTATTTGAAACCGATTTAGGACTATGTTCGAAAAAAATTCCAACATACCCCAAATAAGGACCACCCTAACCTATATATTAGGGCTAATCATTTTGGGGTCATATTTTTTGATTTGCCCTCGCACCCCTCAAAATGTGAGTGTATGAGGTCAGTATCAGTACCTATCAATATGACCACGGTGCGATTTTTTTGGCGTGGCCCATTGCAAAAGTATTTTTCCCATTCAAATAACACGGGAAATGTTTTTTTTTTTTATTTGAAATTTTATTCCAATCTAACGAATCATCGCGTTGTAAAAATCAATACATATTCTTGTAGGAAATTGAACGATCTCCAAAAAAGGTCTGATATGATTTTTCGCTAAGTCCACTCGTTTGAAAGTTATTGAAGGTGAAAGTTCAACCTCAAACGGTATATGACGACTTTTTTTTCGACCTAGCGAAAAATCGTATCAGACCTTTTTTGGAGATCGTTCAATTTCGTACAAGAATATGTGTTGATTTTTACAACACGATGATTCGTTGGAATGAAATAAAATTCCAAATAAAAAAAAAAAAAAACATTTCCCGTGTTATTTAAATGGGAAAAATACTTTTGCAATGGGCCACGCCAAAAAAAAATCGCACCGTGGTCATATTGATAGGTACTGATACTGACCTCATACACTCACATTTTGAGGGGTGCGAGGGCAAATCAAAAAATATGACCCCAAAATGATATATATACATATGGGGAATTCCATACGAAACCGACCAACCCGGAACCCCGACCATTTTTGATTTTGTTGAAAATTTTATATTTTTTTGTTCCTACCGAAAACAGTATTTGGGAATTTTTTCAGATTTTTGTCTCAACCCGTCCAAACACAATAAATTTTTCAAAATTTATAAACTTGGACCATTTTGATTTTATTGAAAAAAATCACCAAATTTCAAGAGACATTTTTACAAGTACTGACCAATTTGTAGTTTGTGATATTCATAACTTCTATTTTTTTTTGTATTTTTGAAGCAATAAAAAAAAAAAAAAATAGAAAAAACAGAAAATAGAACTAACAAAGTAAGACAAATGGCCGCTGCGGCGCTGATTCACACTTGATCCGTCTGCAGCGGCAACTGCTATGCTAATATTACATTAGTTGGGTTTGTTGATTACGTTAGTTGAAAAATGTTGAAAAAAAAAACCAAATTTCAAGAGACATTTTTACAAGTACTGATCAATTTGTAGCTTGTGATATTCATAACTTCTATTTTTTTTTTTTTTAATCACTTCAAAAATAGAAAAAACATAGAAGTTATATAATTTTTTTTTTTTAATTACTCAAAAAATAGAAAAAAAATAGAAGTTATGAATATCACAAGCTACAAATTGGTCAGTACTTGTAAAAATGTCTCTTGAAATTTGGTGATTTTTTTCAATAAAATCAAAATAGTCCAAGTTTATAAATTTTGAAAAATTCATTGTGTTTGGACGGGTTGAGACAAAAATCTGAAAAAATTCCCGAATACTGTTTTCGGTAGGAACAAAAAAATATAAAATTTTCAACAAAATCAAAAATGGTCGGGGTTCCGGGTTGGTCGGTTTCGTGTAGAATTCCCCATATACCGCGAGGACCAGGTGAAAGAGAATGGTCCATCCGCCCAGGCAGCTAATATTTCGTATTTTTAGGGGGATAGCCACTCGTTGCACTGAAAATCCCTAGGGTGATTTTGGCGCGCGGTCGATGCAACTCGGCAGCCATTGTTGATACAAGCCGGCTGACTGTCAATACATCGCGGAAGGTAGACAAGTGTGGTTATGTTCGTTTATTTGAAGGAAATGATAAATAAAGTGAATAAAACCTACGTGAATGAGCTATGGATATTTATTGATGCCTCAACCCCAGGATACAATCAATAATTTTGTTCGAATTGGTTGTTCTCGATGAACTCTTTGATTCTGATAAATTTCCAGTTATAGCTTAGGTTAATTCGTTGATTGCATTAAGATATCATTTAAAACTGATTGATCGATTTTTGATAAATATTCCTAGCTTATTCACGTAGGTTTTATTCACTTTATTTATCATTTGCTTCAAATAAACGAACATAACCACACTTGTCTACCTTCCGCGATGTATTGACAGTCAGCCGGCTTGTATCAACAATGGCTGCCAAGTTGCATCGACCGCGCGCCAAAATCACCCTAGGGATTTTTTCAGCGCGACGAGTGGCTATCCCCCTAAAAATACGAAATATTATCTGCCTGGGCGGATGGACCATTCTCTTTCACCTGGTCCTCGCGGTATATTAGACCGGTTCAAAAGAATCGACTATTCTTTTTTTTTCAATTTTCGCATTGAAATACTTTCGGAGGGGTGAAAAAAGATGCATGTTAAAAGCGGAGCTCTTAATATTAAGATTTAGAGGTCGCTCATCGCGGATTTCTATTTTCCATTTAAATAGCATATAGGAATTTTTTTGTTTTCTTCAGAATTTCGTAGCTCACAAACCAATGAACAAATCCAAATGACTCTTACATATTTTGATAGGGGATTGAACACTCTAAAAAATGTATCTATCATTGTGGAAAAAAAATCACAAAAAAAAATAGTTTATTCAACTATAAATTGAAATTTGAGCTTGAATAACTTTGGAAGGAGTCAATTTATCAAAAAATGATAAGAGAAGCTTTTTGTAGAGTGTTCAATTTCCTATTAAAATATGTTTGAGTCATTTAGATTTGTTCATTGGTTTGTGAGCTACAAAATTATAAAAAAAAAAAAAAAAATTTCCTATGCTATTCAAATGGAAAATGGAAATCCGCGATGAGCGACCTCTAAATCTTAATATTAAGAGCTCCGCTTTTAACAGGCATCTTTTTTCAGCCCCCCGAAAGTATTTCAATGCGAAAATTGAAAGAAAAAGAATAGTCGATTTTTTTTAACCAGTCTAATATACCGGGCTGATTTCTTGATAGTATACAGGTGACTGCGCATGCGCGAGTTTCGTCGTATGCTGAGGCAGGCTGGCCTCAAATACCACTGCGTGACGACTTTACCGACCAATGAAAATGAATTATTTGGCGCATGCGCTGTCACCTGTATACTATCAAGAAATCATCCCGGTATATATATATATATATATATACATAAGTATTACTGTGAATCTTAACTTCTAGCGGGTTCCGATGTCTTAAAGTATGAATACGTGTCACTATTCAATTCGATGCGAGTAGAACTTTCAATAGAAGGCGCATTTATAATTGATATGATTTTTCCAGACTGCAAATTTTATTTCTTTACATCGTATAGAAAATTTATGATAAAGAAACAGGATTTTACATACCTACCTAGAATTTTCTTACTGCACACCTGTGAGACAAGCCGGGTTCAAACTGGGTTTGACTCCACAAAGCCAAGTAGAGTTTATTCAAGAGTATATCTGGTGATGTTAGAGTCGAAATTTGATTGGATCCGCAATATTTTGCCCCAATCAAAGAAAGGGAACAAATCAGCCTACTTCGGTTCGTATTTTGAATCGTTCATAACAGTTCATGCAAGAAAGTGAACTGTTGGTATCTGCGATTATATCACCCAAGAGCTTTTTTCATATCATATTATTCTGATAATCTTATCATTTTTAGTTTGTAAACAGATAAGTATACTTTTACTTATCACTTTTTATTATCACACCTGAAAAGATAGGCTGTGAATATCGCCCATACAGTAACTCTGTTTTTCAAAACTGTAAAAGAGATTTGTTAAGATGTTGCTGTACTCAAGCCAATACTGAACTCCGCATAATACAAAATTTCTTCAAGCTTTCTGACCCACACAGCACAGGTTTCGATAGATGTTCATAGGATATCCATGGAGCATCCAAATGTCCGCCCTGATATCCTATGGATATCCTGGATATCCCCCAAATATCCATAGGATATAGGGGGGGCATTTGGATGCCCCATGGATATCCTATGAACATCTATCGAAACCTGTACTGTGTGGGGAGTGAAGTTTGAGACTCATGACTACACTGAGAGAAATAAGGTCTCGCTTTCTGGTACGTAATGCTACATTTGGGCAAAATTTCCCATAAGGATAGGATTTTATGGAACAGATGGTGGAAATTATGTTCTTCGGTTTGGCAATATCTACAATAAGGATGATTTACCAGCCGTGTATGGCATAATTTGATATTGGATTTTGACTATGTGTGATTCCACGTAGTATTTAGACCAAAATTCAGTATTTTAATATCCATTATTACGCCGGAGGGTATACACTGTAAAAAATAACACATAAAAATACTAGGACATAGTGAATGTACAAGTGAAAATTACAACATAATAACTGAAAGATTTACCTCTTTTACGTTGGTATTTACGAACACTTTGTATAAATACGAATAAATCTTAAAATCACCCTTCGCCTTGTAAAATCGCAACATTCAATGTTGGACATAAAGGGACCTACTTTGAATGTGAATATTTTACTATAGGAATTAGTGTTTTTTCTTTCAAACGTGTTAGCAAACTAGCGACATCTTCCACTCGGAAAACTAAATTAATTATTACTTTTACTAATTCACTTGAGAATTCGCGGTGTCTGAGTGTAAAATATTCACCTTTAATGTGGGTCCGATTATGTCCTTCATTTAATGTAGTATTTTTACATGACTTTTTTTACAGTGTAACGTACGTCTTACGGTTTCAGCCGAGGGGCTATTCACATTCGAATCGAGTGACACCACGACTACAGAAATGTAGTCGACTACACGAGACTACAATACTGACTACGGCGAGACTACGGGCACTACGACTACCGAACGACTACAGTGACTACAACGTTCTTTAATGATGACTACGTGATTACAAATGAATTCATTGACTACACTACTGACTTCATATATTTGTAATACGTGATTACGTGATTACGGTGACTTCAAATGACTACATTTTGATTACAACTTATGACTACAAAGAATGTAGTCACATGAATACAGTGATTTCAATGTGTGATTACAATGATTTCACTGATTACATTGCGACTACGGATTGACTACAGTCGCAAGTGACACCATGACTACGGCTATGAATAGCCCCTCGGTTTCAGCACCTTTTAATGAATTATCATCATTTTTACGATGCACTATTGTACTATATGTTCTTCGGTATCATGTGTTTGCTCGTGTGTATATGGTGAAATTTTGTGTAGTTAAATTTTATTAGTTCACTCAACCATATTGTACATTACTTCAATATTTTCTCGTAAGGCGGCGACGAACGCTTTTAATATTCTCGCGAGTGCCACTTATAGAAGTTGGTTAGTATATATAGACGTGGAAGATGTCATCTGTAAGCGCCGCTCAATACTTGTACTAATGATGTGTTAATAATATGTATGTTGTAAATAAATGTTTCTTTCCCTGTATAACTGATTCTATGATAATGATGTAATATGTATTGTTGAATTTGCTTAATAGTTATAGTAATATCGACTGTAATTCGTTGAACTCTACGCATAGTTGAAACAATTATATATCTCTTTTTTTTTTCTCGTGAGATCAATTGCCGTACAGGTGTGGAATATTGAATAAAAGCATAATGGACACGAAGCCACATGCGGCTATGATTAATTGCCATAATATTGATGTGTCCTTCAGCTGCCATACAGATTCTGGCAAAAAGTACCCAGATTTCAGGCTCTGAAGACCCGAAAATGAAACCTCATTTCTCTCAGTGTATGACGTGGTTGACCTGCATTAATCTAGATAACCATAATCAAGTGGTACTAACCCCGAATCAATCTATGATTAGACCATATCGACCCCTTAGTGGTAAAACATGCTACCCGAGAATATGCTGGGAAAACATGCTACCCGAGAATAAGCTGGGAAAACATGCTACCCCAGAATAAGCTGGGAAAACATGCTACCCGAGAATAGGCTGGGAAAACATGCTAGCCGAGAATGAGTTTCAAGAACATACTATCTCACGTCAGAAATTTTTTGGAGCAAAATTTGGTTGGTAACACTGCTGCTCGCATAAGGACGAACAAAACGATCTTCATTCCAATTTTTATACAGAAAGTCTACACAGTCTAATTATTATCGATTATTGGTAAACATTTGTTAACATACTCGATTGCGGATACTTGTTTTTTTTTTCTCATGTCATATTTATTTGAAAGATCGTGAAGAATATAAAATGTTATTAACTTTATGTAGAAATATCAGAAATTGAAGTATATAGTATATGGGCCATTTCTTCCAAAAATTCGATTCATGGGATTTTTTCTCACGACTAATGTATCTCCAAATACATGTCTGCCTGAAAATAAGTCAACTTTTGAACCGGGGATCCAAAAAATCTGAAAAAATTGAGACGTTTATTTTTTGCCTTCCCTTCTATCATACTCGAAGAAAAAGGAAATCATAAAGGGTGAGGGTCCACGCCAGGTCGAGTTGGCGTGGAATGGCCCATATACTATATACTTCAATTTCTGACATATCTACATAAAGTTAATAACATTTATATTCTTCACGATCTTTTTAATAAATATGACATGAGAAAAAAAAAACAAGTATCCGCAATCGAGTATGTCAAAAAATGTTTACAAATGATCGATAATAGTTAGACTGTGTAGATCGATAATAGTTAGACTTTCTGTATAAAAATTGGAATGAAGATCGTTTTGTTCGTCTTTATGCGAGCAGCAGTGTTACCAACCAAATTTTGCTCCAAAAAATTTCTGATGTGAGATAGTATGTTCTTGAAACTCATTCTCGGCTAGCATGTTTTCCCAGCCTATTCTCGGGTAGCATGTTTTCCCAGCTTATTCTGGGGTAGCATGTTTTCCCAGCTTATTCTCGGGTAGCATGTTTTCCCAGCATATTCTCGGGTAGCATGTTTTACCACTAAGGGGTCGATATGAGATAGGAGCTAAGCCTATTTGTCAGATAAAAACCTTTGTAAGTATTTACCTTGAGAAATTTTCTATATGATATGATATTGAATATTCATTCTACTTTGATTATAGTTATATGGCATTGTTTAATTGACTAATAGATATAGGGTGATCTATACGGAATGAATGTTTCATCAAACGAATCCGTGGAAAGACGACATGCACACCCACACAGCACACATGCGGAATAGATATTCTAAGGATATCTATGGACATTCAATGTCCCATGGATATCCTATAAATATCTATTCTACATGTGCGCTGTCTGGGCAATAACGTTGTGCACAATGAGTTCGTATAAAAAAGTCGTTCGAGGCAAAAAGAAACACTGAGAGAAGTTTTTATTTGATAGTAATAAAAGTGTATTGAATATTAATAAAAATTTTATTAATATTTAATAAAATTTAATCATCAAATATTGAATTAGGTTATGATGTATATTTCATTAAAAATCACAATTATCAGCTACTGAAATATAATTTCATAATAAAGTTGTTGTTTATTTGTTATAAATACTATAAATTTACTAAAAGTTTAGTATCCCATGCGTGCGTTCCCAATAGTGGACAAAGAAACAATGTTGGTACATGCTTGGGCCAAGCTCGGCGGACAAGACTGGTCAAAATGCTACCGGTCATGGCTTTTCCCAGCATTGTTCCAACGGTACTAACCAACAATTGGATTTGACGCTTGAACCAAGGATGAGAGAAGCTTGGCCCAATGTTACTTTCCTGTACTCAACGACAGCCTTCCATAGCTTGGTATCCACGCATGGGCCATTGCTTGGACGACATATGGCCCAATCGTACATGCCACGGACTGGGCCAGACACCCGGTTCAAACCTTGTCCAATTCTCGGTTCAATACTATCAGCCAACAACTGGTTTTGACGTCTGGCCAAACCTCGTCTAAATCTTGTCCAATCGTACACGCCAATCGTTGATTTGAAGTTGAAATATTCATTTCGGGTTCGGTTGGGTTGGGTATTTTGTACAAACTTTAGGGATCACGCCAACGACTTACTTTACATAAATAATATGATTATCCACCAACAAATTCCAAAATGCTCGCAGCGGCTGGCTAGAACAAATTAAATTAATTCTAATACGCGCATGTATGAGATGGCGAAATGTGTTGATTCATCGGAAGAGCACGAGCAACCCCATTCTTCACTCAGTTGGTCCACAAGAAGAAAAACTTGCACGGAGAGAAATTTAGCACGCTGGGCGTACCACGTGAGATGCATGCCGTACTTTTTCTGGTACGACAGACTTCAGTCGACTTGATATCTTGCGTGTCGCATGCTGGTAGCGCCACCGTACTAAAAGAGACATCCGCTCTTCTAATCGTAGCGTGCTCTGAGCGTTCCGATTTTTAGGGAGCCTGGCGTACCAAAACATTAGAGAGTTGTTGACTGGCCTATTAAAGATGGCCTCCGCATTGGTGGATGTTATATATTGACGATCAATTAGCTGAGTTCCATACCAACTTTCAGATTCACCTATATAATTCTATTATAATAGTTAAACTACACTTGAAGTGTTATGATAGTTCACACACCTGCAGTATCATGAATAAGTTTTTGGATAAAAACGGCCATGAAGCGCTGAAGTTTAATACTCTCATGATAAATAAATAAAAAAAAAAAAATTAAAAAAAAAAATGAAATAAAATACAATAAAATATTATATTTATTTTCATAATAAAATGATGTGATATTATAATCGTTTTTTATATGTTCATTAATTTCTCCCGATTCTAAAAAATGTCCTAAAAGCGAAATTTCTTCTAATTGAAAAATAATCAAGATGAAAACGATTCAACAAATGTAAAATCATTTTATTATAGAGATCTGTTCATCTGCTTCATACAATTTTCTTTGGTAGAACTTTTCCAAATCATTTTACGCTTCGAAATTTATTTTATCATTTTTTTATCCGTTCAAATACTCTGGATTTGCTGATGTATTATTTTGAAATAAATAACACTAATCTCATCATAAGTTGTGGATCTTTCTTATTCTAATATTTATAGTCCGATTCATTTCATTTCATAACCGTAATCTGATTTAAAATGAATTTCAGTGTGCTACAATACGTCGCGCCACCAACGTACTTTCCTTGATACTCTCTCCGTATCACGTCAAGACGACGTCAAGTGATCCAAGTTTTGGTAGGCCCACCGTACCAAAAGCGCACGCCACACCTACCAAATGCGATGTACGGTAGCGCCACTAGTACCGATACGAAACGCGTGCTAAATTTCTCTCCGTGTGGGGGGTGTCGAGTTGGCTGTGACTGTCTGTGAAGTTGCTATGGAGACAATAGCGATAATAGTTTTCAAAGCGAAATTTCTGTTCTGCCTAACCACAGCTGCCAGGAAGCTAATATATCCGCGTCGCACTAGGCAGGGTGATTCAGGTTGGACGCACCATTTCAGGTAGGTGTATTCCTCTCGAAAATCAAAGACTAAAATAATTCTTTTACCAAAACTTCGAGGACTGATAGTTTCGGAGCTACAGAAGATCTTAGTCGACCAATCAGGGGTTATGAGTGACCAAGACAGGGCCGATTCAAGAGTGTAAGTTGAGCAGTGCCCGCGGCGGATTCATTCTTGTCGTACGACGTTTCGGTCCGATTTCTGGATGAGTATAACGGCGTCGTCTCCTGGAGATGTCTTCGTGCGGCATACGCATCCGTTTCCGTCATCCTGATCCTCGGATTAGTAGTATCAGTCGTCCAGGTCCTTGGCTCCGTAGTTCTTGTAGTCCAGGTCCACCGCTTCGTAGTTCTCGTAGTCCAGGTCCGCTTCGTAGTTCCAGTCCTCCAGGTCCAGAGCTACGAAGCAGAGGACCTGAACGACTGAAACTACGAAGCGAAGGACCCGGATGACCGAAACTATGGAGTCTAGGACCTGGACGTCTGAAACTACGAAGCGAAGGACCTGAGGGACTGAAACTACGGATCGGAGGACCTGGACTACGAGAACCACGAAGCTATGGACCTAGACTACGAGAACTACAAAGCCAAAGACCTGGACAACTGGAACTACGAAGCCGAGGACCTGGATTACGATAACTACACTGTGCATAATTTAATATAATGTATAAATATCATACGAATATGTAATATAACTATATATATTATGTCGGATACCAAATATAATCGAACAATTTTCTGATAAGTGTATTCGCAACCCATTTCTCCACAATATCAAGCCCAAGTCTGGGCCGAGTATTATTAAATCGATTGGCCCAAGAATGGTCTGATCGTCCAGATCAACGATGAGTCATTACTAAAATACGAATGAAACAAGTTTGGACCAAGGATTGGCAAAACAGTTGGCCCATTATCGGCCTCATCTTATCATTTCGATGTTGGCCCATGCCCGGTGACATCGTCTATGCCAACGCTTGGCGACATTCGGGCCCAACACGGCAGAAGACTGGGCCAATAGTACGTACCCACATGGGATGAAAATGAGAAAAGTCATATTAAGAGAAAGTTACAAATATCGATTTATATTTCGTTATTTCAATTAAATTTTATTGTAACTATTACGTTGAAAAATAGGCCACAGCTTTTCTAAATTCCAATTTTTTAATATTTCTTCCATCGTTCACTGAAATAACGCATATTTTTAAAAAATCCACTTTACTTTTACTGCAGTCACAGTTAACCCCCGCATACCCCACTGGGGTCTGTGAAACCCGAACAAAACTTCAAAAATCAAAATTTCTTCGCTTTTCTCGAGAAAAACCATTTTTTAAACAAGTATATCTCAGAAGTTTCCAACTTTTACGATTCGGTCAATGCACAGACAGATTCCTCGACTAATTGGCTATCGATTAGAAAAAAATCCATCGAAATACGACTATTTTTGTCGGAGTTATGATTGAAAATCTGAATGGGGTCCCACAAACCCGAGTGTGGCAAGTATGTCCTAAAAAAATAAGTGTGGCATGCTAGGGTTAACATTAAAAATGGCTGACACTACAGCGACACTTGCGACAATTCTAATAAACACATATTAGTATTTACTAAATTTTATTAAATATTAATAAAATTTTATTAGTATTTAATAAAATTTATTAGTATTTAATAAAATTTTATTAAATCCAAATACTTTTTTTTATTACTGGTAAATAAAAATTAAATCGCTCAGATCGATGCGTTGATCGGTAATTCAAATTTGACCATATTTTCAGTATTTACCCTAACATTTTGATCACCACATGTCAAATCAACCAGAGATCGAACGACATCATCTCCAATTTCAACCATCAAATTCAGCACGTTATTAATAAAATAAGCTACTCGCTATATCATTATAATATCGCGTCACTAATGCCATAAGGGCGTAAGCGCCAAAAAAAAATTTTCGTGTTTTTTGTGGCAAAATCTTTTTCGTGCCATATAACATCGTTTGGGCATATCCGCAAAAAAAATAATTTTTTGGCGCTTACGACCTTATGGCATTAGTGACGCGATATATATATATAATATATATATATTAGGGTGGTCCTTATTTGGGGTATGTTCGAATTTTTTCCGACGATAGTCCTAAATCGGTTCTAAATAAATCAGAAAAAACGCCTGCCAAGTTTAAGCCCTTAATATTAATATTAACCCAGTCCCCACGACAGTCAAAGTTTTAAATGGGAAATTGCATGTATTTTTTAAAACTAAACATTGAATTTCCATAACTCCGATGATTATTGATGAAAAAATCTAAAATTTGGTATAGTCATTTGCACTTGTAGGATGTACAAAATGGTGCATTCGAATTTTTTTTAGTTAATTATATTCTGACCTTTTGATGCTTAACTTCGAGGGAAATTTGGTTTTTCCATCACACTGAAAGGTAAGAATAAAATGATCTAAAAAAATTTCGAATGCACCATTTTGTACATCCTACAAGTGCAAATAACTATACTAAATTTTAGATTTTTTTATCAATAATTATCGGAGTTATGGAAATTCAATGTTTAGTTTTGAAAAATACATGCTATTTCCCATTTAAAACTTTGACTGTCGTGGGGGCCGGGTTAATATTAATATTAAGGGCTTAAACTTGGCAGGCGTTTTTTCTGATTTATTTGGAACCGATTTAGGACTATCGTCGGAAAAAATTCGAACATACCCCAAATAAGGACCACCCTAATATATATATATATATATACAGGGTGTTCCAGACCTCGCGACGAATATTTCACAGGGTAAATCTTGATCAAAAATGGGATCGAAATTTCCTCAGCCGATTTTTTTTCAAATGCATATCTTTTCCGTTATAATTAATTCAATTTCAGTCAATGACGCGTGGCTTACGAACGGCCGCACGTCGGTGTGCTTACCGCTCGGTTGTGTGCACTTTTTTTCGTGGCGACAATAGGGCGAGAGACGCGCACACAACCGAGCGGTGATTACACCGACAAACGGCCGTTTATAAGTCGCATGTCATTCGCTGCAATTAAAATAATTATAACGGAAAATCCATGCATCTCCGAAAAAATCGGCTGAGGGAATTTCGATCCCATTTTTGATCAAGATTTACCCTGTGAAATATTCGTCGCGAGGTCTGGAACACCCTGTATATATATATATATATATATATATATACTAGGGGGGCTCCGCCCCCCTGCGCGCTACGCGCGCCAACCCCCCATATTCTAATTTGTATCAGTTGTTTCTAAAACCCGAATAATCCGTGGATTTTATGTTCTTCATATTCCTCGTTGTCCAGGTCGTTCGCCAAGTATTTCTAGTAGTCCAGGTCCTCGGCTTCGTAGTTCTCGTTGTCTAGATCGTTCAGTGAGTATTTCTCGTAGTCCGGGTCCTGGGCTTCGTAATTCTCGTAGTCCAGGTCTCGTACTCCAGGTCGTTCGCCAAGTATTTCTAGTAGTCCAGGTCCTCGGCTTCGTAGTTCTCGTTGTCTAGATCGTTCAGTGAATATTTCTCGTAGTCTGGGTCCTGGGCTTCGTAATTCTCGTAGTCCAGGTCTCGTACTCCAGGTCGTTCGCCAAGTATTTCTAGTAGTCCAGGTCCTCGGCTTCGTAGTTCTCGTTGTCTAGATCGTTCAGCGAGTATTTCTCGTAGTCTGGGTCCTGGGCTTCGTAATTCTCGTAGTCCAGGTCTCGTACTCCAGGTCGTTCGCCAAGTATTTCTAGTAGTCCAGGTCCTCGGCTTCGTAGTTCTCGTTGTCCAGGTCGTTCAGTGAGTATTTCTCGTAGTCCGGGTCCTGGGCTTCGTAGTTCTCTTAGTCCAGGTCACTCGCTAAGTATTTCTCGTAGTCCAGGTCCTCGGCTTCGTAATTCTCGTTGCCCAGGTCCTTCGCTTCGTATTCCTCGTTGTCCAGGTCGTTCGCCAAGTATTTCCAGTGTCCAAGTCTTCGGCTTCGTAGTTCTCGTTGTCCAGGTCGTTCACTGAGTATTTCTCGTAGTCCAGGTCCTCGGCTTCGTATCTCTTGAAGTCGTGTGTAGAAATTATTAATAATTATTATTATTTTGGGCTCTCCTCGGCTCTCCTCGGCTATCCTCGGCTATGTTTGGCTATCTTCGGCTATCTTCGGCTATCCTCGGCTCTCTCCGGTTCTCTTCGGCTATCCTCGGCTATCCTCGGCTATCCTCGGCTACCTTCGGCCGATTCGAGCGTGGTCGAGGAGGCCCAGGGCAAGAGGCGGGCGGGGGGGGGGGGGGGGGGGGGGGGAGAGCCGAGCGGGGTCGAGGAGGCCTTGGAATCCGACACGGCGGCGGCGGCGGCGGCGGCGGCGGCGGCGGCGATTGAATTATATAATATAGAAGGATATATATATATATATATATATATACCGGGATGATTTCTTGATAGTATACAGGTGACTGCGCATGCGCGAGTTTCGTCGTATGCTGAGGCAGGCTGGCCTCAAATACCACTGCGTGACGACTTTACCGACCAATGAAAATGAATTATTTGGCGCATGCGCTGTCACCTGTATACTATCAAGAAATCATCCCGGTATATATATATATTGTAACGGATCAGGCGACCTAGGCCTGACCGTTAACAATTCGAACGTCGAACGATCCAGAACATTCGACGAGAGCGACAAGTCGCGTGACGTCATAGTCAGTATATAAGTCGAGACACAGCTCTCATCACGAGCAATCTTCGGCAAAGCGACCGGGTTGACTCACCGCGCATCTATTAAACAGCAATTCTACGGTATAACACCGGGTTGACTCGCAACGCTCTTATTCATCAGTCACAATAGGCAGAGCGCCTTGTGAACTAATAGCTTCATTTCAATATAAATTCTATTCTATTCAAATAGCAAATTTCAACAGAAATCAAATAAAATCCAAAATATCAATAAAAGAAATTATCATAAAAGAAAATATATTATTTAATCAGAATATAGAAAATCAAATCATAAAGTCAAATATCGGAATCTTCCTTTAAAAACGACGAACCTGTCAAACATCGCTTAGAGATACAAATTGTCTACAATATAGAAAGTTAGCAAGTAAGGAACACTGTAAATATAGGATAAGTATTTGGTAGCAACCGCTAGGTTTAGTAAAATAAAATAAATCGAATTTCTTGGTTATTAAAAAAGTAAGTTACTCTACGCAGATCCCTTATCCGCCATTTCCAGGTCTTTCTTCATCGATAAAACTAACCAAAGCTAGATACAGCCTTAGTGTGTCTCTGACGCACTCAGGTCTGGCACAGCAGGTTCTATTGTTTAGAAAAGTGGGAATAAACTAACTTTAACAAAATTAAAATCAAAAGGTTAGGTGGGTAAAGTGCAGCCTTAGCGCGTTTACGTGTTCAGGTCTGTGGGGAGGCGGCTTTAGTTGCACGGCGACTCAAGTCCGTAATAGGGAACATTAAATTATTGATTTAAAGGTCTAGAAAACATAATTCGAGCAAAGAACTCACAATTACACTCGGTTCGCGATACCGGTGGTATCGCTCAAGAACCGAAACGTAACAATATATATATATATATATATCCCAACAACTGAAAAAGAATTGAATCGAATTGACAATTCTCAAAACGGTCCAATTCGATTTTTGAATCCGAGCAATCGTATTGAAACGTATAGAAAGATTGTTGTTCGTATAAATTCGAATAGAAAAGAGTAGATATCCAACAAATAAACTTGTTGTAAAGTCCAACTAAAATATCTTTTTTTTTTTTTTATCACCATCATTATTTTAAGCATTTCGCAATTTAGTACATTTCAGTACGACTACAGAGAGCCTTAAGCCTTTACGTACAAGTAACGATCATTACTTTTCATCATGGAATCCGAGAAATCGCGACGAAGTTGCGATTTTGAGGTTAGAGTGATGAAAAATAATTGGTTATTAACGTACATATTACACATTTAGATTTATCGATTTTTATAAAGTCACGATCTGACTACCCTGCTTAAAAAAAATTATTCAAACCAATAGAAGATTTTGTATGGGTCGTAATCGGATTTCTGTTTAAGTTATTTCCTATTGAAAGGCCCTTTTCCAATTCATATTTCCAATCCGTTTGTATCGGTGTTACCCAATTAACTTCCTCATTTTGTATATAGGATTCTATCGGTTTCAATCGTTTCTTCTAGCACGAAAAGAAAAAAAAAATCATATTGAGATTTTTTCACCAATAGTTGTTGGTTTCCTTAGCGGTAGAGCACAGTGAATATTTCAGGGTGTTGGAAATTATTTATTCACAGACTGAATAGATTTTTATTCATGTCGGTCACCCATCCAAGTTCTGGTCGCAGTTGGAGTTGCTTAACTTCGTTGAGCATCTGATGTCCGGTGTCGATCTGGCTCTAATCGTCGACTGTTGCGATTTCGAACACTTTTCGACTCGATAGATAAACTTTGATTCGTGAGGATTTACCTCGGGATTTATATCAATATGTATGTAACTAACTGTTGACCCGTGGTGGGTCAATTTTTAGTAAAATAAAAATAAATGATTAAATCTAGTGATAAATTCTGTCACCATATGGCATTCAAGTTACAGTTAATTATGAGTGTTAACGACGTCGTCGCCGGGAGTTGTCTTCGTAGAACATACGCTTTCGTTATCTGTGACCTGGAGCACCGCTACGTTGGTTTCGTCCTCAAGGTCGACCGCATCATAGTTTTCGTCCTCCAGGTCGACCGCTACGTAGTTTCCGTCCTCCAGGTCCACCGCCACGTCGTCTTTGTCCTCTAGGTCGACCGCATCGTAGTTTTTGTCTACCGCTACGTAGTTTCTGTCCTCCAGGTCGGCCGCTACGTAGTTTCCGTCCTCCAGGTCCACCGCACCATAGTCTCCGTCTTCCAGGTCCACCGCACCGTAGTTTTCGTACTCCAGGTCCACTGCACCGTAGTTTTTGTCCTCTAGGTCCACCGCACCGTAGTTTCCGTCCTCCAGGTCCACCTCACCATAGTTTCCGTCTTCCAGGTCCACCGCACTGTAGTTTTCGTCCTCCAGGTCGACCGATTGCAAGTAATTATTGATGAACAATTGATGTTGTACACACGACGTTGATAATTCATGCATCATAATTCAGTAAATTGTTAACTACGGTGAGGTGGACCTGGAGGACGAAAACTACGATGCGGTGGACCTGGAGGACAAAAACTACGGTGCGGTGGACCTAGAGCATGAAAACTACGTAGCGGTGGACCTGGAGGACGCAAACTACGGTGCGTTGTACCTGGTTACAGATAACGAAAGCGTATGTTGTATGAAGACAACTCCCGGCGACGACGTCGTTAACACTCATAACTGTTGTATTTTTCATGCGAAGCGGTCGAATTTTTTTCATAATAGTGAAGGCTTTATTATTTTTAATATAATATACACCGATATAAAAACCCTATTACCGTATTTACACGTAAATAAGCCGCACCTTTTTTGTTCTTTAATGTCAGAAATATATTGTAAAATCGGGTTTTGGGAGGATTTCGGAACGAAAAAAGGTGCGGCTTGTCTACGTGTAAATACGGTATTTCCGATAAGATTTCTTTTTAGGTCTGTATCAGCATTTCACAATTTCCTAAGTCGCAGAATAATAGAAATATGATTGAGTCCGATAAAACATGAAATCCGATTGAGAGCCATTAATTCCAATTCATTTTCTATCGGCCGCCGAAAGCTACACCGATTGCCCCAATCAAATCCGATTCAATTCTAATTGGTTTCTATTGGATTTTATTGTTTTGTATCGCTTTTTTTAACCAGGGTAGATATTTCAAGCGACGAATCAAAACGAATTCATTCGTAAATATTTTTATCTGAGAATTGATGCGAATTGAATTTGGTTTCATTTTCATTCTAAATGGAGAATTAAATCGGATTCACCTCTATCGAGAATTGTTTCGAATTTGAGTTTCTTTGAACGGATTCAGATATACGTATTAAAACGAATAGAACTTACTACTAGAAAAGATCCGAATAAAAAACCATCGATCTGAATTCCGCAGTAGAAATTGAATCGAATAGACGAATTAATTCGAATAGAGGTTTGCCATGACCTAATTTTTAAAAAGTATTGAAACGAATAGACCGAAGAGTTGCCGAAGAGATAGTATAGATACGTGTAAGACCGTATTCATTTTTCTGAAGATAGGGTGGAATGGTTCGAATATGAACGAATTCGCGAATTGAGAAGGATTCGATCTCATAGGTACAACTTACGTTCTATACGGAAATTTACAAAAATGGGATTCGTAAGTGGAGTTGTCTATACGGTTGAATTCTTTTTCAGTTGTTGGGATATATAATATATATATATATATATATATATAATATTTTTTCTTACAGGTTTACACAGTACACTCGTACGGTTGCAAAATATAAGTTTCGAAGAGAAAGATTATATATAATATATATATTATATATATTGTAACGAGCAATTTTCCTACCCGGAGGAAATAAATAGAAAAATAAATCCCGCTCAAAAAAGTCCCAACGTATTCTCACTCAAAACACGGTACGATAGAAAAACGAAACGAAAGCTACAAGATAGTGTTGGGCGCCAGGCACACGGATGTGCCAGATAGAGTTAGCAAAACAAAACGCAGTAAGCAACAACTAAATTCCGAAACGAGACGATAACCGACTAGATAGACGGAGAGGGGAACGTGGGGGCGTAGAAATAACACACTTTGCTCAGAGATAGGTAGACGGTAACGACAACTATAATTTCAAAATCAAATGCAGCGATACAAAAATAAATAAGAAATAAATAACAAAAGATTTCACATGACGGCAGAATAATACAATTCAAAAAAAAAAAAAAAGGTAGCGGCGGAATTATATTCCGGCGTCGCAACACAATTAGGCGGTTAAGCCGCAAAAGATAATTAAATAAGACACAAAAAAAAGAAAATGAAAAGATACTGAAGTTAACGCAAGGTAATAGAAAGAAAACAAAGCTAAATAATATTTAAAGTTAGCCTAACGTACGCAATATTAGAAAAAGAAACTTATAGGTAACGTATCCGCGGCACGGCACGGGATTCTTCCCGAGCAGCGCAAGTCCAGGTAAAGGATACTAATTAGCCTAATTAATGCTAGAGTAGCCTAGGAAAGATATCCGACCACGACTACCCGTCGACCGCAGAATGTGAATCAAAGTCGTTAATCGGCAACGCCGCAAAAATCGCTTGGGGACGGATGGTCGAGGTCATGGATAGAAAGGCCTACCTTTTAGATGGGTCACAGCCCAGGCGGCGTCAGAAAGAGAGCACACACTCAAAAATAAAAATGCAGAAGACAAGAAACGAAACTAACAAAAAAAAAAACCCCAAAAGATAACAAACTAAAGAAAAACTAAAGAAACCCCAGAAAGAAAAAGACAAAAGATAAAGATAAGCCCCAGATAAAGATAAGGTACGGTAACGGTAACGTAAGAACTCGACGTTTTGATTGTGCTGGTCGGCAACGGAGTGATCGTCGATCGGCGATTCAAAATGTGGTGGGGGAAGCCTTTCCACACTCGACATGTTCTCCGCACCTAGAGCGCTGAACATTTCCAAAATCAGGCCGGGAGGTAACGGCTGGCGGCGATAGCAGGCTGGGAGGTGCAGCCCTCTCCCGGCCGGCAGGTGACGAAGCTGCAGAGACGGAGGCGGATGACTTAGGTGCGGTTACTAGTGCCGAGGTTTCCAGGACATCCCCCAGATGATCCTGCGACGATCGACGAATCCCACGATGTCCTAGGCGATGGTTACCTGCTTTTCACAAAAAAAAACTTAAGGCAGACACGTATTCTAATAGCCTAAAGGTTGGACTTGCGCTTCGGTGAAGAATTTCGGTACGGCAGCAGCATGGTCGCTCACGTTTGCGAGTGGAGGCGCGGTCCAGTGGCAGATGACAAATACAAAATATTAAATATCAAATCTGCCACGTTACAATATATATATATATATATATATGTATATATATATATATAATATATATATTATATATAATCTTTCTCTTCGAAACTTATATTTTGCAACCGTACGAGTGTACTGTGTAAACCTGTAAGAAAAAATATTTGATTTGAAATAATAAACTTCAGAATAATCATCTGTCGACAAGAAAAATATCTAATATGCGGGGCTTTTCGTGGATGAGCCCCATAGGGAAGCGAAAACGTCTGCATACAGGAAACTCGAACATCAAGCTATTAAGGTGCGATTTAATGTGACTGATGCTGACGCTTGACGCTGAGTTTGGGCCACGGTCGTATATACAGGTACAGAAACTCCGGTGGTGGGTCACTTGTTGGAAATTTTTTTTTTTTTTCGACAAATAATTTTTTTTTTTCAACAATTTTATTTCTTTTTTGTTCTATAAAATTTGTCAATTTTAGAGAATTCCATATGATGCCAATGAGTTTTTTTATTTCAATATTAGAGAGATTTCTCAGTGAAAGTTTCTTATTTGGTGGAAGACGTTAAAAAAATGTGTTATGGTTCCAAGGAAAAAAATCATGTTTCGGAAGAATGGCTAACAAACTTTCGATCCCAATTTTGACAAGGATTAGCCCCCAAGAGATTATCTTCACGAATTCTGTATCACCCTGTATATGAGCCGTTCTCTCGAAGAACGGCTTAAGTCGAAAAATGTCATTCTGAGATAATTGCGTTTTAAGTTTGTACAGTGTTTTATAAATGGTTGTTTTTATTTTAGCGTAGTTTATTATGTTCCACCTAAGAGTTATAGTATCCAATAGTGAATTGCGAGCGGCGGGAAAAAATTAACCATTATATTTTAATATTTATCAGCGTATTATTAAATTAATACTTAGGCCGTTTTAACGGAGAATGACTGAAAATTCTTCAAAAAGGTGCGTCACGTAGGCTAAAGTGATAGTATTGCAATGATTTGATTTCAAATTGATTATACATTATTTCAATTACATCTATTTGAATATTTTCATTGAATACATACATAAATATTCAATCGCAAGTATCGCTGTTTGGAGCGACTTGAGCGCCCGAACTGCAGGAATACATGGGACGCCGCGACAACTGCTGCTTCTAGTCGACTTTATAAGCTCATCCATTTGTTTGAATTGCTTGAAATTTCACAAGCACATAAAAGAGGCGTGCAACAATGCAATAGTTCACGAATTTTAAAAACGACCTAAATCGACTTAAGCCGTTTTTCTAGAGAACGGCTCATATGTATGCTCTAAGACAGGGGTCGGCACACTCATTAGTCGAAAGAGTCAAAGCTGTTAATCCTATTACCCCGTTCACCGGCACTAATCCTTTTAACGCCATTTCTTGGATTTTGGTAGGTATGAGTGGGGATATGCAGGTATGACAAGACCTGGACGGTCGGACGCAAATAGTGCAAACCACCCCTTAGTTCCTTTTATTTCTCCTGAACGCTGCCCCTACCATCGCATTTCCAGGTAAGGACGAGTGACCGTTTTCAGGTAGACCGAGGGGATTTACGGTCGCACTAATTGTCACTTAGAGCCGGGCTGGCTCGGCGAGCCGGCGTGGCCGACTCTTGCTCTAAGATCTAGCCCCAGAGGATTTGAAATTGATGCGCCTACCGGGTGGCAACCACATGTATACAATCATATTATAGGTGGCGACACCTCCTTAAGAAAGGATGTAAGTTCCTTCAGTCCGTGGTTTTCATGAACTTCGACGAACAGTCGATCTTCGCACTTGACAGCTATGGAAAATCAGTACAATACACATACAATTTGACATACGTGAAATTTGTATATATGTGTTGTTAGTGATTCATGAATTGTGGAAAATCATTTGTTCACCGTGTCGATAATAGTTTGATAAAGGTAATAATCAACAAAAATGATGTCTGAACAATCGGAGGAAAATTTTGGTTCTCAATATGCGCTTCAGGTAGCATTACAAACAATGAAAGAACGCTGCCAACAATTTCAAAAACGTTTAGCTATTGTGGAAAGAGAAAATGCCAGCTTCAGATTAAAACGTGAAAAAGAATCAACCACTGCTTTAGTTTCAACCAACGGTGACAACCAAAATGATGAGTTACAAATATTGACCGTGAGTATCGTTGAAAATAAAATAATAAATTCACTCTTCAAGGTTATGTATTCTTGTATTCTTGTTTTCTTTTGTTTTTTCATTTCTAAGAAATCAACAAGCTTCTAGCATCAAATTTGTTTCGTTTGTTGTTCTTTTGTTTTTGTTCATTTTCTTAATTAGAATTCCTGATTCTCATTGTAGTCTTTATTCTTCCATTTTCATTTCCGCAGGATAAGGTGGAGCAACTGACAAGGGTAAAGACACAATTAACACATCACATATTCATGGTTGCGACCGAAAATCGTCAATTATGGAACCGTTTGTCTCGATTAACAAAGACTAACAAATCTCTGGGCAATCATTTGCACAAAATATCAGATGCTTTACAGCAGCATCCGCCCACACAACAACCTCTAGAAGCTCTGTCATATAATTTTAGAAACGATTTCAACCTGAGCAAAAGTGATTCTGATCAACTTCTCATGACTGCAGATCCTGGTTTGTTCACTTTTTTCTTTTTGTTTTTTTTTACTTTTTTCTTTCTTATGTACCAATCTAAAGATAGAAGACTTTGTTGAAAAATATCGACATTCTCATGTATACCACCAATATCAAACAAAAAGAAATGAAATTTGTTCAGTTTTAAAAACCTTTTTTCTTAAACTCTGATTTTATATTTTCAGAACTCAGCGAAGCAAGCTTGGAAGAAATTTCATTGAAATTAATAAATAGTATTAGAATGGAAAAGTCTGAGTTAGAACAGCAGTATGCTGAGGTAACGAAATATGAAATATGAAATATGAAAGTTAAATAATGTCCAACTACAGCTACGGCAGAAAAATATCAATCACACTGTTTGAGTTTATATACCGAATGAATAAGCATATAATTCATGTAACTGACTATAAAGCAGTCGTTTCACTATCAAGCCTTGAAAGTTCATACATATTGTTAAATTTTTCACGAATTAGTATAAAACCTGATTTTCTTTTACTTTACTGTTTGAAATTTCGACTATTACCTACTATGACTACTAAATCCTGGAATATTTAATTCCCTAGATGGTCGAGATGCAGAACACACCTGACATCAATTTCCACAATATTGGATATTCTTATCCCGAATATATGGACTCTGATTCAATGGAACAATTAAAACAACATGATACCAGATTATCACATACAAAAGACATACTACTATCCCAACAAGCCAAGTTGAAAACTGTTATAGAAAATTTGCAGATAATTAAAAAAGGTAACGTATTATAGAATTTATATGACACAATGACGCTAAGACTGTGCTTTGAACCAACTAATGATATTTTCCGCAGGCTCAATGTGTAAAAGTTGTCGGGAAAA
The DNA here is from genome assembly GCA_943736025.1 of Tenthredo mesomela. NCBI lineage: Eukaryota > Metazoa > Arthropoda > Insecta > Hymenoptera > Tenthredinidae > Tenthredo > Tenthredo mesomela. The sequence goes on along the minus strand of OX031020.1, from coordinate 16,349,238 downwards.
CGCACGGAAAAAAATGTGCCAGACTGGAACGCAGTTTAATTCAGATGACAGTCTTAAAGAAAACGGTGCGACGCAAACCAGCCTTATCCCACACTCTACAGCAGTGATAGAAAATCGGAATTATTCTACAGATAGCTGCAGGGATGTTGAAAACAAAGTGTGTCCAATGTGTGGATCAATTTATGGAAAATTAACTAATTGCGCTGAATTTCACGAGCATGTTCTGAGTCACTTTACCGAAGACGATCAGCCTAGCTGTGATTTTGAAATTGTTCAATAGCATTTAGCGATATATCAATTAATCTACGAATATTTAATAGAGCTAAACCAATTATATTTTGTAAGTTATAGATGTAGATAGAGAGTTAAATGATCGATAAAAATACCACATACTAATAACATGTCCATATGTACATACATACACTTACTTATGTTAGATTCAAACATCTTGTTGTATAAACTCAGAGAAAAGGCGTATTCATTATTTGAGCATGATAGCTCTACGTTTTTGATCATTCTATGGAAGCTCATTATTACTCATTTGCAGCATAAGCTGGTCAGAATATATAACTAGGACTTTAGTAAAATATTTTTTATGTATTTCTTTATCATTGTTGGACTTCAAAGTCGAAATTATACTGTATTCAAAGTAACTACAATGCCAAAGAATACAAATGCTCATTATGCTCTCTCGTTAAAAACATATTCTGTATTCTTTAATCAGACAATTTTCGTCCAATTACACTTCTATATAAAATTATAATACTGAAGTTAGCAGGCTTTTGTGTACTATATCCTATAACATAGTGCAGATACGCCTCATCACGTTGAACTCGTAGATTGCGCAATTTAAATATTGCAAGATTACTCTGTTGTTTACCTACTGCGGTAGATGCCAAGTGGTGGTCAGCACTCCGTGGATAGTGAAATTTATGTCTTCCTTCAAAATAGCTGCTAGACTTTGGAACCCCTCTGGCTTTAATCATACCATGATAGCCAGGATATCCTTGATTATGAATGATTGTTTCACTTTACACAATATCAACTCCATTGAAGTTTTGGTAGGTACATAAATTTGGTATAAAAGATGAAACATGATCATCGACGTCTCTCGACAGGGGAAACAATTGTGAGATAGTTTTTCCAAATTTCCTGTACATTTTCAGGATATTACAGTTAAGGTCAATGGTTTCAGAAACAAATACGTAAAAAATGACTTGATTTGTTCTGTTATATCGGTAGGTAATAAAAATATATTTTGCTCTTATAATGTACACAATACTTTTCCTGCATTTACAGTAATACTGAATCTGTGCTTGATCAGTTCTTTGAGATATTATTGTACAATTCTGTAGTCCAAGGTTTCACGATTAGCATCAAACTTTTTTCTATAGCTACTGATCTTCCCAAAACCTGATCTGTTCAGTACTGTACATTAGACTGTGTCTAAAGAAAGCAAATTTTTTTTTTTTTTTACGCATCATTGTAAAAATTTTGTTTTTGGTCTAAAAATAATCTGTTCAAGGAGGGGACTGTAGGACCATTGGAAGTGGTGCCTCCTCATTAGTGTTTTGTTAATGTAGAGTCTACATTCTAAAACAAAGAATGCAACGAAATTTTCCCCTAGAACGTGATAAGCACCCAGTTCACAGTCGACTGGGCTAGCATATAATCTTAATCAAAAACACCTATCAGGAACCACTTAGAATGGTCCTACAGCCGCCCCCTCCTTGAACACAGATTTTTTTTAGACCAAGAACAACATTTTCATGATGATACGTCGCAAAAAAAAACTTTGCTTTTTTTTTAGACACAGTCCGCTATATATACATATAGGAAATACCCAAGTATGAGAATAATCAAATATATATACATTTTTTTTTTCGCTATGAATACATTCAAATAAAAGCCTTGGCCATCAATGGGGTCCGAATAATTCCTCAATGGACATAGAAAAGTGATTATATCCACGGTTCCCAACTATACCATGTGCGTATCAAAATGTTAGGATCCGTGGCTTGGTCGAGCAAGCATTCAACCTGAAATACATTCCTAATATTATATTGTTTTTCAACGTTAATTAAAAATAAAAAAATAATTATAATGAAAATCACCTGTTCCTCAATACTCAAATTTTCATCTCTATGCTTTGACCGTACTCTCGATTGTAAGCCAGCATCAGAACCATTTATTATGTCTATATACTTGCTGAAATAGTCTGTACTACGACAACGATTCTTTATCTGTAGTAAAGTCAGCTTGGATGGTTTTACTCCGTTCAATTTATTTGCCACAATTTTTTTTTTATCTTCTGGGTCCCATTCTACATCTGTAAGAATAGTTTTAGCTCGGTGATATGTTCTACACACCGTTAACAACTTTTTGAAAAAAAAAAACAATATTTCACAAGTTTCCGAGCAATTTGTATACATATCGATATTGATTTACCTCAACCCTTTAATAATCATGAACTCAAATATATAGCATTCATACCTGAACCCTTTTCTCGATCTTCCGGTATTCTCTTTCTTGGCAACCAATCTAACGATGGCTCTCTGACGAAAATATCCATACAAGCAAGGAGCGGATTTTTCCCATGCTTGATAGCTCGTAGAACGTTGATCATCGTTACTTTCAGTAACCCGTTCTCATCAAATGGTCGTAAAAGGCCAAGAATTTGCGGGGTCAATCTAAACGGCATTAGTTCTGGTATAGATGAATCTACCGCAGTGTCAAAACTGTATCCAAAATCAATACCCAACGCTTTTCCAGACGAGTCGGAAATCAGCGTATTGGATAAATTTCTATCACCGATTCCTAATATCCATTGAGCGATGCACATTGTAGCGTAAGACGTTACGAACTTGTGACGTAATGCAAAGAAACTCTCAGGTGACACGCTCAGTCTTTGAAAAGCTCTTCTCAGTATATCCCAGTCGATCCCGTTCTTCAAGAGTTTGAATTTATCTGTAGCTTCCTGTCTGCCATACTTCATTATGCGTTTCTTATACGCTTCAATTTGTTGCCCCTTCGCAAGTTGACGCAGCCAACCCGCATGCGAATTCATAACCTTCTCTCGTTGAGATTTATCCGTATCTGTTGATACAGAGTTGATTATCTCATTCAATGATCTAGTGTTGTCAACCCATTGAATTAGGCCAAGTGAACCGGTCAATGGGATTACCGAATAAGTATCGATAGAAAGCTGACGCTGTCTGCAGACTGTGTCTCCTTGCAGAATTTTGTTCATGAGCATAAACAGCTGCTCTATTCTTTCGTCGGACCTCAAGTCCTCTCCAAATTTAACAAGAAAGTTGTAATTCTTTCCGTCGTTACCCAGCATTGTTATCCTGATGGGTTTACGCAGCGATGGTAAAACCGTGATGTTGGGATTGAGTTTCATGATCCTAGCATGATTCTGCGGAATGGGTCTTTTGTCCACAACATATTGCCCGGGGACCTCGATGTCTCCTCCATCGAATCTGTACAACCATGGGCTGTAGTCTTTCAGCGAATGTTTGCGGCTACGTTCTATGCGAAATTCGAGTAGTTGGTTCAACTCATTGATGATCTGTTGTTTACATTGCTCCCTGTCCTCTTTGTGTAGCATTTCCTTTATTCTTTCTTCAAACTGGGCAATGCCGTCGTACACTTTTCCCTGAACGAGAGTTCTGTCTGGTGGATATACAGTAGTCAGTAAAGTATTTACCGATTCAGATTTCTTCATATGGTATACCAGATATAGTTCTGGTTGTACGAGCCACTTTATAGCTTCGATGAATGATTCCAAACATTTGTTCTCTGCAAGAATCCCACTCAGCTTACCAATCAACGGGTGATTCGATGAGGACTTACTCATCTCCTTTGTCATGCGAAAAGTGTAAACAAAGGAGTTGGGATATGTCTCTGCGAGTCTGAACAATATTGGACCAATTAGAGAAGATATAGGCGTTCCAATATGTGATAGCAGTTGTGCCTGCCACTTGATAAACATCCATGTTTCCACATTGCTACTTGTCTGTTCGAATATTTCTATCAATTCGGGATTGTTTGAATAGTCTAAATCCAGTAATGAAGGAAAATATTGGGTCGCTTCAAGAGAACCGTAACTCATTGCGCTGAGAGTTGAGTGTATAAATTCTTTGGACAGATCTATATCACCAGACATGGAATAGCAGTAGATTGAAAGCTTCAAGTAAGAACTGGCTTTATTTCTGGAATCCCCTGACTCGCAACATTCTTTCATTTTATTCAAACAATAGTCGCTCAACTGTTTGAGAACAATTTCCTGATCATTGCTGGGAGGTAAATATTGTGAGATCGACTGATGTTCTAACAAAATCCCACTGATTGATTCAGATTTCATTACTAGCTTCTGCAGTTCAATTACCAAACTGCTGATGTGCTGTCTAACATCAATCTGCACTTGGCTATCGAACGAATTGTTTACAATAAGCTGGTGCGATCCTTCCCAAGAAGCGATATAAGCTTTAACTCTTTTTTCTTCTGTCTTAGAATCTAGATACCATAAATAATTAAACTTGGCAAATGCCAAACGCCATTCGTTACTCAGATTCGGATTATCCTCTTTGAGATACGGTTCAGAATATCTCAAGTATTTCCTCATGAAGTTTAAGTTACTCTGGTCATATGATACCTGTGCTATGTTCAGGCATTGCTTAACAACCGTAGCATTTATCATATCTAATGTTTCATCAGTTCCATTTGAATCCTCAATTTCTAGCCGCTGTGTGAGTAACCTACAGAAGTGTAATCTGTAAGCACTATGCTTGTCCCACAACAGTAAATTATCCTGATTAGCTGGTACGCTGTTGTTCCAAAAAGTAAGCATGTGCTGTACATTTGGAGCTAGTTGATTTTTATCTTGAATTCCTTTAAGGTAGGTTTTTATATCCCTTAATCCACGTAATTTGTGATAGTTGTTGATTTTTTGCTCGCAGTAGAGAGGATTCAGATGCTTCCATTCCTGTCTGATTTTTTCTAATTCACTCGTCAAGCAATTATCAGAAAATTCTGGGTTTTGTTCGATATAAAGAATCGCTATCTCTTCACCATAAAGCCCTTTTAGTTGAGCCGATTTGTCCTTAGTATTAACGCAGTCGTTAAGAGCTTTAAAGAATCCATCGTCATAATCATTCCGTAACATTCCATGAATCTGTGATTGTAACGTCCAAGAAAACATCCAATTTTCATTCATCGGTTTTTCCCAAAGCGCATCAAAGTCTCCTTTCAATTCTGCTTGTACCCGTTGACGAATTTGTTTCCAGTTAGAGAGATGCGCTAGACACATGAATATCGATTCCTGGCAATAATCTTGAACTAGACCTTCATTCACTTTGTAAGCCTTCTCGTAAGCAACTCTTGCCGTACTCCATTTACTAGCAGCTTGTGCAAAAGATGCTTCCTGAAATAATAGCACGTATATGTATATTGAAGCAAGAGTAAAAACACATTTCGTCGGTGATAATGCAATACCGCGTAACTAACACTTGCAATACCGCGTAAGTAGAAAAAAAAAAAAAAAATGAGATTGTGTGCATTCGATGTATTTTTTATTTCTACATCGAATGCACACCAAATCTCGTTTTTTTTTTTTTTTGTACTTACGCGGTATTGCAAATGTTAGTTACGCAGTATTGCATTATCACCGACGATTTGTAAGCATTGACAACAATAATTTGGATCAACTCTGAGATGGTTAGAGTCAGACGTTGATAGAGTTGATAGCAAAAAGACCATACACCTGTATTCTACCAAATGAACAAGACAAGAAATTCATATTACCTGTAATTCCTCTCCGTATTTTCCCGATCCAAAAATACTCTGTACAATATCGAAATCGTTCATAGATCTATAAATATTTGCTAATTGAAGCCGATCATCTTCTGCATCGGATGTTTGAGTCTGAAGTTTCGATCGTTTGGACGCAGGCTCATCGTTGGCAGGTTCATTGTTGGCAGGCTTATCGTTCGCAGTTGTATTTTCAAAAATCATTTTATCTTCTAATAGAAGAGCACCCAAAGACAACAATCCGCATGATTTTGAGACTGTTGCAATGACGTTAGAACTGATATGGATATCATGCGAAATAAGAATTATTTCTAGCACAGTAGCAATGAGAGGCTTAAAACCCTGGGTTTTATCCAATATGACTTTCAGACTTATAGTGAGCTTCTGGAGAAATTCTTTCTTCTGATCCTCTGACATTTGTTCCAACATTGAACGAAACATTGCCACTGTTAAATCTCTGGCAATAACTTGATCATTCTTTACTAATTCTTGCAAAGGTTCAATTAAACTAGAATGCGTAATCTGTGTATCAGGGAGGTCTCCAATCCTATATTTCCTGAAATGTGAATAACACAGCGATCGATATCTTGCGTACCATGAATAAATGAACGGATAATTCATTTGAAACAGGAAAGTTATTCTAAGATATTGAACTTTTGGTATAGATCGAAAGTTCAAGAGGTCATCTCAAACTCATGAATGCTAGTATAAGTATGAATCACACACATTGATTGCTTACCTGTAAATTTTAATGCTATTTCTCTGGCGTTCAACTTTCTCTCGCAGAAATTCATCTCTGCGCAAATTTTTTGATATTTGTTCTCGTCTTATGGTCTTCTGGAGATCAGCGGTATTCTGTAAAATTCTTTTAGACCTTTTATTCTGAGAGGGTTGATGAATTTTTTCAACGTTTAAGTCCGATACATTAAACTCATTTGTAACTGCATCAGAAGTTTGGATGAAAGATTGGTCCTCGGGCACAGTTTGCTCAAACTGTAAGGTCTGTGAAGCCCGCAAGAACAGACTCTGATTCGAGGATTGATTAATCCGAGCAAACGTCGGGTTTGATTTTGAGTAGTATTGGCTCATTTCACTAGCAAGAGAGGATGTAAAAAGCGGAGCTACTAATCCGACGTGTTTTGATCGCAATTGTATTGCGACTTGATAATCTTTGAACTTGAGCTCGTCTCTCAAAGGTCGAAACAATTCCTTTTTGAATCCAGGATGCTTGCTGACCAGATGCAGCATCATCAATGGTAATATCGATAAATAACTTGATTCCAGATCGGTATCATACATATCAAAAATCTCCAATATCCTTTCGATAGACTTTTCACTCATATTTCCATCTTTCGTCCAAAAATTCAACACTTTCTGTTGTAAAGCCTCGTTGGTATCCAGTAGACCCAACAACAGAATGTGTCTGCTTAAGTTTTTCAATTCATCAATCGCAGTGTTGTCTTCGATGTTGTTATTGTACTTTTTGTACACAGCTATGAAAATGTCCATAACTTTTTCTCTATGTGTTACAGAAACGTCTTTTGAATATGGTACTATTGATAGAGCCAATCTCAAGAAGTTGGCTGACTCAAAGATATTCAATAATTTTTCTACTATTTCCAAAGCCACATATTGGCATGTTGAAATCTTGTTCATTAAGATATCTTGAAATTTTATGAATCCCAACTCTGTAATGATTTCTTTTTCTTCCAATTTTATCAACGCGGATAAAAATAGTTTCAAACATTTTTCTTTGTTAGTATTGTCGATTTTAAAAAAGTCGCATGTCAGTTGATTCAAACAGTTATCAACAATGTTTGGATAGAATCTGTGTATCTCATGGATACATTTGATGTATTTGTTGTGATTTTTGGGCGATTTATCAATGACTGAAGTTCGGATTTCACTAATGATCCATTCTTTAGTTTCCAGATCGTTCTTCGATTCTAAATAATCAAGAATTATTCCAAGTGCGTCGCACACATGAGAAACAATCTCATCATCCGGGTTGTTCAATAACTCTACCAAGTATTGCAAGATATCGCGTCTCGATCTAATAGATTCTTGCTTGTTGTTTGAAAGAAAACTGAGAATCATTCGAATGGTAAATTTTGCGGATGCGTTTTTAATGGCAAGAATTCCCGCAGGTAATTCCAAACAAGATTGCCACGCTTCGACAAGCATGTTGATAATTTCGACGTTATACTTGTATATGTGTCTCTGATGACTATCAGCAGTTCTCATTAAGATTTCCAATAAATCCTGAGCCAATTGTTTCTCCGTATTTCGAGATGGTACAGCAATGCTATGCCAATCTATAAGCATGATGAGAATATCTTTAATGATATAATTTAAGTGACGATAACTCCTGAAATGCAACTTCAGAAAGTTCAATATTGGAGTGAGAAAAGATTTTCCGTATGGCTTGAAGACTTCCTGCATATTCACAACGACCTTTACCATGAAAAACTTCACGTTGTAAATCGTCGTGCCATTCAGAGACGAGTGAAAACATTGCATCCATTTTGGCATGACAAGATTTTCCCCTGGCTCTGGAAAATTGAATATATGCCTTGATACCATATGCATAATAATTCCACAAACTGGAGCCATACATTCGTGATCATTAAGATCATCTGATTCAAAAGTCAATGCTATCATTTCTTCATCGGGAATATTTTCTGTCGTTGAATCAGACCTCAGATTAGATTCGTACAAATCAAAACAGGATAAATCTTCATTCAACGTCGACGTCGCAAGGTTGTAACTCTTCATGGACAAATGGCTGTGAGCGGGCTTCAGATTAGATTGTTTTCTTATGTTTATGAGTTTCTTATATTCTTTGGGTATCTCTTTGAAATCTTGTTTGAAATCGTATTTCCTATTCGGGTCAATAATATTCTCCCACACGAGTTGACCGGTCGATCTATTCTCAGCAAATGGCAAGACGTAGAAGTGCTCTTCGCATTTCAAACTCACTATAGCTATCGAACAATTGTATGCTGCGCAATGCAGAAGGCGTATTAATTCCTTGGGTTCCGTATTGTCAGGCTTTAATTTTCTAACGCCTAGAACGTTGCTATTCAATGCCTTGAATAGTTCTTTTCCTGTTTCCACTGATCCAATAGCATTTCGCACGATTGTACTATCAGCGCTGGTTATCTTTTCCAATGGGATTTTAGCGAACATGATCTCAAGTAAATGGTAACAGCCAATCTTAGATACAAGTAAATTATTCAAGGCAGATCCGTTCCCGGATAGATCTTGCGATACGGTTTCATAGATTTCCTTTATAGATTTTTCAAAAAATCTCTCAGTTGCGTTTGTACTGCAGAAATGAATGCACTTGAGAAACAGTTTATTCAGTATCTCTAATCTCGCGTTGAAGTTCTCTGTTGTCATGAAATACTTGTATAAAATTTGAAGCGATTCTTGCGAATCAGCGGTTGAGATTTCGTTAAAGTAGGCAGTCAAGTATACAGTTGAACTATTGTCCCAGAGATATTCAACATTGCCAATTGTGAGGTGTATCACAGAATCGAAAAGCGTTACAGATTTCAGAATCGGTAAATGACGTGCTAGCGTTTGAAAGGATGCAACCACGTTAGAATGTTCAAGACTCCCTTTCACCAGATTTTTCATATCCATTGGATAGTAATCTGTTTTTAATTTATGTAAACAATTTGTCAATTCCGTATTTTTATGCACAGTTTCGTCTATAATACAGGGCAAAAAGTTGTTCAGCATTCGTGTTTTGTATTCCAGATCTAAATAGCCGAAAAGCCCTTGCATTATCCAGGAATATAGTTCAATTTGTGTTGCGCAAATTTTAGATGGATTTTTGGAAACTTGTACTATCAGTGAGTACAGGCTTATTACTTTTTCTTTTCTCTTTTCGACCCCGTTTATCATATTACGAAACGTGGAGAATCTGGATATGAATTCATTCTCCAAATTCGGAAGCAGTTCTTCAAAGTATCTCCTATTTTTTTTCACATATTTCAGTAAGTTTTCCAGTATCGATGTCACAACGTCAAACTTCTCCTTCAGCACATCGCTCAGTAATATATCCATAGTTTTGTTCAAGTGCTTCAAGAGATTTTTAAAAATTGGAATTCCAAAGAGATCCATAAAGTATTCCCCATGGAATATAGTAGTCGAGTTTTTATGGCTTAATTCGGTTTTAGAATCGACGATATTCACCAAAGTCATTATCATCGTCGGCTGGAATGAAATAAGAAACATTAGTTGTAATCTTTGCATTGAAGTGACTCCAAGCTTATGCCTGCTTCGTGATTGCGCATCAAAAAATTATCTGAAATATAAAGCATTATAGTTGATAGTATATTTATCACATACTTCACACTTCAGAGATAATAGTTCCACCAAGTTTTCCAAGTATTCCTTTTTACTCGATTCAACGTCAACACAGATCACTTTACCGTACTGTTCTTTCTTCATTAAGTTGAAAATTTGTATTACTTTATCGGCTACGTCATCGTCGTTTAAAGATCTCTGAAATCATTTATTACCATCAAATTAATGAGTTATTGTAAGACCTGTGAATTCGGACGTTAATCCAATGAAGGCAGAGTGGAATTTCGACCATACGGTCATCCCATCGTTAAAAAGGTACCTTAGAGATATTCTAATGATTTAGTTTCTTTACAACTGATTACTTCGGTAATAATTCGAAATTATTTGTGATCCTCCTCGCAATAGATGTAATACACACCTCATATAATTTTCCGCGTTCATCAAACGATTCCAACATAATTAGTCCCTTCAAATAATTTTTCAACATAATGCTCGTATCATCATTGAATATTTTATTGAAATCCAAGAAAACTTCATAGTTGCTCTCAACTTCCTTCACGATTGAGATTCTCAGCTGCAAAATATGCTTATTGTCCAATTTCTGAATGAACGTATTCAATAGTTGTCCCAATTTTGAAGGAAGGGATTCCATCATTTCTATATTTTGCAAATCGAAGCAGAGTACTTCCGGTCTAAAAATCGCTGTCGATATCAGTAAATATAGTTCATCGTTCCAAAAGAATGTCGGTATACATAGAGATGAATTGGTATCAGCTTGAGTTGTCTGAAAATATATAAAAATTTGTCAAATATGAGAATTGAGACTTTTATGTTGGCGGAGTAGCCAACGGCGTGATTAATGACTCACCATTTTATTGAGCAGTATATTTATGAAGTCAAATATCTTCAAAATAATTTCGCCTTTTAATAGACGTAGGTCTTGGTACTGCCTTGTAAATTCGGCTAGTCTATAATTTTCCTCCCTTTTCACGTTGATGAAATAAACGAAATTCATTACGCAATTGAAAATCATATCTCTGTTAGCATTTTTATCCGTAAATAACGAGTCCAAGCTCATGATATCGTCGTTAAGAATCCAAATATAGCAATCCAGAGTCCTCGAGAGTGGTCTCATAGTTACTACAGACAGGGTGTCTAGTTTTGGCGTTAAATCCTTGAGTATGATTTGGTTCAAGCCTCGAATATTGTTGCTATCAACATAATCTGCAAAGACTTTTTGAACGGATCCGAACACAGGCACATGTTTAGATATCAGACCAATAAGCTCCATACTTTTAGATCTGTAATTCGGATCCAAAGATCCGCATTGCACTAAAAGCCAATCTACGGCATCCTTGAGCAAGGATCCCTTGAATTCTGCCGGTTTTCTACGCTGTAAACTCTGCTTGTTCAAAAGTTCATGTCTACTATCGATTACTCTCTCAATATGCTTCAGAGACTTCAATATCTCCGTGCTGTTACATCCGTTTAAGCTTTTGACAAAACAGAACAACAATTCCAGCCAAAATAAGTCTACTATAATGTTGCTTTCACGAAGTATTGTGTAGAGGTAGTTGAATGCAACAGCAGCTGCGATTCGCTTTTGCACAGAAGAATGCAGTGCAAAATTAGTTATTTTGCTTATGATTGCGGCTATATTTGTTGCCGGTCTTTGTAATTCGGTATCCGTTGATTGTTTTATTGACCATTTGACAAATTCGGCTAAACATATGCCGCAGAAATCGCTCAGAGCAACATTAGACTCATAAGTCAACAAATCGAAGAGTATTTCAATGAGATGGGCAGTTTCTGATGATCGCAACATGATCTCTGAACTGTACCAATGACTGAGCTGTATCATCAAGGGGTAAAATAACTGTTGTATAACTTTGTCCGAGTCTGATCCAAGCCTCAATACTGCTGGGCATATCTTTTTAAACACAGGGAGTCGACGGTCAGGATTCGACGACAAAAACTGCATCGTTCTTCCGAGCATTATTATAACAACTGAATGTAAGACTTCGCATGCTACCACTCTGGTGCGTCTGTCGGTAGAGTCCAATGCCAATTCAATAGTTCTCAGTAGAATTGTATCTAGATAAATATCTGGCTCGATATCATTATACAATAAAGTGTATTGTAGGAAATTAGTACTTTCTCGAAAGGCTCCATTGCTAGAAGATCTATCAGCTGTTAAGTTGAATGTTACTTCTGAATTCAGAGAGCCGAAAAATAATAAAATTCTTCTTTGAAATTCTTGGAGCGTTTTTTCATGATCCTGGAGGACTATATTCTTAATGACTTTCGTTTTGGTAAGAAGAAGTTCCTGCGTCAAATCTACAGTGCTTTCGTTGCTTTGCAAAAAAGATTCCAGACTGGGAACTACCGAAATCAAAAGATTTTTCATGCATTCTCCACTCATCGTATTCGACCATTTTTCTAAAGTACTTAAAGCAGACTGAGCAAGGTCAAAATTACTTTGTCCAAGAGAAAAGGCTCTCTGGAAAACAGCAACTAAACGATCCAACATATTTTCAGCCATAGCAACCGGCATTTCAAAGATCATATCGAAGCAAGAGCTTTGCAATTCCCCGGAAAAACTTGGTAATCTATCAATGGTGTCGAATAAATATTTAAATACAAGTCTAGATGTTTCCTGGGGTAACTTGTGTTCGCCTGTATCAAAGGACGAGTTGTATAACTTCAGAACGACGTGTACGAGTTTATAAAATCCTGATATTAAAGGATTTTTATTCGATTTCCTAATTATTTCGCAGAAGAACCAATCCGTCTTAGATTCCATAAAGTCTGGTTCTAATTTTTCAAGAATATCCACGAATAAGTTCACCAAATTTATGAATACTTTGAAATCTGTATCATTCACAGCTATAGGTATGTCAAAGGCTTCGATTTCGCATGATGTTTCGACAGTCTTAACATCTAGATTTAATTTCTTGATCAGCCGAACACACGTCTCGATCATACATTCGAATATTTGTGTTGAGATAGTAAAACTGCCAGTCACACTCATCATATTATTCCGAGAGAGTAGTGGCTTCCATAACGGTAGATAATTTTTATAACATATCGGATGTTCGGTCAGGTTTTTCATCTCACGTTCTCTCTCCGCATCAATGAATATCATGTGCGAACAGCTCCATATGATTCCTTCGTATACTAAAAATAATCATTACACAACTGATGTTACCATTATGAAATACTCGAGAACACATGTCTCCTCTTTTACTAAGGGAGAGTATTTCAAGGTGAAAAGTTCAAGGACAAGAAAAGTTCAGTTCTGTATCAATCATTCATGGAATGGACAACATTGCACTGAAAATAAGGTACACTTATAATCAAGCAGTGTTTTTATATTTAAAGATATTCTTTAAGGTAGCAAATGCAGGTAACTCACCTAATTTTTCGATGAATTCTTCAGACGAGCGTCCACAGGCTTGCCTGATATTAAATATTGTTTTCATCAATGAAGTCACAGCCGACGAATGGCTAGTTTTCGATAATTCAGGGAATCGTTTAATCAAGATCAAAGACAGCACAGAGAGTGCTGTGAGTTGATCTGATGAAACCTCGCTCATATGTAGCAATATTTCTGATAGAGCTACCTGGTAGTATGCAACATTTTCTAATGAATCATTGCTCATATCGTTGTTGCTGTGAATTAGACATCATTTCTTTTTACACTTTCAAGTCAAAAAACGAACATTTGGTGATTTTTATTTGAAGCTTGGTAAAAATTATCTAAACTAGTCTACTAATTATTGACTACAATGATCATCACACTTACTTTGCGTATAGAGCAGTTGTTTTTCGTGCAATCAGTGAATACATGCGTACGACATCATTTTCGGTCAAATAATTTTTACAAGCACCTGCCATGTGGCCAAAACCACATATGCTCAATTGTAAGGTGATCGAGTCCACATTGTCATTTGTAAAATTTTCTTCAAAATATTGCATCAAGTGCTGAAAATCGATAGTACAGAAGTATTTAACAACATGGACATGGATATGGATATGATTTGAATTTTTATACATAGTTTCGATTCTATGTTTATCATTCATCGGATAAGGAATCTTAAAGATCCAATACTGATGGTTATGGTTAATGGAGAATTATTACTATTGGCGATGATGAAATAGGTACATTTCATACCTCAAATATCTGCTGGCCTCTTCCTGTATTTATACTTTTCAATATTACACCCATTTGTTCGTAGTAAGCAGACAAAGCATTGAAAGCAACGACTTCATTCTCACCTTTAAACTTTGTCCATTTCCATAGAGTGTTATGCCAGTAAAGGGCATCTTGGTAAACATATTCATTGAATATAGACATATGCTTTCCGAGTAGCACAATGGCTGCTGCAATACAACCGACACATCATTTGCAATATATTAATTTTTATGAATGATGGAAATACTATTAGCAACATTGTACATGTTACAATTGATATTACATGTTTACCTCGACTGACAAATTTGAACGTTTGATCACTGTTAATGTTACTAAGTTCTTTGATGTAGCGGTACAATTTCTTATAATACTCCGATCTTCCTTGAGATTCTCGGAGCGATGGATTGGTTAACAAGTTGTTGATAACATCGAGGTAAACGGCCATATCGTTTGGTTGTGAACCAGGTTTTGTTTTGGAATGCTGAAGTTTTGCGAATAGAAGAGAATTACATGATTTTGTGTATCTCGTAGAAGAACAAGAACAAGAACAAGAACACGAACAAGAAAAAGAAAAAGAAAATCACCACTTACACGCTCCTCAATATCGTTCATTAGTGTCTCAAAAATGGTGTTAGATTGAGAGGAGGATATAGCCTCGGGGTGATGTTTCGCTATTGATCCCAAAGCTCTGAAGAACTTTGCTCTCTCTGAATATATATATTTACAAAAGATTAACCGATTGCCAATGGCATAACTCCTACTACTCAAATTTGACGTCATTTGTTTTTTCTCACCTGTATCCCTACATAGGTGAAATGTTCTAACAAATGCTTGAACTGTTTCATTCAATTTCAACTCATGGCTTGGGCACTTCTTGATAAGACTTTCAAAGCATTCAGCAGCAGCTGTTTTAATGGATTGTGAAGACTTTGTGATAATTCCAGATTGGCAAACTTTCTAGTAAAACAAACCAGAGTTAATGCGATTAACTTTTAATTTCAAAATTTTCAACGATGGTTTTATGATCACAAAAGTGATTTCTTTATGAATGATTATCGATTTTCAAATCTAGATCAACTTTTCATATCGATAATAGAAAACGTTGTACACAATTGATACAATGCTAATGATTAGTCCCTTGGTTTGAATACATACCTTTATTCCCATACTATATTGATCAAGTAACAAATAGAATTGTAGTACAATAAAGTTTAGGAGTTTAAATCCTTCAATAATTGAGCTTTCCATAACTTTGTCAGAAGCATCAGCAAGGAAATGTAACAATCCTGTTTTATCATTGAGAAAATCGGACAGTACCAGGCCTGGAAAGATGAAAGATGCGTTACACGCGTGGTACCAAGATTTCAACATGAGAATAATTGTGCAAAAAGGCCATTATTGGAATTCAAAAGTATGATTTTTGTTCAAAGTTTAATTTCAATCGAAACCAATCAACAGTTGATGTTAATTTGATCAACAAAATTGATTGATCACATGCTGCTGATGGGTTCTGCTTTCTCACCGATTTCGTTTGTTGATAAATTCTGAAATTGAGATGGTCCATTTTTCAAAATTTCCGTTAGATTACTGTTGTTCTTTTGTTTTGTCCATTTTCTGAATAGTTCTATGAAACGGTCAAATGATTCCATGGTCACTTGTTTTATTTTTCGTTTAAAAAACGATGATATACACGGCTTGACATACAACGAAATCAGATGATCGTGTTGCACATTTCGAATGATGTAAGTTTATAATTGAACCGCAAGAGGTACACGTGAGTGTGACTATTTAACACGTGAAGATTACAATATTTCTCCGTTTTCCATAATTCCTGTAATAGTTTTGTAATTCAATATCTCGAACTTGTTTCAAATAACGAAATTAGGAATAGTTTGAAACTGTTTTTGAGACTTGTCCCTTTTTTGGGGGATCGTTTATTGAAAGGAATAGCACCAAAACAAAGATTTGGCAGCACTTGAGGCCCATCCCTAGTCCTTTCGTTCGGAAAAGGACGCATTTCGATTATTATCCGAGCCCAGGGGCTGGATTCCTGAGATCATGCGATAAATTTTCGCATGCGAAATTCGCTTTTCGAGCAATCATGTGATAGTTCCAAAGAAAGCGAACATCGCAATTGACCGGAAAACGAATCTCGCGTATTGATCTCACGATCTCAAGAATCGAAGCCCAGGTGTCGAAAACGCAAAAACAAAATGCACAGCGCCAATTCAAATTCACCTCCGAACACATACGTCCAAAAACATGTTCGTTTCGTGCGAAAATAGAGTCTAAAAATGGTTGTTACATAATTCGATTCAAGGCCGCCGAGGAAATTAACATTTGAATAATATAGAAACCCTTTTTGACTCTATTTTCGCACGAAACGAACATGTTTTTGGAGGTATGTGTTCGGAATTGAATTTGAATTGGCGCTGTGCATTCTGTTTTTGCGTTTTCGACACCTGGGGCTCGATTCTTGAAATCATGCTATAAATTTTCATATGCGAAATTCGCCTTTAGACCAATCATGTTGTTCCAGAAAAAGCCAGCGTCGCAATTGGCCGAAAAATGAATTGCGCATACGAAAATTGATCGCATGATCTCAAGAATCGAGCCCCTGGGCTCGGATAATAATCGAAATGTGTCCTCTTTCGAACAAAAGAAGGTAGGCGCCCGAATAGGGATGGGTCTTAACCCCTTGACTGGTGAGCCCGCCATATGGCGGGCTGTCGAAAAAAATGCGTTATATACGAAATTTCTTAGAACTTCAGTACTAAAACCCGTACTCGGGGGGTAAGAAAAAAATTGTCAACCAGAAATGTCCACTTCACTCTCAAATCCTCTACCAGTGAAGGGGTTAATAAGCATTATTTCATAAAGTCAAATTTGAAGGTATAGAGTCGCCTTAATTTCTGTACTATTCTATATTGCAGAAAGAAGAAAAGAAAAGAAAATAAACAAGATTTCAGAAGTCGAGACGTGAAACTACAAGAACCAAAATTATACAGTATCTTTCCTTTAGAAAACTATTATTAATTTAATAATTTTTCACAATTAATTAAAAGCTCAATGCATTATTGTAACCCAGTAAATAACCATTATTTCTTCTTTAATCCTGCTTAACCTCCGAAGGGAATGTAGCTAACTAAATAACCATAACTGCGCAGGTAACACGATCAGACGATGAATGATCTAACTTTTGAAACTTTTCAGGACTGGTTTAGGTCAGCTTCGATTGCTTATATACATGTGTATATCTCATTGAATAATCAGACCAGTCAAGACTTGTTCGTGTCTGCATTGAGTGCATTCAGATTCAGTAGCTTTGGCCTGTTCAAGTGTTGACAGAGTAGGGATGGCCGATCACGATTCGATTATTAGGTAAATCGATTATTTTTGTTCGATTGATCGATTAATATAATCGGACAGGGTACAATTAATCGATATACACTAATCGATTATTTGTCGTTCGATTTGCATCCCTACCCTCGTGCTGGGTCTAGACGCTATGATTATGTTGGTATGATAAGAAATCTGTTAACTGACTGGTCACTTCTGTTGTGGAAATTCAGTGATTGGCTAATCATACCAACATAATCATAGCGTCTAGACCCAGCATCGGTAACTTCGGTTATGCAGCCAAGAGCAGGTCTGCGGCTGTTGATTGGTTGTTTCCGATCAACCTGACGATACTATTGGCTCCCGGAGCAGCGGATACTACGGCTGTTCAATAACCGAAGGTACCCCCATAGTCCAGTCGCGGCTCCGCTTTCTAAAATTACTGCGCATGCGGTATTAAACAGAGATAGCACTGACACTTGGTTTTTTCTCTCTTTCTACAAAGTACACAGCAATTCGGCTCTCTTTCCCACTCTACCTATATCTACCAAGCTCTTTGGGTCTATCTCTTATACCTGTGTCTATGCCACCATGGCCGTGTTCCGATATTTGCTTGAAGCGCTGAAAATCTAGAGGGAGAGAGACGGAGACTGTGGGAAATCAAGAAGTGTGACAGAGGCACAAGATTACTGACAGCGCTTCCAGCAAATATCGGAACACGGCCAATGTCAAAACTCAAAAGTCAAAGTGCTCATGTAAACAAATAGATGGCAGCTTTGTGATGCCCATGCGTTACTGAATAATCTTCAGTCCGTATATTAAATATTTTATATTTATAGTCGGGTAAATAGTTTTCGGTAAAGTTGTTATAATTACGATTGTTCAGTGTTTTAAATGAAATGTATTTACTACGTAAATAGCAAAAATTATCTAATGGTAAACATCCGTTGTGTCGAAATCGCAAAATCAATATAGATTTTATAAACACGTCTGACGTATATCGCACAGTTTACAATAAGGAGTGAACCGTAAGTACGCATTTATGTTTATATTTACAATATTATCATTCATGCAATAAACACAATCGTTTTGAACGAAGTACGATCATACTTTTCTAACCTAGCAGATATTTGAGCTTCAATTTAATTTACCTGTAAAAAGCAACACAACACACATAACCAAAAAATACATCAGTTTTATTAACATTTCGTAATTAAAGTAACAACATTCGGCTATTATCGCGATCATATTTGTTACTCATAGTTTAAAATCTGCATGTTGATTTTTTCTGAGAACGACGAACGAGAAAATACATTTATACACAATGGCTATGCTATATGTGACCTAAACATAATGAAATCATTCCCAATTGGTAAACATGTAATTAAGTCAGAAATAATTTGTGTAACTACTCATCTATCTTGATGTATTACATACCTATAGCTCAACTGATAAAAATAATACGTATTGTTTAACACTCAGGGGCTTCCGAGCAAAGAACACTTACGTACATAACTAAATTGTACATATACAGGGTGAATTCTCTCCGGGATCCGGAGAGGGTGTCAGTTGAATGGGCTGAGACTCCGCCTCCTTCTATTCACACTTGTAATTTTCAGAATAACCATTCTCACTCCTTGTTATCGACTATTTAAATATTTGGCTTTTGCCGTGTTATCTACATAATAGACGAAAATTCATTTTATGCACCGAGGGAAGAAAGTTTGTACTTTATTCCCGGCTGCGCGCATAAAGAACGCGCTTTCTGCCCTTGGATGCATAAAATATCGTATGCACCATGGTGTAAAGTGTTCTTCTAGACGAGTGTGAAGGTCACCCTCGCTTCGCTCGGGCGACAAACCTCACACTCGTCAAAAAGAACACTTTATTCCCTAGCAGTGTTGTGAAAGGTACTTTATAAATAGTACCTAGGTACAGGTACAGGTACTTGCAGGAAAAAGTACCTAGGTACAGGTACAGGTACTATTCAAGAAATGTACCTAGGTACAGGTACAGGTACTCAGAATGTACCTATAAATAGGTACTTAGGTACATTATTTACGTTGAGCATAAGAATGATACGAAAAAGGGTGAAAAAAATATACGAAAACCAAGTTAGTGATATACATACTGGTACAGTTATACGTACACGTTCATTTACCACATTTCACACGCCGAGATTCTTACGTAAATGAAGTACCTTATATTTTACCTATAAATAGGTACAGGTATTCCTCAAATGTACCTAGGTACAGGTACAAGGTACTTGTTAGGAAAAGTACCTAGGTACAGGTATAGGTACTGAAAAATGTACCTAGGTACAAAAAAAGGTACTTGTACCTAGGTACTTTACAACACTGTTCCCTAGGTGCATAATATACTATAGCCTTGTCAAAACAATGAGATACTATACTATTTACCCCAATTTCTATATGGATTGTTACGAGGCTGAAGCTAGCAGCCAGAGTTAGCAGCCGAACGCTGCTGTGCATAGGCGTTCAACGTTGAACGCCTATGCACAGCAGCGTTCGGCTGCTAACTTTGGCTGCTAGCTTCAGCTTCGTTGGATGGTTTATTATCGGAAGATCTATCGTTCCCCTGATATTATCACAAGTATGAATGGGAGGAGGCGGAGTCTCAGTTGATTTAAGCCACACCCTCCCCGGATCCCGGAGAGAATTCAACCTTCATTTTTTCATGGTTCAACTATTGGAAAATTGAGGAAAACTTTCAAGTATTGTTAGTAGGATAAAACGGAAAGCATGCATAAGAGATGGATGGCAGCATGGACCAAAATGTAGCAGGGATAGAAGCGCCGAATCAAGTAGTTGGTCCCGGTAGGAGAGAAGCAGACCAATGGTTTGATAATAGACGTATCGATATGACTCAGCATCAACAGATGCAGCCTACATATTACAAATTTCAAAATGAAATGGGTAAGTTGCTGAGTTTTATTTGCTAGTATCTGTTGCTCGAAACTTTTCTGCAAATCATTGTGATCCAAGATATCCTAGGACTCTCTGATAATCTGTTGCAGATAAAAAGAAAACGATCGTTCATATTACATTTTCATGTGTCTGAATTGTAGGAATAGTTCCAGGAAATTTTCCCGAAATGCCGACTGCGGCACAATGGTGGCGGGATACTTCAGCAATGGTAGTGAATCCGCAGCAGTCGCGGCAGGACGAAGGACCCAGCGGCGGTTATCAGCTAATAGGTATAAAGAATATTACTAAGACTATCTCTTACAGTAATCGCATCAGAATTCTAGAAATATGACTAGTTTCAAAGAATTTGTTGTCGGTTGCCTTTGCGACTGCTAGTCAGTTAACGGCACGAACACACGCAAACCTTGGAAGTCCTCGAGGCTTGCTCGAAAGCCCTTACTGATTAAAAATCGGATATTTGATAATTTTCATATAAAATGAAAATGAATTTTGGTCCCTCTTTGTATGGCTAAGCCCTTTGCTTATGATCGTAAAGTTAGTTTATTTATTGCATGTGTGTTTGATGTAATCCAAGTGAAAAGAATAAATTTCTCATATCAAAAGTATCGATGACTTTATTTCTGAATTGCTCGTCTCCACCCAGTCTGTTTCCCAATTTACAATTTTTAGGATGAAGGTAGTTGGGCTGTCCATATGACAGTCCTTACCCTACAATCGGGAAAACAGGTGTACAGGAGCAAGGGACGAGCAATTTCTTCGAGGTATATGAACAAAATTCAGATCCCTCCCTTTAGCTTAATATCTAAGTTATAATCATCAGTGAAATATTGATTCAAGAAAGCTTTAAGGCCAACACGTACCACGGGGAGGCGAAGTCTGGCGAACGTAAGAAACGAGTGGTGCATCGTCTATTTTCTGTAGTTTCTTATAGGAGTGTGGATGATTTTCATTATAAAATACGATGTGCCACTGTTTTCTTCCATTCGCCGCGCTTTCCTTCCGTCCAGTGCGCGTTGGCCTCTATTCATAATAAACCGCTTATTTCAGAAAAAGCACAAGTCTAGTGATACGTTAAAGTATTCGGACTTCCCAAAGCTAGAATGGTTTTCAGGGTTCAATACTAAGTATTCGAATCCATGGTATTCATTCTATCATAGACAGGTATTTAGAAGCCTGAGTAAATTTCAATCAATGATTGTAGGACATACAATGGAATCGCAACCCGCTGTGGACCCCCTACTATTGCCAGAAGTACCGCCGAAGAAACCACCTAAGCCAAGAGGGCCCAGAAAGACAAAACCTGTTAAGGAAGCTAAAGAAATACTAAAACGTACAAAGCATCCTGAGAAATGGAAAGTAAATGTGAAGAAAAATGCCAGGCTAAGGGGCGAAGAATATATTGGTGTTGGAGGTAAATTAGTGATTTACGAAAAGGCACCATACAACCTATTCAATACGACTATACATTATTATCTCTAAGCCTAATCACTGATCATTGATTATCGAATGTTTAATCTAAACTAAAAAAACCTATTTACACAGGTAAAATAGTACCAGCTAAAATAATGGGTCCACCTTGTGATTGCCGGATGCGTTGCAGTGACAAAATTGACGAAGAAGCTCGAGAGCAGTTGCATAACGTATTTTGGAAAACTTGTACTTGGGAACAGAGAAAGCAATATATCGCACTATCGGTAAAAGAATCTCCAAAACAGCGAACCAGATGTCGTGGTAACGTTAAATCCGAACATCGTAGACAGGTGACATTCACCTACTCTCTACTCATCAAAGGAGAGTTCATAACAGTCTGTAAACCGATGTTTCTGAGCACGTTCTCGGTCTCGGAAAAATTCGTGAGGCACGCAATGGATAAAAAGCGAACATCACCCGGTGGAATAATTGGCCCTGATCAAAGGGGCAGGCATACGCCAAAAACGAAAAAAAGCGAGGAAGTTAAAGAGCGAGTTCGTGAGCACATAAATTCTTTTCCTGCTGAAAAGATAAATCCCAAAGACCGTAGCAGCAGGAGATATTTAGACGCTAGTTTAAGCATTGCGGCGATGCATAAGCTGTATGTTCAAAAATGTAAGGAGGATGGTATACCGGAAAGTGATACTGTAAAAGAAAGTTACTACAGAGAAATGTTCAAGTCCGAATTTAATTTAGGTTTTAAAATGGCTCTTGATAAGGATAAAGATGTGAAAAAACAAACCGTACCAAGTTTCAGTGATAACAAAAATAAATTATGAAATTATACGAGTTCCGATATTGATTAAGAATTATAATGTATTGCCAATGCTACCGGTGAACAAGATATATGTTTTCTTTCGTAGTCGGTACTGTTTTTTATTCATATCTGTATGATTCTGAAAAAAATCATCTTGATCCAGAAGTATGTATGATCAAAATTGGCTAAGTACTCAATGCTAAGAGCTTGTAAAAAAAAAAAAGCAAAAAGAAAAAAAAAAACTTTCAATGCATCCGGACATCAATATATGTAGTTACTAATTACCTCTGTAATTAATTCTTCGAATGAGGTACATAATCATTTCCGTAATTTTTGATCTCATCACCAGATAATTTTTATTACCTAATTTTTCAATATTTTATACAATCATCATGCTGTGATTAAAATTGTAAATTGCTTTTCCTCAAATAGATATTAGAGATTGCAATTAAGCTAGGCAAATCTTCATCACCTGGACGAGAACTAAATTTTATTTTAAGGGTGCCTGTTATGAGGCTCTCCTATCTCAGACAACCTTACACAGGGTTGAACAACTATAGTTTCACTCGTCTCCGCTTAGTTGTATGAATTTCTTGAAATGATGTATCAGGTCATTGGATCATTGGTCTTCAGTACTCAGGCTAAGTTTCAAACATCTACGTGTCGCAATCTAATTAGATAGAAGAAAAATTTCGCCCATGCTTTCACAAAAACATGTGATTTGCTTCAGGAACCGGCGAACAGGCTTGGTTATATTTTTTTTATTCTATTGATGATATATTTTTTATGTCCGGTACATAGGTTTATGAACCTATTTACTATTCAAGCAATATTTTGTAGATTCTATATGTGTATTCGCGGCTTGAATACCTATGCCTTTCTTGGATATGACAAATTTCAAATCTTGTCTAAGTCGTATTAAGAATTGGACTGATTTTTATGAATAATAATTCCTGTACTAACATTTAACTGATTATACATTGTCAGGCCTCACAGGACTCAAGGCAACTAATTCAATGGAGAATTTGTACACAAAAATAGGGGACTTTTAGGGAATCGTAAGATATGTACAATAGACTGTTTCAAAAAAAAAAAATTTTCAAAGAACATTGAAAAATCGTCAGAGTATGTCTAAACAAAGACCCTGTTCAAATGTGAGCCCTTAATATTAATATTTAGAGGTGGCGCTTTTCATTTTTCCATTTCCATTTAAATAACATGGAAAATTTTTTTTCTGAACTTCCGAATTCTATTACTCAGAAACGAACTATCTTACAATAAAAACTAAGATAGCTTTTTGTAGCAAATTTGACGCTCTATAATAAAGGTTTGAATGAAAATTTGCGTGAGGCGAGCCGTTTCGGAGTTATCAAGCCTCAACCATTGAACTGTTCAAAATAATGATAATTTCTACTTATACGCGAAAAAATCGACTCATATAACTTAAATACCCACTATTATCAACTTTAAAACCAATATCCATAAATTTTCAATTCAATGTTGATCAAAAAATTTTATTAATCAACAATAAGTGATTGATTTTTTTGATCAATAATCAAAAATACGGGTATATCACAAATAAATGATGAAATTTCATCATAAATTTTATTTACAATGCATCAATAATTCATTTCAATTTAATTTTAATTTTGATTTTAATTTTGAACAGTTCAATGGTTGAGGCTTGATAACTCCGAAATGGCTCGCCTCATGCAAATTTTCATTCAGACCTTTCTTATAGAGCGTCAAATTTCCTACAAAGAGCTATCTTAGTTATTATTGTAAGGTAGTTCGTTTCTGAGTAATAAAATTCGAAAGTTCAGAATAGTACATTATGTCACTAGGCCGATTAAGTATTTTCCGACGAATTTGAGTTTATATTCCGAGCCGCGGCGAGGATTATGATGAAATTCGTCAGAAAATACTTTTTTGGCCGTATGGCATATAGAATTTTATGTGTCCAGGCTAAAAACCGCGTTTAAACCGAGCGAAGCGACTGCCGCCTCGACTACGGTTCGTGCTGAAGACATCGGACACACCTATAAACGCCTCACATTTCGCTCTCGTATCGAAATCTACTATGAACGGATCCTGCGGGTCAAAAAAATCTTAGATTTTGCCAAGGCATGAGTCGATATTGGGAATTCCATTTAGCACCTTGTTAGTGCTAGTTCAACAATCTACTGAAAGTAGACGGCTTTTAGGGGATAATATTGTACTTTAGTGTGTCTGTATAGGTAAATTAAAAGAATAGAGTTCATTTAGATGAATGGGGGCACCATGCGAGGCCTGTACACTGTGCACTCAGTAAGCAAAAAAGTATGATAAATATTTGCCAATGGCATTGCAATCTTTGGTAGCAGTAAATGATTAAATTTATTTGACTAAGTCTTAAATTTTCCAGGACATTCGTCTCTATTGCTGTTCAATCCACATTAAATGATATGAATATAAGAGTTAACAAAATTATGTGGAATAACACTTTCAAAAGTGTAAAGTGTTACTGATTCCAAACACCAACAGGTGTACATGATTTGTTGAGAGATAAAGAGAGCGGTGGAAGGTATACTATAGACCATTCTAAAATGGTTAAAGTGTGTATGAAAAAAAAGAGGGTTGAAGTCAGTTGAAGTCAGGTGAAGTCAGGTGAAGTCAGTGGAAGTCAGTGAGTTAGCCGAAGTCAGTAAGTCAGCTGGAATCAGTTGAAGTTAGGTCAGGTCAGTGAGTCAGCTGGAGTCAGTTAACGTCAGCTAAAGTCGGTTGAAGTCAGTGAGTCAGCTGAAGTCAGTTGAAGTCAGTTGACATCATGAATTCTTGAAGTCTTGGGGTCAGGTGTCTGGTCAATCGACGAGTAGTTAACGCCTCTGAAAGAAAGCTCGTCGAAAGCTTTGTCTCTGATTCATTTGGGATGAACGTTTCATGAGATATGTAGTACCTTCCCAAGCTCTCTTCGTCAAATTTCGAGATCGAGTCTCACTTTTCCCATTAGATTTTGATAAACCGTCAATCGTAAAAATGTTGAATATCAAAAGCAATTTCAATACATGGCCTAAATTCACATGCTCAAATTTTAGGTAACAAATAAGTCATAGTTCCAAGATAGCAAATGTATTATTTGCACAATTTATTGTGTAATTGAATAAACAGTTTTGAATACACTATACCATCAGTAGTTCTGAATAAATGCCAATCATAAATTACTCAAAATGAAATTAAAACCGGAAAATAATAACAATGCTGAGATTAACTCTCTTTGCATTTACTTTGTAAATATAATATTATACAAATATAGTAGATATGTTCAGTTTCAGATTCGAACATGTTGAAAAGAATTCAAACTGACTTGAGTTTAAATTCTTTTTCATTAATTTTAATCTGCAATCTTTGAAGATGAAATTCGGTAATCCATCTTCGTTTCCTGGTACTATAGTTCTTCAGCTTGGGTCGATCTTCAAGTCACGATTTTGTTGATCCAGCTGTAGTATAAACACAGCGACTTTGATATCGGAAAGCTTTGAAATGGATAGGTGGGAATTGCGGTTTACACATTTTACAGGTAGTCGACAAACCTATTTATAGGTATTTCATCAGAAATTAAACAACATCCCTGATAACATATTTGTGATCAATAAGCGGCTTCATAACTTGTAGTCAAAGCTTGTTTTCAGAAGTACAAGCTGCTGGCATCTTACACGCACTACCATCCTGAATGTCACTATAAGATATGGGCGATTTCACCAATTATCCGCAAACGTTTTGGTTCGTCTCTAATTTTTACCTCTTTAATTAACATTCACTACATGTTCATAAAGTTTCAAAGGTTGAGGGTACACTGTTGACGAGAAACACACCAATCTATTTTCTCACTTTGAACAGATCCTGCAGTCCTGCATGTTCAAAATGATCTAACTTTTATCTATTGGAAAATAATATGACCCTATGGATTGCAATCTGACTATGAGTGCACCAGATATTTCATTACACAGTAACTATACTGCAATTTGATAAGGTGAAAGTACTCATAGGCAAAACAGAGTTTAATTCACACACCTTTATAAAATTGAGCATATAATCGCTCTCACCTGGAAAAAAAACACTTCAAGTCTTTAAGGAAACATTCACATCCTACCACTTATCAATATTATTGTAGGCTTTTACGGGCCACACGAATTTGAAAACTTTTTAAATTTCACTTAATTACCAGTTTGAACCCTCTATTGTAAATAAGCGTTTTGTTTGCACGAAATCTACACACAGGGTGAATTCCTGAAGTCCGAACACTTGGAGCAGGGTTGTATGTATGTATATTGCAACAGTATATTTTGCAAGTTGAAAGTTTGAATTATCAATTGATATAATCCACATTAACTACTTGTATAGCACATAATCCTATGTAGGTATTGCGCTACTCTAGTTCGTTTTATGTACCAGACAGCTTTTACATTTGAGAGCAGATGTAACTTCTAATGAGTAATATTGACAAAATATGTTCTTCGAGGATGTAAGATGCACTTTGCTGGTAGTATGACGAACAATTTGAAATTATATTGATGACTGGCAGTTTAAAACAGAGTTAATTAAGTACTATTGATTTTTATTTGTTACAAAGTTATTAATTACTATTAAGTTATTGGATATAAGTATAATGAAAAATAAATTATATATAAAATTCTAATATTGTGCATTTAATTTTGTACCTTGTATTATGCTGCTATGAATTATATTTATACAACATTGAAATGAAATATTTTTAACGTAGAATTTACGTTTTGAATGCCTGGAAGATTCGAACAATTTTTCGATACTCAACATCCATAATAAAACTTATTTTATAACTTCAGCTTAGAGGAGGGAATTTTATTGATCATAGTCATAATTTGTCATTACACAGAGGAAAATAAATGTACGTTTGCACATGCCCTGGGAATTCTTGTATGTGAAAGCAGAAAGTGTTATCAATATTTTACTTAATCATTTCAAACGAAATGCAAAACAGGTTTATAAGGTAGAAATTTAATATTTCATACCTTTCAAATAAGAAATGATTTATATTTCATATCCGTATTCGATAAGATTATAAACATATAATATAAACCAGCTGAGTAAGAGGATTAGTTATAACATTTACGGAGAGACGTAGAAATTCAAATTTTTCACAAAACTATTTGTAAATATAATAAGATAACACAATGTATATTTACAGTTCATATACCATATTTATTCATTTTCCTTTGAAGATATAGTCATTCTTTCGATGATTCTTGTTCTTCTAAGCCGCAGGAATATCATTAGATTTTGTCGCAGATCTAGTTCTCAGTATTACGATGAATTTTTTGAAATGAGTTCCAAGAGGGACATTAGAAAGACCTCATCACGTGTGCTGGTTCCAATTTGATGCCTTACACAAGGGCTGGTATGCATAAAACGAAGTAGATGTTAATGCTTTCAAGAATGCGGAATTTGAATTACTGCTGAACTGAAGCATTTGCTAATAGAAAAATGTAACATCTTATATACAACTGACTGTCTGGTGTAGATTTGCACAGTTGAACTTATGAAGCACCAGTTCGTCATCGTCGCTTCTTTTCTTGTAACACTCTTTCCACAGTGCTGTGTTCACAAGTGCGGCATTTGTGATTGTTAAAAGAAGAGACCACATAATGACAAGTTGTTCAAACAGTAGCTTTATACAAGTAGGTACTACAGAAACAGAGTATCTCCCTACCCAGAAGAAGTGTAGAAGCATTGGCATCTACATATTTAGTTTCGTGCATACCGTAGCTCCATCATTTTTTGAGTTCTAACAATCTAAATATTTATTAATAAATACAATACAATGAAACAGCAAAATATTCACCACTCACAATTTTCAATAAAGAATTGTATCCAGGAATTGATTTTGTTGGACCGGACTATGTGGGATCTTTGATTTGAAATATATAGTCCATTGGAGAGTAAGGTCTTCAATTCTTCTGTAACTTCGCATGAATGATAATCCAACATAAAAAATGAGTTATACCTAAGAGTGTAATCATAAAAAAGCCTTCGTTAAAATGATAGAAGCATCGTTGACTCAAAGATACCATTCTTCAGAAAAATTTTTGAAAATACTCACTGCACACTTTTGCATTATATTATGTGGATTATATGGATGCATTTTGTTTTTCCGTTTTTGACGTCTGGGCGCGGATAATAATTGAAATGTGTCCTTTTTAGAACAAAACGAGGTGGGCGACTAGGGATGGGCCTTAAATTGTTTAGGCTTTCTTAGTGCCTTTGTCAAAATTATCTTAAGGAGTCAAATATTTATATACAGGGTATAAATCTTAACTCTGTACATACTTATAGGGTGTGTAGGGGCTGCCAATACAAGCATTTTGAGGTATGGTACCCAAGGTCGGAAACTCATCCCAACGGCTGTGGAGGGCTTTGAAGGTTCTGGTACCGCACGCTTTTCGTAGTGTAATGAATCAGATGTGATCATTTTCGACCCAACATTTTATTCAGTCGTTGACAACAGTACAAATGTTCTTGCGTGAAATCAACGAAACGATCAACTTGGCAATAAAAAAATTACAAAACGATTTCCGGTGCTTATAAACAGAATTTGAAAAAGTTAGGGAGAACGAAAAGCTCAAGTGTGCAAAACCCCAATTGGTTTTTCATAACTTTTTCAAATTCTGTTCATGAGCACCGGAAATTGTTTTGTTATTTTTTTAATGCAAAGTTTATCGTTCTGTTGATTTCACGCAAGAACATTTATGTACTGTTCTCTACGGCTGAATAAAATGTTGGGTCGAAAGTGATCACATCTGATTCATTACACTACGGTCAAGCATGCGGTACCATATCCTTCGAAGCCCTCCATAGTGGTTAGGATGAATTTCCGACCATGGGTGTCATACCTCAAAATGCTTGTATTGGCAGCCCCTACACACCCTATAAGTATGTACAGATTTGAGATTTACACCCTGTATACATACATAATATATATATATATACATATACAGGGTGGTCCATTTAAGTTGACACAGCTGAATATCTCGAGAACAACGTATTTTAGAAGAAGATGTTTCAAATAAAAGTTTCATGGTTTGAAGAGGCCAAAACACTGTGTTACCGCACTTTTCATTCGGTGGAGGGTTACAATGTAATTCGGAGGTCACCATTGTTTTTGTCAATGGGAACGTATACTTTTTTTTACAGATTCGCATTTTACACTGAATAATACAAAACTTTGAAAACTTTTATCCCAAGTTTTTTTTTCAATGACATCAATTTTTTTAACTTAAAATTTTTTTTTTTTCAAATATCCGCAATAAAACAGTAAATTATAATTCAAAAATAAATTCATTTCAACAGATGCTCAAAATTATGCCCGTTCACTTTGATGACATTCCCTAAAACGTTGTGAAAAATGGACAAAAAAAAATTAGAAATGAAAAAAATATTTTTTAATTTAAAAAAATTGATGTCATAGAAAAAAAAACTTGGGATGATAGTTTTGTATTTTTTAGTGTAAAATGCGAATCTGTGAAAAAAAGTATACATTCCCATTGAAAAAAAACAATGTTGACCTCAGAATGACCTTGTGACCCTCCACTGAATGAAAAGTCCGATAGCACAGTGTTTTGCCCCCTTCGAACCATGAAACTTTTCTCTGAAACATCTTTCTCTAAAATACGTTGTTCTTGAGATATTCATCTGTGTCAACTTAAATGGACCACCCTGTATATATATGGGGAATTCTACACGAAACCGACCAACCCGGAACCCCGACCATTTTTGATTTTGTTGAAAATTTTATATTTTTTTGTTCCTACCGAAAACAGTATTTGGGAATTTTTTCAGATTTTTATCTCAACCCGTCCAAACACAATGAATTTTTCAAAATTTATAAACTTGGACCATTTTGATTTTATTGAAAAAAATCACCAAATTTCAAGAGACATTTTTACAAGTACTGATCAATTTGTAGCTTGTGATATTCATAACTTCTATTTTTTTTCTATTTTTTGAGTAATTAAAAAAAAAAAAAAATTATATAACTTCTATGTTTTTTCTATTTTTGAAGTGATTAAAAAAAAAAAATAGAAGTTATGAATATCACAAGCTACAAATTGATCAGTACTTGTAAAAATGTCTCTTGAAATTTGGTTTTTTTTTTCAATATTTTTCAACTAACGTAATCAACAAACCCAACTAATGTAATATTAGCATAGCAGTTGCCGCTGCAGACGGATCAAGTGTGAATCAGCGCCGCAGCGGCCATTTGTCTTACTTTGTTAGTTCTATTTTCTTTTTTTTCTGTTTTTTTTTTTTTTTTTTTATTGCTTCAAAAATACATAAAAAAAATAGAAGTTATGAATATCACAAGCTACAAATTGGTCAGTACTTGTAAAAATGTCTCTTGAAATTTGGTGATTTTTTTCAATAAAATCAAAATGGTCCAAGTTTATAAATTTTGAAAAATTTATTGTGTTTGGACGGGTTGAGACAAAAATCTGAAAAAATTCCCAAATACTGTTTTCGGTAGGAACAAAAAAATATAAAATTTTCAACAAAATCAAAAATGGTCGGGGTTCCGGGTTGGTCGGTTTGGTATAGAATTCCCCATATATATATGGGGCATTCCACGCCAACTCGACCTGGGTCTGACCCTCAACCCCTTGGATTTGGTTCGAAATTCTACAGATTTGTTTTATCTTTCGAAAGCACGCTGAATTTTTTTCAGATTTTTTTTTCATCAAATTTGTTCACATAGAAAAATAAAATTACTTGGGAAAAAAATCATAACGAAGGACACTTTTTAAAAATCTGTAAAAAATTCTCAAAAATCCTGCATTCGATACAAAGAATTCTAGCGTGTCGAACAGACCGGGCCAGCATTCGCTTCTAGCTGTGATTTGCGATTTCCTGGTAAAAAATAAAAAATAAAGAATAAACGTCAAGGTCAGTTCACTGTGAGCAGTGGCTTGAACATTCTTATGTGTAACGCCAGATTTGTCAGAATTTTTAAAGATTTTTTTAACTGCCTGTAGTGAACTGTCCTTCGCGTCTATTTTTTCTTCTTCAGGAAATCGCGGATAACAGATAGAAGCGAACGCCGGCCCACTCTGGTCCGCACGCCAGAATTCTTTCGATCGGATACAGGATTTTTGAGAATTTTTTCAGATTTTTAAAAAGTGTCCTTCGATGTGATTTTTTTCTTAAGTGATTTTATTTTCGATTTGAACAAATTTGATTATAAAAATCTGAAAAAAAGTGAGCATGCTTTCGAAAGATATAACCACCATATGAAAAATCACGGATCAAATCCAAGGGGTCGAGGGTCAGACCCAGGTCGAGTTGGCGTAGAATGCCCCATATATATCAATTTAAAAAATGATTTTTACATTATTCGAATGGTAGTTTCCTCGGCAGCCATGGTTCGAATTACTTAAAAACCATTTTTAGACTCTATTTTCGCATGAAACGAACATGTTTCTGGACGTATGTATTCAGCTTTGAATTTGAATTGGCGCTGTGTATTTTATTTCTTTGATAATAATCTAAATGTGTCTTTTTTCGAACGAAAGGAGGTGGGCGGCTAGGGATGGGCCTTGAGGGAATTTTTGTGCTCATATCAGTATTGGGATCCTTGGAATGGGTGTGGCTTTGAAATTTTAGCCTTGATAGAGTAGTTCTATTTTCGTCACTAGTTGGCGTATCGAGGTTCTAAGCCCTCTCATTGGTTACTGTAGCCTTGATAGAACAGTTCTATTTTCTGCCACTAGTTGGCGTATCGAGGTTCTAAGGTTCCCAATAGCAAAGTCAAAGACCTTGTCCTCCAACAGACTGCAGTACGTCTCCAATATAAAGTCCCAATTATTGTTCAATGTATGTACTAATAAAATTCATTACAACATTAGTTGAATAAGTATTTAGATGCCCTGGCGGCATTTAATTACTATATTCTCTGACTATGCGCTATGATACAGAAAACGAAATTCGATAATTTTGATAAGAACTGATGTGCGTTTATGATTATAGGTACCATAATATGTTTTTGTAACACATGCATGATTTCTGCGTTTTTTTGACCTAAAAATAGGGCCTAAAGTAGCCGTTTATTGACCACTTGAAAAGAGCGGGCAATAAAGAATCCATTATTGCCCGCTTCTTCAATAAGCGGGCAATAATGGATTCTTTATTGCCCGCTTCTTCAATAAGCGGGCGTAAAGGATTCTTTATTGCCCGCTTCTTCAATAAGCGGGCAATAAAGGATTCTTTATTGCCCGCTTCTTCAATAATATATATATATATATATATATATTAGACCGGTTCAAAAAAATCGACTATTCTTTTTTTTTCAATTTTCGCATTGAAATACTTTCGGGGGGGTGAAAAAAGATGCCTGTTAAAAGCGGAGCTCTTAATATTAAGATTTAGAGGTCGCTCATCGCGGATTTCTATTTTCCATTTAAATAGCATAGGAATTTTATTTTTTTTTCTTCAGAATTTCGTAGCTCACAAACCAATGAACGAATCCAAATGACTCTTACATATTTTGATAGGGGATTGGACACTCTAAAAAATGTATCTATCATTGTGGAAAAAAAATCACAAAAAAAAATAATTATCTCAACTATAAATCGAAATTTGACCTTGAATAACTTTGGAAGGAGTCAATTTATCAAAAAATGATAGGAGAAGCTTTTTGTAGAGTGTTCAATTTCCTATGAAAATATGTTTGAGTCATTTGGATTTGTTCATTGGTTTGTGAGCTACAAAATTATTTAAAAAAAAAAAAAAATTTCCTATGCTATTCAAATGGAAAATAGAAATCCGCGATGAGCGACCTCTAAATCTTAATATTAAGAGCTCCGCTTTTAACAGGCATCTTTTCTCAGCCCCCCGAAAGTATTTCAATGCGAAAATTGAAAGAAAAAGAATAGTCGATTTTTTTGAACCGGTCTAATATATATATATATATATATATATATATATGTAGATATATATATATATATATATATCTACATATATATATATATATATATCTACATATATATATATATATATATCTACATATATATATATATATATATATATATATATATATATATATATATATATATATATATATATATATATATATATATGCCGCTTATAAGCACAAAAAACGCAGAAATCAATACATGCGTTACAAAAAATATGGTGTGTACCAAGGGCTAAGTGGGCTTTTTGACCTCGTGTGGTTGCAGTACTCGTCTTCGGCTCGCGGATGCACTCGTCTTCGACTCGTGCTCCCTCGCCTCCGACTAGTACTGCAAACTCCACACTCGGTCTAAAAAAGCCCACTTTACGCCCTTGCTACACAATATACTATTATGCACATCAATAATACACATTTTTCTGTTCTTTTCTCTCTTTTAATATGTAGTGATTTACATAAGTAGTAATTGCATACCAACTACCATAAGAAATTATTACTTTTAATATTGTATTGGCTCAGCCACAGTAGTTTAACACTGATCCATTTACATCTTTGTCATGGCGTGTCGCGTGGTTTTTTTTTTTTTTTTTTTTTTTAAGACTTCTCTCAAGCTTTTAAATTTCATTCTCACAATAATTATTCTACTATTATAGTTCTTACAACTTTCGCCTATTATGTTACCATATATTCATGTTATTCAATATTCTTATCCGTAATCTCCATGTAGTCGCGTAATATGCTTTTCTCCGAATTACCGCATACTATCGAATCATGCCTAAGCTGTACAGATTAGAGACTATGAGCTTATTTTTTTTTTCATTTTTCATTTTGCATTTTTCATTTTTTTTTCACTCATCTGTCAATATTATTGCAAAAAAAAAAAAAATATCGGCTCTGGTAGATGCTAGATAATAGTGATCTGCCGCATTTTGTCCTAGACTAAACTGTTCATGATATCTTCGGTCGCATACAATAACTTTACCAAATGTTATTACCACGTATTGTGTCTCTAACTGGATGGTAATTTCTATCATGTACGAAGTGCAGAAACAGAATTAAAATCGAAATTGATACATCTCATCAATCATAAATGCACACACGCAGCTAGGTCACCTTGCATTTTCATTTAACAAAATTAAACGAAAATGTTGTAGGATAGATTTATTGTAGTAATATTATATTATATACAAGTATACGCGAATCGCGTTAACGACAATTAACAATTGTTCTGTCATTTTTATATATTTTTTTTTTTTTTTTCAAGGATGTATTTTTTTTTTTTTTTTTTTTTCACCAAGCAAATAATGCACAGCTTTTTTTATTGTGAAAAGGCCACATAATAAATTAAATCTATAATAATTTTTTTTTTTTTTCTTCAATTACTTTTTAAAATAACTTATTTATTACGGTGTTTTATAGTTTCTTTTACAATATTTATATACTCAAAAGTATCATTCGAACGGCTTATCTGAGACAATGATTGCAGAGCTGGATTTTATAATGTTATATAATTAATAAAAATGACTGAAATTTCATGATTTTCTTTTTATTTAATTCCTGAAAATGAAAAGGCTATTGTGGCGTTTATCATTTCGTTTTTTTACCTTTTATTTTCACATATTTTCGTCAACTAAATTTTGATCAGCTGATTGTATTTAGACTAGATCACTGTTTATTCAAGAATGCAAATAAACAATGACTTAGCAACAAGTCGCTCTCCGGTATTTTCATCCACAACTTTTTATTTTTATTTTTATTTAAATTTATCTTAATCTATCTTCACTGTTGAGTAGATTTTTCGTACAAATGCATTTGTACCGATATATCCTACCGTACCGCACATTATACCTAGTGCCAAACTGAATAGGGCCATGTATCCAAAGTAAAATGCTGTTTGAAATAGACCATACATTCTGAAAAAAAAAAAAAAATACATATTTTAAAGATTTTTCGAAACTTTTAACAACATTTTGGATCGTAATGAATTTTTTAATCCAAATTTCTAAGACTTACTTGGTTTTAAAGAAGAAATAATAGAACGAATAAACGTATACATATCCAGCAGTAGAACCAGCTGCTAGGAAACTTGTCCATTGCCTGAAAATCAGAATTCTAATTTATAAATCTGTATATTGAATGAAATAGTTTGTTCAGTTGTTTGTATTCGGAATAAGCATATCGAAAGATGTCGTATTTACTTACCATCGATAGTCTTCAGCATTCAAGAGAAAGTACGTGCAGACAATGGTCACGCAAACGGTAACAATCATGAGTATAACAAATACTAATAACATAAAACCATAAACATAATAGATCTTGTAGGCCCAAAATGATGTGAAGATGAAATACCTGAAACAAAATAGCAGTTGAATAAAACTTCAAGAATATCTATTTTAAATCTCAGAAAAACAAGTATTTTTGATCAACGAGTGCTTAAAAAACTATTGAAAATGTTTCAGAATTGTGGAAAAATTGATTTCAACACCCTTGACCAAGAATACATATAAAATCTATAGTCAACAAACTCTAAGCAAGATATAAGATATCAAATGATTACATTTCAATGAATATTGAACCAAAGGGCAGAATTCCACCCAGTGTGATGATAACCAATGGTTCCATAAACCATTTCTTTTCTGGAATCGGTCTTGGGACTGCATTTACTCTGCATGGAGCATCCGGTGTACCAGCAAGGTTTCGGCCCAATATAGTCCCCACAAGTGTTAATGGTAAAATGACAAATATGCAAATGCATGTCACTGCAACCTGAACAAACATAAACAACAGGATCATAATTAACATCATTTGTTCTTGTTTTTTTTATAAAAATAACACACATACCATTGATCCGAATGGAATGGCGCGACTAGCGTGATAGTACATGGCTATAAAGTTGATGAAGAAAGCAGTGCCGCAGACCAATACTGGTAATAGGAATGCACTCAATATCATTTGCTTGATCCATATTCTTCCTCCCATTCGTGCGTATAGACCACCGCCGGCATATCCATTAACAGGTGAAGTTGCAGCGTAAACAAATATTGCTGTAGATAACATGGATCCACGCTCTGTGTACAGTTCTCCAAGTATAGCGAAAATTATCACACTTAAGACAACCACAGTCACCTGAGAAAAAATAGAACGATAATATTAGGTGGAAGAAGTTGATAAACATTGAAATACCTATCTAGTAACTGTTTTTGTGTAACTTTAAAAAGTTGGTTTAAACTTTTTGGTTTCTTTCTTTATTTCGTTCTTTCTTTCTTTTTGAGTGTTGAATGAAATATTTACTTGATATCCTGCGCCAATCAGAGCTGAGAATATCATCGGATGACCTGCGGGTCTGAATACATCTCCGTGTACTTGCTTCCAGCCGTATTCATCTCCTAAATCTCTTTCCATGTCGTCCATTTCCTCGTCTCTGCTATATCTCGCGTAATCCTTTCTCAAAGTACGCATCAAGATCATTGAGACCAAACCAACCAGGAAGATAACCATCATAAAACTGTTGAAAATGCTGAACCAATGTATCTGGAAATGTATTGACGGAGTTATTAGTATTCTGAATTTAAATATTATGTACAGAAATGACCTGATTATTTGAAACTGGACATCTTTTTGATAATTCTGATAATATTATTGAGTTTGATCATTGTTTATCTTTAAAGATATGGTCTCGATCTCTCTGATAAAAGTCTAAATTAGTACACAGTAAAATTTTGGAGAATGAAATAGATAAATCGAATATTACCCTATGTTGGAAGAAGTTTGGATCTAAGTATTTGTCGAATCTGTCTTCAAACTTGACTTTGCTCTTCTTCCAGTTGACTTCATAACTGAATGGAATGCGAGCTCCCTGGGTTAATTTCACTTTTATTTCGC
The DNA here is from genome assembly GCA_943736025.1 of Tenthredo mesomela. Classification (NCBI taxonomy): domain Eukaryota; kingdom Metazoa; phylum Arthropoda; class Insecta; order Hymenoptera; family Tenthredinidae; genus Tenthredo; species Tenthredo mesomela. Next base: position 16,311,544 of record OX031020.1, on the reverse strand, counting down.
TGGTGAGATTGACATCAACAATTTGCTTCCCATTGTATCCGATGTCCAATTTTTTGTGTGTCCAAATGTAGTAGGAAACGACACCACCGCTTTCTTCGGCTTCGCCGACCACTCCTACCAGTCAGCAGATCGCATATTTCATGTAATTGTACTATTTCACAATTTATCACCATTTCATACCAATTGGTATAACATTTTGCCAGATAAAATATAAAATCTCAGAGGTATGAAAATCTTCTGAATTATTTGACAATGAGCGGGATAAAGGGTCTGATTCGATGCTAATCTAAACGACCATTTAGAATTAAAAAAAAAAAAAGCTCTTTGGTCGAGTTGAATTGTTACAAACTTTCAGAAACTTGTACTTCTTGTTAATGCCTGAAGTTGGACAAATGGAGTATTATTTTTCACATTGGTTTTGCGGTGATAGTAGAAATCTATGCGTGATAAGATAATAACTAGCAAGATACTCGAGGTGACTACGCCATTAGGTTCCTTCATTTTTAGTGATCATAAATTTGTACCATAGAAGCATGCGGCATTATTTTTTGTTAAGAATGAGTATAACGAAATGCATTTAAAAATTTCATAGAATGATGGACAGCCAATGAATAGCTCTGTTAGTCTCAGCTTACACTTTCTACACTCGCCAAATAGGAGGTGTAAATTTCTAGTGAAGAGTGTGAAATCTGGTAAAAGAACAAACCAACTAATACTGGGTACAAATTTTTGAGCATTCTGTGAGAAATTTATGCAGTTTATGCAAATAAAATCAGAACACAAAGTAGAAACAGATGAATGTGCCAGTGCTGTACTGAAATTAGGGATTATTTTGAATACTTCAATGAGTCAGACTCTGAATTAGAGGTGAGAGTATTAAAGTATAAAGATTATAAGAAATATGTTCTTACCCCACACCGGTAGATCATCAATGTACATTTGGTACCAATACTGATTTTTCACTGCATAAACAAAAGCCTTTTGATTCTTTTCTGTCAGACCAATTTCACAGTATTCAGTCTTTGAGATGTCCGCTGAAAATAAGCACGTTTAGTTCGTGTAGAATGAATTGATGCTGTATATTCCTAAGATGCTGCAGATATTGAATGCTGCAGACTGATGAGACTGAATCTAGCGGTCGGAGCTAGCGGCTGCTAGCCCGTTAGTGAGCGATTACCAATATTTAATAATTTTCCAAAGATCGTGCCCCGGAATTTTAACTTTTTTCTCAGATCGAATGTCAGTCGTGAGTATGTGTACGAAACTTCAACTCGATATTCGCTTGCAATAACTTTGCGCGTTTGCCGCTAGCTCCGGCCGCTAGATTCAGCCTCATGTCAGACTGTTTAATCATAAAATAATGCACATTACTCGGTGCTACCTTTGTAATCAATGTCCAAACCGCTGAACTCCAATTCGATGCCTTGAAGTGCCTCAGATAATGTCTCATGGTAATGGCTGATCATATCTTTTCCCCCAGCACAAAATGGGAGAGAGAAATAAGAATATGTCTCTTGTCTGTTGTGATACGGACCTACCGTACTCATCCATAATACTACCTCGTCGTTTACTTCGTACTAGACCAGAGAAGAAATGCTGCTTTAAGAAAATTACAAATCTGACTTAGTCTGTAAAGTTGAGTTACAGTCCACAGTCCAGAATCAATACAGAATGGAGTTCCTGAATTTAGACCAAACATTCAGGAACCATATCGAAAATCTGAATAACTAAGAGAATTGGAAAAACTCTTTGCATATAGAATATCTAAATGAAATGGGTAAAAGAAAGGGTGGGTATGGCTCAAAGGTGAGGACATATTTTGTGCAGGAGAAGATAATATGGACTGTGAATTAGTAGTGGTGTATAAACAGCTGTTTTGTTTCTAACGTGGTGATTGATATTTGGTCAATTTGTAAGTGAGGTTAAGCTAGGAAAATTATTGTCAATCATATTCCAAACGAAAGCGTAATTTGACATTTCGAAAAAGATGTCACCGGCCTCGAATACTCACGACATGATTGTGTTCATCTCCACAGACAAGGGTCAGAGCCAGCAAACCAAGAACTAATCTAGTCCATGCCATTTTTTACACTATGTAATGTCAAAAACAACCCGTTAAACATTAAATGCAAATTAATTAAGCAATATTTAGAGGGGAAAATGCCCCATTTATGACCGAAATATCATAAACGGTCGACAGAACTGGACAGCACCACGTAAAACAGACACGATTCACACAATTTTGTCTATTGCCACGTCAGATGGCTCTTGCGTCGACGACGGCCATTGTCTTGACTCTTGAGTTAACAAAGTTTACCAACTTAAAACATATTTACTACACGGATATGACGTCACTCAACACTTTTGTCGCAAATATAAATTATAATATTATTATGGTAATTACGGTAATTTGGCGAAATTCAAGGCGAGCGCGCTTATCGGACATGTTTTGTGTTTTGTCGTAGTTTAAACCAAGAAGCTAAATTTTACAACAATGACACTAATATGTTCTCAAATGAGCAGAGGAAAAAGAAAATGAGATGCGTTGATTGGACAAATTTAAGAGAGGTAATCGTTGGTAATTTCATGATGGTGCCGTCCCATGTAGGCCCGGATCGCCGGAATCCGGAATCACGGAACGGAATGGACGGAAAAGTCACTAGAATCCGCATTCCGCTAATTTCATTCCGTTGTATTTTTACGGAATAGTGGATCCGTCCGGTATTTGCAAATTATAGTCGTAAATAATTTTGCTTTGAGAAATTGATGCACTTTTGAAAGTCTTGAATAACCGAATTATCATTAATAGACACATTTGAGGATCCATGATCAAATTTGTATCTACACACGCGTCTTTCCACAATTTGCAGGGTTATGTTCATGTAGAAGTATACACAAGTTCCTTGTTCCGTTCCGTCTATTTGCATTTCCCTGCGTCCCATGTACCAAAATTCCGGAACGGAATGCGGAACGTCAACTTTTATTTGATGAAATAATCAATTATAGTTACAGAATTTGATTTTACATAGAAGCTAATTGAATAAATTACACAAATTGATACAAAAATTGTATCTAAACAGACAAATAAAGCCGAATAGCACAAATATGGATCGGTTCCGTTCCGTCGTTCCGTGCAGTTTTGGTACATGGGACGGCAGGGTTTTTCAAGACCCGGAACGGATTCGGAAATCCACTAGATTTCGTCTGCGTTCCGTTCCGTGATTCCGGATTCCGGCGATCCGGGCCTACATGGGACGGCAGCATGAGCCGAACGAGTCGGCTTGAGGACAAGAAACAGTGTCCGAAATTACCGACCGAAATAACATCGCTGCGCGATATTACCGGCAGTATTCGTGCGGACGGCTCCATGCAGGCAACTCCGTGTCAAACAACAAGCGATTAGGTTTTGTTCCCATGACTACGCAAAATGCGAAATAAAACCTAATCGCTTGACTCTGAAGTTGCATCTACGCAGGCGTTTCCACCAATATTCTATGTAGGTATAGGTATATAGGCCTCTTGGATACCTTAAAATACAAAGTAGACTAAGCTTGTGTGGCGTATACATGCATGAAATTCACGTCACTGTTTTGTCAAACGTCCCACTGATCTCTATTATACACTGGATAGTGTACGCGCGGCCTTTTAGTCGCTGCTCGCTGTGACGAATAGAAGCTCAAGGTTGGTGGCAATTTGACACCCAATATGGCGGTAAATTTGAACGACAGTAAATGAACTACACATATTTAGGTTGGAAAAGCTGCGTAACTTATGAATTCAATTGTGCATACGTACAATAATTTTGTATGAGAATTTCAAGTGTGAAATATCTAATCTAGGATACCTGTAGTACCTGAACATGAAAGAATCTCTTGAATTAATGCATGATAAATATTATGTTTTCAGATATGAGTCAACCAACGAAGTACATGTACTTATATACTTTCTTCATTTGCTTAAGAATAACGGATGGAGTTTTTAATAATACTACCACTTTCACAAAAGATAAAAAATTTATTAATATTAATATACCAAAAAGGGTATACCAATGCCAGTTTCGTATAAAAATACGGAATGGTACGATTATTTGTACAATTTGATAGCTCCAGGAGCTACATCGTTCAACATGCAATTCCGTTGTAAAATAAATTTATATCTCGATCTGGATGATTCATGTTTCTAATGTAACGTATAGGCCTGCGCGGTCTCCTCTTCGTCCTCTTCATCCTCCATAACTGCCAGGTGGGAAGTTATTCCAAATTTTACACACTGTAGACAGAAAAGAATTAATATTTCATATTATTTCTTACAAATATAGTTACTACAGAATTGAATATTGTCATCTATTCGATATTAATTGTAAAATTTTCAGTTACAGTAATGTTGGTCCTCTGTTTGATAATTATTTGTTTATTCATGTATTTATCACAATATTTTGAATCACAGTAAGATTACTTTTGGTCTAATAACATCAGGTATTGCAATACTTTCTGAAAGACTAGCATTATATTACTTCTTATTAGCAATCACATTATTATGTACGTACTTATTACTATTCATCACATTATTATAATAATAATTTTATCATTATTTATTACTTATTAATCACAATATTTGATCATATTAACGTTATGCATCCCGAAATATTTTCATCTTTGGTAAAATTACAGAAAAAGCCTACTGACTGCTCCAAATGATCCGGCGAGTCATGTGATGTCTGATCTTTGTTCCGATAGCAGCTTCTGATGCTAAATTTGACGCAGCATAGAGTCTCAATTGAACATATATTTTGCAAACCTGTTTCGTCAATGAATATACGTGATTAGATAGTTCTTCAACTGCGTCATCGAACAAATGGTCGTTTAATTTTGGAAATAAAGTTCCAGGAGTCTGTAGGAGATCTTCCATGACTTTTGCGCAAAGCACCGCTGGAAAATTAGCTTCTCTAGGTGTCATACACTTATTTTTATTCAAAGCATGCCTGAATAGGTGTTCAGTACGTTGGCAAATTAGGATAACGGATTCGCTAGGAAAAATTAGGCCACCTCTAGTCTTTGCTTCCACAAGAGCGTTGTCGTCAAATTCGGCGAAGGTTTGAGAGTTTTGGAACAGAGCGTCACGACATTTTTCACACCTTACTATCGGTTTTTCCGGGTCAACCAACTTCTTTACGACCCAGCCGCCTATGTTGGCTACGCAGGCTCGAGAGAATTGAGAGAGAGAATCAGGAAGCCTGCGATGAAAGTAGAGGAATTCGTTGAGAAACTCATCGCAATCAGTGTGATTCTTTTCTTCATTATCTAAACCATATTTTTTCTCAACTCTGACATTGTCCATGTTGTCATACACAGCAGGATCATATCGATCCACTTGTTTTTGTCTCGAAATCCCAGAAGACACGGTTAGAACTCTTGTACTATCCATTGCTTCAACGTTGCCGTTTGTAGTAGTCACTTCGTGATGTACTAGCAGTCGTTTATATGCGGAGACAAATTGAGTACATGTTGGATTTGGGCACCACCCACCGCAACTTCTCACCGCACAGAAAAACAGTTCTAAGTGATCCTGGCTCAACTTATACGTCAGAAGGTACTTCAATTGGGATTCCTCTAGCTTCACGTATGTATCGAAAATATCAAGGACAGACATTACTCCTGTTATTAACCCCATAAAAGCCACGTATCTTGGTGTACTCCACATCGGTCGACCAGCAACATCTGTTACGCCTTTCAAGTATTCCAATTCTAAGTGAATTTGTGGTCGCCAAAAGGCCTCATTGGTTCGACGCAAAGGAGCCTTATACCCGTTAGCGAATGGATTGCGCGAATTAAGAAAATCAAACAATCGGTCTATACATCGTATGAATCGTACTGTACCCTGGCTTCCCACAAAGTCTGGCAAACCGAGAGTCGTATCGCAGAATGAGATCGTATCTGCCACGCTACTACTCAACGTCTGAGCAGCTAAAGATACTTTCATTTTCATCTTCTCATATCGTATATGAGCCATTCGCAGTCTGTTTCCAGCACGTAACCCTTCCTTTGTTTGCAACTTAGCTAAAGCCTCAATGAACCGCCATTCTATTAAATTTCCCTCGCTATCCTTCATTATTTTCACATCACCCAAGGAATTCCGTGCAAGCTTTAGCATGTGACATGCATCAAAAACTACGTTAACCTTCTCACCAGTGGAAGGGTGTGAAAAAAAAGGCTTAGGATTTGGCATGTCAAGTTGAGCACCAAGTATTTTCATAGTTGAAAAATGACCCGATGGACCATCCAATGTTACCGAGACGACTTTAACGCCAATATCATGCAGACGAACTAAGCATTCGGTCACAAGGCCTGCATTGGTATTTGAGTCAATTCCATTTATAAAAAAGTATCCGACGGGAATTTTCCACCTGCAATCTAAGGAAACTGCCATCATCACTAAGGCATCCTTCGCTAATGGTATTAAGCCTGACGCTTCCATGTCACTGCCTAAATCAACGTATCCTCTAACGGCACCTTTCGGAGTAGTTTGCATACCTTTCTTAATGCCCATTTCATCCAACATAAAAGAAACCAAAACTTCTTTCCCAACTTTTTTTGCCTCAGAAACTTTAATTTTCAAAGCTTGAAAGCTTTCCGCGGTGAAACCTGGTTCTCCATCAATAGTGGAATACCACGACCTCAAAGTAGATGGATCTGGTAACGCATTACAAAACTTTCGTCGTACAAACCCGTATGCCCTTGGCGAGTAGAAATGGAGCGTAATGGCAAATGACCTGAGAGCAGGTGGATACTTTTCCCTAGATATACCTGAATTAGTGTTCCTAGTTTTGGACTTCCACTGTTTTTTTTTAGCAAGTGGTTTCTTCTCGCTCATGTTCTTCTGATTTTTTGCATAACGTTTTAGGAATTCAGTAACATCAGTGTCAGCTATGGAATCTAGGCATGCGAGTCCTGAATCTGGGAGAGCTTGAGTTCTACGCAATTCACTCACAATATCTTTGAGCGAGGAAATCTTCTTTTTCATTCTGGTGATTTTTTGCTTGTGAACCCTTGCTTCCTTCTGTAGAGTCTCGATTTTGTTTATCGATAATGCAAGTTTCTTCCGCAGCGTCTTTGGTGTGGTCTCGTAATGGTGATCATGGTTAACAATATGTCTCGCAGTGCCGGAGGTTGTTGGTTGCCCATTGTGCTTTGGTGTAGTTGGTAGTACTGGAGTTAGACTCTCTGTTGGAACGGATGGAGGGATTTCCATTGGAACAGCTGCAGGAACTGGCTCTACTGGATGTGACGCATCCATAGATTCACATTCCTGCTTCAAAACTGGGACATCAGGCAAAGGCCTAGTAAAGACAAAATCGTAATTCGTGTGTGGAACTGATTCCCTTTGACTGTCTGTTCGTGCATATTTTACAGGCGGTCCTTCCTGTGATGAATCCTGGGCTCTCTTTTCCGTCACCACAGCCGTTCCTGCCATGAATATTTTAAATGAATGGATACGATTAAAGTTTGACGTTCCAGTAATACAGTTAATATATTTTCTTTTACCTTCAGGTATCACAGGCGAAAATATTGTTGGGACTGCATTTTTCCTGAGTCGCTGGGAGGTCCCATAACCAGAAGGGCGGAAACATTTTCTTGCAAAATGATTAGAACAAAGTTGACTTGTCTCACTGGGTTTATAATTTTCTTTTCCAATTGCTGCGATCCACTTTTCCAGCAGCCTTGGATTTCGCAGAGGAAATCTAAGAGCAAACATACTTTAAAACTGTATGTTCAATAAAACTTACGAATATTCCATTCTTTCATACAGCAAAATGCTTGATTCATTAATTTGAAATATGAATTACTTGTGAAATGAACGCTGATCTTCGTTGGTCTTCACAGCAGAACAGTAAGCGCATGCTGACTTGTAAGTTCCAAAGATGGTTGGGACGCTTCCAGAAACTAATTTAACACCACTCTTTGTTGTCTGAAAACATTCTTCTCGAAAGTGGTCAGAGCACAACCTCATCGTCTTGGTAGGAGTGAAATTCGAACCCAGATTAATGTTTTTAAGCCATGATTGAAGCAGCTCAGGTTGATGTAATGGAAAGCTGTACAAAGCGAACAACAATCAATGTCATCCCGAGGATCAGACTAATACACCCATATTCTATACATATAAATAAATGGATACTAATAAATAATACTGATCTTTACGTGATATTCAATTTCCTCAAAAAATATCTAGCAACATAAGGCATCGTAAACAAAGTAACCTAACCTTTACTTTGGAGAAAATAAATAATTACCACAATTATAATCCATTTGTGTACTTACTGATGAAATGTTCTGCCAGCAGCACTCTTATCTGCTCTTTTGCCACAGAAGTGACAGTTCATTACCATTTTGGTATATCACTTTGGCACTTTTCTCTTATAGCTCTTTCAACTGGGGCTACACCAAGCTACACTGGTGCAGTGTAGCCATCTTCATCTCTTCTTTTTCTGTGAGGAAGAGAGAGACAAACATGGCTACACTACATCAGTGTAGCTTGGTGTAGCCCCAGTTGAAAGAGCTATTAGACGTTATATTTTTCTCCCGCCGATCTACTCAAACGCCGCCATATTGGGTGTCAAATTGCCACCAACCGCCAGCTTCTAATCGTCACAAAAATTTCGGCCCATACACTATCCAGTGTATATTAGAGATCAGTGATCTACTCAAACGCCGCCATATTGGGTGTCAAATTGCCACCAACCGCCAGCTTCTAATCGTCACAAAAATTTCGGCCCATACACTATCCAGTGTATATTAGAGATCAGTGAAACGTCCACGTTAGGCGGCGCTGTCAGCCGTATATGTACACAGCTCTCACGCACACTAGTAGCGTGTCTGTATGTTATCCAAGAGGCCTATACTGCATTCTGCGATGTTATTTCAGTCAATAAATTTGGGCACTGATCATATCCACGAGTTTCCCTCACATTGATTTAGAAAACATAAGATTGCCGGAATTCGCTTATCTATTAGACGACAAAAGGGGTAGAGAGTCGCGGTGAACAGTCATTCCTTTCCAGATTTTGAAATTTCTTTTCCACAATATGTAATGAAATATCAAAGGGATATCCAACAACATAATCCATGCTTTCACATCATGTAGTGGACATTTTATTTCTTTTATTTCCTATTTTATTAACGATTTAACAACACTCCACATGGTTTACATAACTTGATTTATGATAATCATGGAAAGGGGTTGAAAGTCAATAACCAATCATTTTTACAGATATAAACTTTATTCATATAAATGACATTGCAACGTGAATTATTCAACAAATCATAGATAGTACGGAATACTTATTGTTTCTTATTTTGCTATAAAATTAAAACAACTCTGAAGAATTTCAAGGCATTTTTCGTGTTAGGGATTAATTAGCTTATAAAAATATGAATGCGTATATGTGATGGAAAAAGTTTTTGTAATCACAATACTCAGCGGTCAGTGGCAGGACGTTTCTCCAACCAGGCCTTAATACTTGGCAAAGCGCGAACCGTTTCACTGAGTTGCTTCAGATTTTCGTACTTCTCGATTATATCGGACTTGACCATAAAATTAATATATTCGAGCGATGCAACGAATAAGAGATCAGCCCAGGATAGGGCGCCTCCCACAAAGTAGCCTCCATTAGCCTTAACTTGCGCATCCAAACGTTCCAGATAATACGGAATTGTTTCCTTGAACAATGGGTCGTACTTGGTTTCCTTTATTTCCGGGTTAGTTTCGTAATGCCAAGCGCCAATTTCTGGAAGATAGAACGGAGCTGCTTAGCATGAAACCGAATAATTGAAGTTTTCATCACATAAATCATAGAAGAACAGTAATATAACTGGAATTGGTGTTGGATTGGGTACATTCGTTGTATTTGGATGTTATTCCATATCCGCGCATGCATATACTCACTGATGCGTAGGTCATCGATAGTAGCAACGGTGGCATCGATCTCTAGAGCCTCCCAATCATCCTTGCCAGCGATTCCAAATTGTTTGCCCAAGTAGCGTGCAATCGCTACCGATTGATGTGTCATTTTACCATCGATTTCCAACACCGGGACTTGTCCAAATGGCATTGCTGAAGCAATAAGAATGTTCAATTGAAGCTGTTATTATGAGAAAAAAAGCATTCACCGATGAAGCTCTTTGTCCTTTAAAACCTTGTGTAAAAAACAATGGGTGTTACGGTACAATTTTAAATGTTTTCTGTTCGCTCATTGAATATCTTTGTTTGTTTTGAAATTCGACTGTAGGCTGTTATGAACCCATGAAGACAAAGCGTGGCCTACTTTGGCAAATGAATTGAAACTACTCTGATCAAGCTGCTCGCAGTAACATGGCTCTTGTTTTTTGAAACACTGGCTGTGTTCCAACTTGTAAGGTTGTACACTTACACTTACACTTACACTTACCCTTTGCCTGCGCGCCAAGTGTATGCCTGCGCCAATGGTTGCGCATTTTAGCGAGCTCTGGCGGAGATGTACTTAACTAGGGTTAATTTGAAATTCGGACGATTCAATTCGCTAATGATTCTGTGAAGCAATAATATTGTTGAAGATTCGTTGATTTGGAGGTCTAATGATTGCTTAACGTCAATCAATACCTTTGATTAATAAAAAACATCATTTTTGGTATCATAGCCGTAAAATTCGATTTTACGGCCCGTTTTCAGTCCGTAATAGTACATTACGATACGAGTGCGGTAAAACTTTTTCTGACGAGTGTGAGGTTGTAGCACGAGCCGAAGGTGAGTGTTGCAATCACACGAGATCAGAAGAAATTTTTCCGTCGAGTATAGTACAAAATTTTACTTCATAAGGTCTGAAAATGGGGATTTTACCCACGCGAAGCGTGGGTAAAACGTCCATTATCACACTGCGTGAAGTAAAATCATTTTACTTCACGCAGTGTGATTTTGGACGTTTTAGCCACGCTTCGCGTGGCTAAACCCCCAATTTTCACACCTCCTGAAGTAAAATTTTGTACAATACTCGACGGAAAAACTTCTTCTGATCTCGTGTGATTGCAGAACTCGCCTTCGGCTCGTGCTGCAACCTCACACTCGTCAGAAAAAGTTTTACCGGACTCGTATTGTAATGTACAATTTCACGGACGTAGGTCCGTGAAATAATTATTTTACGTACGTAGATCCATAGAATGAACAATTTCTAAAATCAGCCATTTTTCAATGATAAATTATTTATCTCGGTTATTTTTCAATAACAAAACTTTTTCCATCAGTTGACAACACTAATAAAAAACATTTAGTTTGGATTCACGTGTATTTTTTATTCATTTATGCATCTATTCTTTCCTTTATTTTTTTCTTTTTTTTTCTTTATTTATTCTTTCCAATGCGCAACCATTGGCGCAGGCATACGCTCGGCGCGCACGCAAAGGGTAAGTGTAAGTGTAAGTGTACAACTTTACAAGTTGGAACACAGCCACTGTATGCAATTGTCAATTATACAAGATGTGTCTATTGTAAGCTTATTTGCAATAAGCTTTTTGATATACTGTACATGGTGATGAGGTTGAAGTTCGTAACGTTAATGCAACAAAATATTCGCCAAAAAATTCTCAAATTCCAGGCTCTAATATTTCAAACGGATCAAGAACGGTGCATAATTCCTCAAATTATGTGAAACATATGTATCTCGCATATTTTACAATTCTAACAACATTTGAATCACGAAATATTGCATTTCTTCGACGAATATTCTGTTACGTTAACGTTACGAACTTCAACCTCATACATAGTGCGAGTTAGACAGGTTGTCACATTTTCTCCCTCTCTCTCTACGCGCAGTTATAAGTAATGACACCATGCCAGGGCACGTTCTAGTATACCTATATTTCAATGACGAGAATGGTCATGCGCCTCTGATCAAGGTCACCCTGTATATGTTGTATACCAAGACCCAATGGCAGCATTCTCTAATAGGCCACACTACTATTGAACTACTCAAGAAATTGGAGCATCTGGGTGGACGAGGGTAATGACTCTGACAGATAAAGGGCTATGTAACTGGAAGGCAATTAAGAGGCCTAATAGGGAAATAGCTAATTCAAACTAAGGCTAGTCACTGGCAGTGCCCCTCAAGATTCAATGCCAGGAACCCTACTATTCTATATATGGCTGCACTCCCTTCGATCCTTCATGTGGATCTCGAATTGTTTGCTGATAGCACAAAGACTTCTGAATGAAAGTGCCCATGGCAGACTTCTACGTCGGGCTACCAAATAGCTATATCTCTTAACACCAAGAAATGCACTGTGTTGAAGCCACAGCTCTTACTACTATAGAACAGTAGCAAAGGGGGAGCCTGATTGAGATATTCAAGATTCTGTCAGTTCGTTACTCAACAGTGATACAAAAGCTGTTTCACATATCAAGAAGCCGCCTGGACTGCAAACATACATTCTGAAACTGGAGAAGAGGCCATTTCATAAGAATCTTTGGAAAAATGTACTTCGTAACACAGTGACTGACGCATTCAGTGCATTAACAGTGTCTGAGATTGAAGCTAGGACAATAAATCAATTTAAGAATCGTTTAGATGCTTGTAATAGTTAGCTGGATGTACTGACCAGACTCGGTCTCGTTGAAAATTGGCCATACGAATTAGATGTATAGAATAACACTCTTGAAAACTCATTATGTACGTATATTTGGACAGTTTATGTGCAAAACGCCATGAATCCTCCAGTTGAATATGTATTTATTTTAAATTATCTTAGAAGAATAAATATTCCTTTAAGTATCATTCACAATCGGCTTGGTGCAGTGGTAGTGCAGAACTTGGTGCAGTGTAGAAGATTGATACGTTGGATTCCATTGAATGGTTCACAATAAATTAGTGTAGGTATATATTTAATGATACTACCAACTGCCACTGTCACCTACACTAATTTATTGTGAACCATTCAATGGAATCCAACGTATCAATCTTCTACACTGCACCAAATTCTGCACTACCACTGCACTAAGCCGATTGTGAATGATACTTTACAGATCTTACTTCTGATATTTTAACCATCATTCTACAAGTTACACACTAGGGAGGTTCTTATTTGGGGTATTTTTGAAATTTTTTGCGGAGAAGGCGGAAAAAGCTTGCAAATAAATTTTAAATAAAGTATGCAAAAGTTGAAGTCTGTAAGTCAACAGATAGTACTGCCCACAAGACAGTGAATTTTGCCGTTTAATTTACATAGGAACTCGGGCTCAATGCATTCTTTTTTTTTTTCTCTGCCTTAATAGTGCCTCGAAAAATCTGAAATTTGGCATACGTCTACCCTATAATCATAGGTATTCCATGAAAAATGGGGCGATTTTCAGCGATAAAAGTTTCGAAGTTTCAGAACGTAAAGATTGTGATTTTTGGCTTTGAAACACAAGTTTGACATTCTGGAACTTGGAAACTTTTATCGCTGAAAATCGCCCAATTTTTTATATAATAACCATGACTATAGGGTAGACGTATGCCAAATTTCAGATTTTTCGAAGCACTATTAAGGCAGAGAAAACAAAAATAATGCATCGAGTCTGAGTTCCTATGTACTAAATCAAATGGGAAAATTCACTGCCTTGTGGGCAGTACTTTGAGTTGACCTACAGACTTCAACTTTTGCGTACTTTTTTTTTATTATTCATCATGAAGCTAACACTCGAACTTCTTAATTTTTAGAGGAGGGTCTCAATCAATCAAGTCGAGTCACTTTTTCGTTTTGTTAAGAAGGCCTGACGTTTCGGCAGTCATGTTCTGCCCTCATCAGAGGCTGTTTATTAAAGAAATAATTACAGAAAATTTCTAGTTGTCTAACAATGTGTACAAACTATTAAAATTATGTTGAAAGTGATGTTAATGTCTTTTTTTTTATTATTTATTTGCAAACTTTTTCTGCCTTGTCCGCAGAAAATTTCGAAAACACCCTAAATAAGGACCACCCTATTACACACATATGCTAGACTCGGAGTCCGCCTAATATCGAAATAGGTACATAAATCTTATCTTTCAATACTGTCACGTATACAGGGTGATATTCCAGGGACATCGCAGTAATGCAAGTCTTGGACCGTCAGGCGGCTGATAAACATGTACGAGAAATTATCAAGTTTGCCGCTCAACTATTAGGTAGGTATAGTATTGTCGAAACACAATCCACGCGATCGTAGCCGTGGATCTTCTTTTCTTTTATTTCTCATCTACGATCTATAGCTACGATTGCGTTGATTGAATTTCGACTATACTATATCTACCTAATAGTCGAGCGGCGAACCTGATAATTCGGCGTACATGTTTATCAGCCGCCTGACGCTCCAAGACTTGCATTACTGCGATGTCCCTGGAATATCACCCTGTATATTAATAACAATATGTCAATTATTTCCCATCAAGCCACGATTCAACTTACATGGTTTTAGTTTTGGCCAATTTTCCACATCGAAACGGTCATCTTCAAATTCAACACCTCCATAGCTTAGGATGAAGCGAATAGACTCGGCTAGACCCTTGATAGGAAAGTAAGTCAGTTTGTAGGAAGGCATTTTTATTCTGGAACAGAAGTAAATTACAAAGATTTATACAACTGGTTGGACTAAAGGAAAGCACAGAATAAAACATAGTATAGCAAGAGATATAACAGCTATGCTATCAATAACTGCAGTTTATCTCTTTCCGAACAAATTAAAATATTTGTGTTCTGATTGCATGTTATCGAGCCCAGCTCTATCTCCTGCATACTTGCGATTTACTAGCACTATGTGACTGCACTTATCTTATCGTTGTAAAACACACCTCCTTTTTTTTCCACTAGGAAAATTTATGTTATATGTATGTCATACCGGGTAAAATGTATCATTTATGTAATATATTTATCCATAGAATAATTCTAGATTCTGAATGAAAGCATACATTTTATTTAAAAAAGTTTATACATAGTAAAGAAGCTGATAAGAAAAGAGTTATAATTTGATGTAGTTTTCATTTTTATCCACAAATTTTTAATTATCAGGACACAGAAATGATACATTAGTAAACAATATGATATAATTGATGGAGGACAATCTCACGAATTGAGAAAATGAAACAAATCAATGATAAACTACAAACAATTTGAAACACGTAAGATTAAACTAGGAAAATTAGTAGAGCCTGAATTAGGAGCTAAACACATTTTTTAACACGTTTATGCTGGGATAATTATTATATCTGCTAAAAAACCATTGAAAATAATATTAGTAAAGGCAACATTAAAAGTTCAGAATTATCTTCCATAATGTGAAGTATCCAACCAAATTATTGTAACGTAAGAGTACCCAACAAAAAATGTTTGATCAATCATACTATAGTTTAGTATTGGATATCGTTGGGTCGTGTCTTTTTTGGATCTACCATTAGATATATCATACCTAATTAGATATGATTGGATCCAACATTTTTCCCGGGTATATCTATAGCCGCTGTGGGTATTTTCATGCCGAGTATACAGCTATCTTTACAAAGACCTGCATAACTACAATTGTAAAGGAATTGTAGCCATTGCTGATAATTATGGCTATTCACTAGAAACCGTTACACAACAATTACCTCTATCCCGGCAATTTGTACAATATAAAGTCGGACACTGGACCTATTTCATCGTTACAAATAGCGTTGATTTCAATTGTTATAATCCGAAATTCTCTCAGGTTAGGATTGAAATCAGTGCTATTTGTAACGATGAAATAAGTCAAGTGTCCGACTACCGGTGCCGTTACCCTATAGTGGCAGTATTATGAATATTCTTATACAGTTTCAAAATATAATAGCGTATAGGGTGCCACAGAACTAGGGTTTTCTATACACATTTGATGACTTCAAAAACGAGGATATTTCGGCTATGGATTGAACCTCGACAGGGACACAGATTTGCTGACAAAAGTCCGAGTATTTAATGTATCAGTGTGACAAATATTGATTGAAAAGTTCTAGGCGGCCAACAGTTCTGCAGCTTTTTACATAATGACTACATTGTTATCTGATTGCTTAATACTCGAGTGCGATTTCAATTACAAACGATATTTCTTTAAAACAAGCAGTGTCTTTATCACCAGACCTTGTACTTACTGTGTCACGTCTGTACTTCTAGAGTCCCTGTTCATTTTCTTAAAAGGCACAAGGGGTAATTTTAGCAACACAAAAAGATTAAGAAAGAGTTTAATCAGAGGCTTCTGCAGCATATTTTCAAACATACGATATATTATATTCGCGTTTGAGTTACAACTTGATAAAGGGATAAATTGCACAGATTATACCTTAGTAACTAATGATGGAAAAACCTTATATTCTATATATGACGGATGGCTTTTGAGTCGATTTAGAGGCACATTAGTATATGCAAAGCTTGTTATCTCATCAGTGAAATTTAAGTAGAAAATATATAAGTAGAAGAAATCCTACATATGTGCAGAAAATACACTTGTTGTCATTTCAATAAGTTATCTTTGTCATATCAGACAAACTGAGCTGAAAAAAAGATTATTTGATCGAGCAAAGACAAGAGATTGAAGAACAGGTTTGATATGTAATCGCAGCAGTACGCTCAGTTTTAGATATATCTAGCTATCTATAGTATATATCATTTCCAGATATCTCTAGCTTTTATCGCTGTGTAGCCTGTCCTACTCAACAAATAATGTATTATAGAAGATCAAGGTATCACATATTGAAATCATTTTATTGATGCAAACAGTGACATGAGTCAACTAACTACATTATGTCAGAGATAACGAAGAAACTTTGATAAGGTCTAACATATGATATCATTGTATGCATACTCCCGCATTCCAGTTTACTTTTCGATAATAATCACTCAGAGGTAATGGGAGTTACTTGTCAATGATGAAAAAAAAAAAAAACAAATATAAAGCAGTGCCTGTTGGATTCTGACCCCTATGAAGCTGCATCGACATTCTTCTGTCTTCTTCTTTCCTTTATGGTTATATCAGCAAAGAAGAAGTCAGACGAATGTGTGCACAAACTTCATAAGGGTCAGATTCGAACAAATTAAGGTATAAAGAGGTATAGAATTTTTCTTTGCATAATATGATATCGATCGGACATTTTTCCATGGTTATTCATTGAATAAGGTCGTAGCATGACCTTGGGATGACTTAATATGAGTATTTCCGCCCGGCTTAATTTCGTTCGGATTCATATTGTTCAAAGTGGGGCATCCATTTCAGTTTGATTCGGGTAGAACTTGAGAAGTAGGATAAAACAGCTTGGCAAACCCATCACGAATATTGTACACTTTTGCAAGGATTGGGCGACAAAATTTGAGTTTTACTAAAACTTCGAATGATTTTCACTGTTCAGGGTATAAAACTCGATGTGTTCAGAAAAATGTATGACACGGCTAGCTTCGAGTCATGAGATTGTCGGCAGTTGGTATACACATTTGTTCTTTTCTCCGAGCAAAAGCCGGTTGGAATTTTTCCGGCTTATGAGTACAGAAATATATCGAAGAGCAACAAGCTCGAGAAGATTACTTTTCCAGACTTCATAGTTTAGTTGTATATAGTTTGCGTTCCCTTACCTATGCAATTACGACAAAGGAATATCGAGAACGTTCTTTCCGTGAACCTGCGAGCCGGTTGAACTACGCTTGCTCCCGATATAGCGTGCGATAATGTGAGCAGGGGGGCGCAACTTCGATAGGTGAACTGTTAATCACTACACGCGCGCCGCCTGTAGTTGGCTACCTACACTAAATGTTATGGCGGGTCGTTTGAACAGGGATATTAGTGCTTTCCATTACGGCTTCCATTTAGCTAAGAGAATAATTCTGATTCGGGAAAAGGATTCTTGCTATATTTGCAACCATCAAAATAGCGTTGTTTTTACGACGTTTTCTGAATTGAGTCATACAAAACAACACGTATTTTGATAATTGCAAGTACGTGCAATCAAATAAAACAAAAAACAAATTTAATTCATGATCAATTAGTATTTATTTCGAATTCAGAGGAAACGCATGTGGCAAAAACCCTTGATAATTTATTCACCAAAAGTATGGAAAAGACAGTCGTAAAAAAAGTCTAAATCAAAATAAACTGAGATTCTGAAAAATTGATGGGAAAAATGCTGAAGGCTAAAAAACCCATTAAATTTGAAACTTATGTAAATCTAATGAGTACTATTGTAGGGAAAAAGCAAAAGGCAAAAAACCCTAACCGATCAAATACTATATACAGTGACATTTAAGTAAACATTGATAAAATTATTAGCTAATACTCATAACAACCTATACAATATCGCCCTCGGGCTTGTCAAACTTAAATAATCTATTTTACTGTAAATCGGTCACCTAAACAGTTCATACTTTATATACATACATACATTAAAAGCTAAATATTTCATTATACTGTACATGGCGAACTTAACAAATTTACTTTACTACAAACTATAAACTTGATTACTTTAGTATACTGTATATATATCAAAGATCTAAATGCTACGCTGCGAGTATTTAAATCTATATGTTCTTGCCTGCCTAAATATAGAATTTTCAGAATAAAGTGCACTATCATATTTTCCTGCAAGTATCTTATTGACGTTGCCACAAAAAGCATGCACCTGCAATAAAATCAGTATTTCAAGGAATTTTGATTTCATCGCAGCTGCATGCTTTGTACAAGTGGACCAAATTACAGCTTCATTCTGGCTTAGTTTAAAATGTAGTGTTGACAGTAATTTTCTTCTGAAGCAATGGGCTGGAAGTGTAGATTTTAAGAATTCTTTACAATTCTGAACTGAAGCTATAAAAACTGAATTGACATGATGCAAGTGATGGATACCCGGAATACATATTTTACTTTCGTTATTATTCGTTTCAGAATCATCTGCCAACATACACTTTTTACACTCTGGACAGTTATTAACAAATTTCAATAATTTTTTAGCTATGCAACTCGCATCATGATTTTGCATAGGATCATAAAAAATTGAACGGGAAGTGGGCTGCGGAAGAGGATCTTCAACGGTTAACGGGAGATCGTCCATTGACTCGTCGTGAGTTTCATGAGCAGCGCTTGGATTGTCCATCATGCAACTCAAATCTCCCAACACATCACCTTGGTCGTCTTCACAGTTCGCTTTCCGTGAATGAGGAAACGAGATAGTGTTGACAACCAGCGATTGATATGCTGCAGAGAATTGTTTGCATGATGGATTGATATTACGCCAACCATGACTGCGTATCGACCCAAAAAAGTTTTCCAAGCAGTCTTGGTTGATGTTTCGTGGAGAGAAAGCAGAAAATTGTTCGTCAACAAGAAGTCGCTTCGTAATTCGGTGAAACCCATCCAATGATCTATTCCAATTTAGGAGACAGGGAACTGCCCTAACAGGATGGTGAGTTATACTATTGACGAATCGCATTTTCTGCAATCTCTTCCGAGCATCCCCCCAAAACACCACATGGTTAGAAATGAGCGTCACAGCACTGCGCAGATTGTTGCTCCTCTCTCCAGCTTTCGAAGATCCATTCACCGAATCAAAGACGTCGTTGAAAAATGTCAATACTTTGCTGGTATCAGCTGCTTCTTTGGGCATCATGGTCCCTGTTGATGTTTTGGATTCTAGAAAGAAAGAAAAAACAATGGAATTACAATTTGCATTTAAGAAAATATAAGTGGAATTGTTTTAAGTATCGAGGAATACTATTTGATATTACGTACCATATCGACCAGCCATGGCTAGAAATGTTGCACAAGTTTTACTGAAAACTTGAGCAGCATATTTGACCTTCATTTTTTTAATTGATCGCCGATCTACATGGCTTTTCGTCAGCCTCCATAGGCTCATGTTTTCTGTTTCGGCGTATAGATCTAGATTGTGGAGTAGCTCTAGGTGACTCCACTTTGCCGAATGACGCTGATTGTCGCTCTGCCCCAAAGGCACAAATTCGAGATCTTTGGTCAGTAAATTATTCCGAAGACATTTCAAGAGATGAGGAGGATCGAAAATAGGTATGATTTTCATGCCATGAATTCTAATCAGGGTGGGATCGTTTGCTACATGATTTTTCAATTTATTTCTGTGACATGCCTTCTCTAATTGATTAATGGCAGCCACGTTAGAACTGCCTTGATCACAAACTGACGCGATGACTGTTAAACCAACATTTTTCAAGACTTCTATATGTAACTTTATCAACTGCATTAATTGGGGAGTTTTTGTTTGCGAAGCACAAAATGTGAAGCTAAGGGGCATTTTAAAATTACTTTTTATACCACGAACCATAAATACAAGTGCGTGGTCAGCAAGCGTTGAAGTTCTGCGATTTCCCCAATCTTCAAAACCTATGATTTTATCTAGTTTAGTGTCATACTCTAAATTTGCTTCTAATTTCATCTCATCCCACATAAGTGTGACAAATTTATCCTGCGGGTCTTTCAATGCTTCTACTTTGTTTTTCAATGCCCTAATTACTTTTTCACTTATTCCTGAATTTAGTGGAGATTTATTTAATAAAGATGCTAATGTTCTGGTCGAAGGTAATTGAAATTGAGATTGTAGCAAACGATATCCCCTGCCTGAGGCTTTCATCCATGAAAGTGCAAGGAGTTTCTCCTCCATCGAAAAGCGTCGTCCTCGTGGCGATACACTGTTGTTTCGTACCTGCATTCTGAAAAAAATTAATTGTTTTCTGGTTAATTTCTGTGTAAAATGTTCGAGAGAATAAGATTTATATAATTTGATGGCTTGCTGCAGCCTTTGCTTGAACGTCGTAGCCCGCTTGGTACAAACAGCAACTGCAGCTCTGAGTTTCCGAGCCTTCTTCTTCAGGTACCTTTCTCGTTTGGAGAGACCTGGTAACTGAGAGCCTAGAGGTCGTTTCCGTTTTGAAGAAATAGACGGGGAAACGTCCACATTCGGTACTCTCACGTCCACATTGGGTACTCTCACAGGCTCAATCGATTGAACCGGCGTCAAACACGCTGAAAGCTGTGTATCTTCTTCATCAATTTCTTCCTGCACACCGGCACTGACAGTTAGCCGCAAACTCGGTAAAGCACCCTCTTTCAGAGTGGGCCTTTGAGTTTGCGCCAAGTAGTCAGTGCTGGTAAAATGTCGACTGCAAACACGATGTTTATTCAACTCAACTAACCCCAGGTTGAAAAGTTCGGGATTTCCCAATCTTTTTACCCAGAGGTTAGCTCTGTTTTCGTTTTTCGGGATTCGATGGGCCGTTGCTTTTCGACAATCCGTGTCACACGTGAGCACCACACACTTCCACAATGTAGTTGTCTTCCTAACAGGAGGCATCGTAGCCACAAACCGTCACTTTGCCTCTGTTATTACTTTGAAAATGATCCGAAAACTTTTTCCACTCGTCACACGATCTATACACGCCAAACGCCAAACAACAACTGTAATGGCGACGGGTAGCGTCGTGTCATGGCGTCATAATTTACGCCGAGAATGCCCGCAGGATGGCGCTGCGCGCAGCGCCGCCAGCGCCCCTTCAGTTGGCTACAGTAACTAAAGTAGCCTCACGCCTCTTAGCATAGGAGTTGCGGACCCCTGAATGTGAGAGAATTCTGAGTGGCAAGTGGCAACCTTGAAGTAGGAGCTCTCAACTTTCAAGTGGGAGTCTGGCGCAGCGTTGCCACTCTGGTAATTGAAAATGTACCAGGGCCCTGATTCCATAGAACTTATATTCCTGGAAGGGGAATAGCCCATTTGCGCAATGAGCGGCAGACTGACGCCAACATGTTGAGACAGAGATATATCTCTCTCTCCATTCCTAACGTCCAGTCCCCTCTCCGCGCATACCCCTCGCCTGAATAGTACCGTGCGAAGACTGATAGGTTAGGGTTAGCGTAAACTTATAATCTATTATGTATTACAGAAATAGTTTCGTTATACAGTACTGACAAATGACAATGGTTATAAATTCACATGCTATCACAATTATCGGTTTGACATGACATGAGAAGTGACGATGAATTTGGCGATTTGGGTAAGTATACCGTGAACTATCAGGTAGGACGAAATTCATATATTCATTATATTTCATACCATCTCATACCTCATATGAAAGAAAAAATGTATGGTTGTTTTTTAGTTTCCGAACAGGATGGTGGAGAGGAATGAAGAATGAGGAAACGCTAGAACTGCTAATAGACTTTTACATATGAAGCCTGTCTTTATTGATGTTTAAAGTGTATAAGTTTTGTGTACTTATGTCTAATAAAATCCGTTTTATGTAGATTAGAAATTCTTATTTCAATAATCATAAATATGTATACAACTTGTATGTATACAACACCCGAAAATCATAAAAGCAACAAACAATTAGGTTAGGAATCGCTACGACTAGGGCGGTGCGCGGAGAGGGGACTGGACGTTAGGAATAGAGAGAGAGATATATCTCTGTCTCAACATGTTGGCGTCAGTGCGACAGCTCCTATTCCCCTTCCAGTAATATAAGTTCTATGCGCGTGATACACCGAAATGGAAAAGTCAGAATTAGGCTGGATTCCCATGGGGCATGAATTCACGGATCCGGAACGGAATTCTAGTGACTTTTTCTATGTGTAGGTGTATACATACACGCAATATATAGAAAAAGTCACTAGAATTCCGTTCCGGATCCGTGAATTCCGGCCCCATGGGAATCCAGCCTTAGGACCCTGGCGTCCCATGGTCCGGAATATATCCGGACGGAACGCTCGGTAGCCAATGGCTAACGGTTTTCTGTTGGATCCGTCATTGATGATTGGCTACCGAGCGTTCCGTCCGGACATATTCCGGACCATGGGACGCCAGCCTTATGGTGCCGTCCCATGTAGGCCCGGATCGCCGGAATCCGGAATCACGGAACGGAACGCAGACGAAATCTAGTGGATTTCCGAATCCGTTCCGGGTCTTGAAAAACCCTGCCGTCCCATGTACCAAAACTGCACGGAACGACGGAACGGAGCCGATCCATATTTGTGCTATCCGGCTTTATTTGTTTGTTTAGATACAATTTTTGTATCAATATATGTAATTTATTTCATTAGCTTCTATGTAAGATCGAATTCTGTAACTATAATTGATTATTTCATCAAATAAAAGTTGACGTTCCGGCATTCCGTTCCGGAATTTGGGTACATGGGACGCAGGGAAATGCAAATAGACGGAACGGAACACGGAACTTGTGTATACTTCTACATGAATATAACCCTGCAAGTTGTAGAAAGACGCGTGTGTAGATACAAATTTGATCATGGATCCTCAAATGTGTCTATTAATGATGATTCGGTTATTCAAGACTTCCAAAAGTGCATCAATTTCTCAAAGCAAAATTATTTACGACTATAATTTGCGAATACCGGACGGATCCACCGTTCCGTAAAAATACGACGGAATGAAATTAGCGGAACGCGGATTCTAGTGACTTTTCCGTCCATTCCGTTCCGTGATTCCGGATTCCGGCGATCCGGGCCTACATGGGACGGCACCATTATGCCTTGTTTACGCAGCGCCGTAACTCAACTTAATTTAAGGATCGACCAATCAGGAGGCTCAATTCACCTGGCGCGTGGCCAAAGCAGCCTTGCTCCAAGGTCGAATAAAATCCGCTCTATCTACATGGGTCGGAGGCCTGAGGCTGCGGTTTCATGTAGGCCCGGAACGGAAAAACGGAACGGATTTCAGTGACTTTTTGCATGTATGGCGTGTATGTATACACCGAACATACAACGTTCCGTTCCGTCATTCCGTTTCGGCCCTACATGGGACGGCACCCTGACTATACGTGGTGCGAGCGAGACAAATATACTCCGCTGAGCTATCTCTCTCGACGCGCCCCCTAACACGGCAGTGAGCGTTTCAGTTCTATCTGCATTAGTAAACATATCTGTTACGACGAATTCGATGGACCTATTCCCAATGACAAATGAATTTGTAAATTTCCAACAGTAAATGGTTAAATAAATGGAAATATTTTACAGCAGTATTAATAATGACTCTCTCCTTCCTTTCTAAGCTTACCCGTGTGGAAATTCAATTCGGGGGCTGGCTAGGTGTTGCCTAGTTTCGCTGTTCACTAAGCGGGCGCTGAACGGGCGGGCTGCTTAGTGCCCGGCAACGCATGTAACGGTCAGCTGTACAGCGCGAGCTGGCCAGCGCCCGTCTAACATTCCCGACAAATGCTAGAAGATTTGTCGGGTCGGCTGTACAGCGCCCGGCCAGACCCCGGTTAGTTTATTGATATCAGAAAGGGTTAAAGCAAAAGTGGTATGATTGACAAAATGAAACATTTCAGGAAAATATCTTTTTTACATTCAAACTGTTGAAATGCAAAAAAAAAAAAAAAAACTTTTCTGTCCTCCGGCCGAAAAGCGTCAACTTCCGGCCCGCTGCGCTAAACGAAGTTGCCGCTTTCCGGATGCGTCGAACAGAAAATTAGTATACACACCTTGGCCAGTAAATAAGAAAGCCTCAGATCACATGTTTGTCGACCTCAGCTTCGCCTCGGCCGACAATTACATGTGATCCGAGACATTTCTTACTTTACTGGCCTAGGCGTGTAATCTACTATTTCCTGAAATGTTCAATGCTTGTCATGTTTCTTTTTGCTCTAACCTCTTTATTTTTAATATCTTCATATATTTCTCATTTATATAATCATTCATCAAAAATTGATTGAAAATAAGAAATATAAAAATTATTATCTTTTCTTCAAATTCATAGTATTTTTCATAATAATTCATGAATATCTATTAGAAGTTTATCAATTTGCTGCGTATACAAAAAAAAAAAAAAAAAAATTACAAAAAGTATTATCAAAACCATTTTAATCAGAAAAACTTTAATGTCCATTTTCTCAAAACTCAATATGTGTCGTTTGACACACGAATGCGTAACAGGGTCCATATATGGTTACCGTCGAGAATATCGGGTTAATAATGAATGTTGATCGAAATTGTAAGCATATAAATAGCTCAGCTACAATTTCGGGCTCTCCCGACTAGGGCCTAGGCAAGTTTTGATGTCAAAACGCATGCAGGGAAAATATCTGGCCTTGCTAACCGGGGGCTGCACAGCCAAACTAGAAAAAATTATTTACAGTTATGCTATCTATTGCCCGTGTAGCACCCGACTAGTTGGGCCATCTTCGGGATTGCCCATCCGGGGGCTGGGCAAACACCGGGCCTTCCCGGAGAAATTTCCACACGGGCGTATGTCACTGATTACTACAAAAATGTGAAAAACTCACCAACTGGTCCCTATATCCCAACTTTGTTCAACAGTTCAGTAAAGTTTCACGAACTACTTTTCTCCGTGTAGAAATACCGAGAAGCTGTCATCCACATCAACCATGAATCTGGCACCAAATTTCCCGTGTGGAAATTTCTCCGGGAAGGCCCGGTGTTTGCCCAGCCCCCGGATGGGCAATCCCGAAGATGGCCCAACTAGTCGGGTGCTACACGGGCAATAGATAGCATAACTGTAAATAATTTTTTCTAGTTTAGCTGTGCAGCCCCCGGTTAGCAAGGCCAGATATTTTCCCTGCATGCGTTTTGACATCAAAACTTGCCTAGGCCCTAGTTGGGAGAGCCCGAAATTGTAGCTGTGCTATTTATATGCTTACAATTTCGATCAACATTCATTATTAACCCGATATTCTCGACGGTAACCATATATGGACCCTGTTACGCATTCGTGTGTCAAACGACACATATTGAGTTTTGAGAAAATGGACATTAAAGTTTTTCTGATTAAAATGGTTTTGATAATACTTTTTGTAATTTTTTTTTTTTTTTTTTGTATACGCAGCAAATTGATAAACTTCTAATAGATATTCATGAATTATTATGAAAAATACTATGAATTTGAAGAAAAAATAATAATTTTTATATTTCTTATTTTCAATCAATTTTTGATGAATGATTATATAAATGAGAAATATATGAAGATATTAAAAATAAAGAGGTTAGAGCAAAAAGAAACATGACAAGCATTGAACATTTCAGGAAATAGTAGATTACACGCCTAGGCCAGTAAAGTAAGAAATGTCTCGGATCACGTGTAATTGTCGGCCGAGGCGAAGCTGAGGTCGACAAACATGTGATCTGAGGCTTTCTTATTTACTGGCCAAGGTGTGTATACTAATTTTCTGTTCGACGCATCCGGAAAGCGGCAACTTCGTTTAGCGCAGCGGCCCGGAAGTTGACGCTTTTCGGCCGGAGGACAGAAAAGTTTTTTTTTTTTTTTTTTGCATTTCAACAGTTTGAATGTAAAAAAGATATTTTCCTGAAATGTTTCATTTTGTCAATCATACCACTTTTGCTTTAACCCTTTCTGATATCAATAAACTAACCGGGGTCTGGCCGGGCGCTGTACAGCCGACCCGACAAATCTTCTAGCATTTGTCGGGAATGTTAGACGGGCGCTGGCCAGCTCGCGCTGTACAGCTGAGCGTTACATGCGTTGCCGGGCACTAAGCAGCCCGCCCGTTCAGCGCCCGCTTAGTGAACAGCGAAACTAGGCAACACCTAGCCAGCCCCCGAATTGAATTTCCACACGGGCCGTCTTACATTTTTGCAGGCTGCCGCTCAGGCCTTCCTTGACTCGCTTGGGGATTTGAACTCAGGTCCTCCCGCTCCATAGTCTCGAGTGCTGGCACTACGCTACTACTGTCGGTGGGTGGGTGGGTGACGCCATTTTGAGGGTGACGTCAGGGGTCCGAGAGAGTGACTCAGACTCCCCCTTCACCACCCTCACACGGACACAGGAGGGTGCGTGTGTGTGTGTGCGTATACGTGTGCACTGACACGCGTTGGTCCAGAACCCACCTGGAGTATCTACTGATGATAGCCACTGTTGTCTTCCGTTCGCCCCGGTTCGCCGCGGTTTGGTGCGCGCAGGCCTTAAGTCGAATATATTGAGAAAAAAAGTCGCAAGTGATGTTAAAATAAACGTGCAGCCAAGTAAATATTAGACTCAATAGATATTTATCGAAACCTTTTACATGATCATGGGCAATATCTTGTAACAAATTTTATATTTGTTAAACGTTTTTACTCTATAATCTATTGTAACGTATTCGGCCTATAGCCAAATAGCCGAACCGTTCATAGTATAGAACTTCAACACATAGAAGCAGTTCAATACGCGTTACCGTCCTCACGCATCATCGAACATCAGTTATGACGTCACGACGAATATAAAAGGCGACCATCTCACTACTCGGGAGCGGACTCGTGCCATAGCGGCGTACCGACTCATATCGTTAATCTATTTAAGGGGAAATGAAAGCTGATTCCGCGCGACGGGGTGCCATCTATCGGATTGGAATTTTCGGGAGCCCGTTTCTCAGCTAAAACACATCCGATCGATGTGAAATTGATATCAATGAAGCAGAAGAAGTGTACGGAGGGCATGACTCTCTTGGATTTCCAAAAAACGAAAAGGAACGAAAACGAAAATTTCAATCCGATAGATGGCACCCTGTCGCGCAACAATCAGCTTTCATTTCCCCTTAAATTCACAAATTCTCTCTTAAGGGGAAATGAAAGCTGATTCCGCGCGACGGGGTGCCATCTATCGGATTGGAATTTTCGGGAGCCCGTTTCTCAGCTAAAACACATCCGATCGATGTGAAATTGATATCAATGAAGCAGAAGAAGTGTACGGAGGGCATGACTCTCTTGGATTTCCAAAAAACGAAAAGGAATGAAAACGAAAATTTCAATCCGATAGATGGCACCCTGTCGCGCAACAATCAGCTTTCATTTCCCCTTAAATTGAGCATAGCTAACCCAAAAGCGGGCAATTAAGTAAAATAAACTCAAATTGTATAAGCTAAAGCAGCATTTCAATTAAATTCAAATAAATTATCAGTATAAGCTAAAGCAGCTTCTCATATATAATAAAATCAAGATAAATTCTAGAAACCAAGCAAATAAACCAAAGTCCGGCCATTGAGGCATCGCAAATTAGAAATTAAGTTAGGTTAAATAAAAGGAAAACAAATTCGGATTATTAATTTTCAATTGAACATTATTTTTTTGTATTATTTTGTAAATAGATTCAAACAACGACGAATTCCAAAATTATTAAAGAAAATAGGAAGTGATCTAATGATCACACAAATTATCAGAAACCTGAGCTTTATCTTCCTATTTTCTTATAACCTTTTCTTTTTAATAAACTTTATTTTTCAGCAACTTCAAATCATTCATAGCTAGATATCAGTATCGGTGAGTCTTACTGACACAGCACGGTAGCTCTATAGCACCTACCTTCGTCTGTGAAAGTTCGACATATCCCAGATCTGATTAAAGCGGTATTGGTGCGTCAAATTCAACAGCAAGATAGCTCTATAGCACCTATCTAAGTCTGGGGAATTTGACATATCCCAGATCCGCAGGGTAATTAAGGGTTTTTTCAACTTTTCCCAGAGGAGCTCCAAATATCATAACCCGTGACAAAGAACTCACGCGAACTAGCATAATTTCACTAGCCTTCAGCTGGTGAAACATATGCAATAAGTTACACTATTTTATAATCTTTGTTTTATAATCATATATTTTTGTATAAGAAGTATTTCATGCCAACTCCACCAATGCCTTTCCCTCACCATTTTTTATTTGATTCATAATTTTTCATACAGTTACCCCAACTCTAACGCCCACGCATGAATTTTTTTAGATTTCTTTTTCGAATCGTTATTTATTCATGAACTTTCGAAACGTCCAACAGAAAGGCACTTTGGATTTTTTTGAAAAAAAATCTTAAAAATTCTGTGTCTGAAGACGATCATTTTGACCCCTATTCGAAAGTGGAATAGTACTTTTCGATACTATTGCGAGAGTGTCGATTCTCGAACGAGTGTGAAGTTTTTCGCCCGAGCGAAGCGAGGGTGACAATCACACGAGTCGAGTAGTAGATTTCGATACGAGAGCGAAATGTGAGGCGTTTATAGGTGTGTCCGATGTTTTCAGCACGAAGTGAGTGCTGAAGACATCGGACAACCCTAAAAGTCTCACTTCGCGGGAGTATCGAACGCTATTTTTTATAACAAATGCATGAAAAAAATGCTTGTGGGGCTCTGTTGTCAATGTAAACAACCATACCAAAAACATCGAATCGATTCAGCAGTATACACGGAGATAGCGCGTCGTCCGGGATGAATGATTTAATGATTATAAAATGCTCTTGTTCGCACGCCGTGCGTACAACAAGAATCATGTTGTGCACGCTCGATGTGCGCAAAACGCAGTGCGCAGGTTTGGCATGCAATATTGTTTCATGTTAGCATCGTCTACTCCATACCCCGGCACACTAATTAGTCGAAAGAGCCTAAGCTGTAAATCCACTTAACCCGTTCACCGGCACTAATCCTTTTAATGCCATTTCTTGGATTTTGGCAGGCATGGGTAGTAGGGTGAGCCAAAAAAACTAACCAATCGAATCTATGGGTTAAAATGAACCTATATACCGAGAAAAAAATTCCCCTGCAAGGCAGGATTTTTAGCTCAATTTTAAAAGGTGGCGCTCAGCATTCAAAGTTTCCCATTTAAATAACACGGGAAAAAATCTTTTTTCATTAAAAATACCATAACTTTTGAATCGTTTCGGATAACATGTTTTACATCGCGGATTCTTGTAGAGCATAAAATTTCCTAAGAAATCAATCTTAGGGTGATTTTTTTCAATTCAAAAATTAGTATATTTAAAAGCTTTGAAAAGTGAAAAAAATCAAAATTCAGTGCATATTTTGATTTTTTTCACTTTTCAAAGCTTTTAAATATACTAATTTTTGAATTGAAAAAAATCACTCTAAGATTGATTTTTTAGGAAATTTTATGCTCTACAAGAATCCGCGATGTAAAAAATGTTATCCGAAACGGTTCAAAAGTTATGGTATTTTTAATGAAAAAAGATTTTTTCACGTGTTATTTAAATGGGAAACTTTGAATGCTGAGCGCCACCTTTTAAAATTGAGCTAAAAATCCTGCCTTGCAGGGGAATTTTCTTCTCGGTATATAGGTTCATTTTAACCCATAGATTCGATTGGTTAGTTTTTTTGGCTCACCCTAATGGGTAGGGATGTGCAGGTATAAAAAGACCCGGACGGTCCGACGCAATTTTTGCAGTCCCAAATAGACCGCACACCCCTTTTATTTCCCCTGAACGCTGCCCGTGCCATCGAACTTTCCGGTACGGACAAGTGAGCGTTTTCAGGTAGACCGAAGGGACTTACGGTCCTAGTAATTGACATTTAAAGCCAGGTTGGCGCTGAGCGCCCGGCGGTGCCGGGCCCTGGCCTAAAACGTACTGGCAGGAATTAAAAAAAAAAAAAAAAATGAAAAATGGCGAGAGTCACGGCCAGGTCGAAATGACCTGGACGGTGGACCCCTCATTTATAGTATGTACCCGTTAATATAATATTATCAATAAATCATTTTATTCGTCTACTCAGTTTCGTATACAACATTCTTATAATAGTTTACAATAAGTACATAATATACCGATTGCCTAATATCGCTGCCGTTTCTATCAATAAAATTTGATAAAATTGAATTGAAGAACTGTGATAGGAATTGCGCATAAATTGTCATTTTCTTCCATTCCATTATTTTTTTTCTTCCCAGGAATAACAGTTGTTCAATAAATATATATCGATATAGAATTCGTTTTATTATTAATTTATTAATTGTTCTATCCATTGTAACGTTGATTATAACTTCTAATTATAATAGGTACGTCTTTATAACTTATCCAATTGAATTACCTTGTACGATTGATTGTATATAACTTATCTCAGGTTTCGTTTTTGCGTCCCTTGCGAATATAGTACATTATGTCACTAGGCCGATGAAGTATTTTCCGACGAATTTGAGTTTATAATCCGAGCCGAAGGCGAAGATTAAGTATAATGAAATTCGTCAGAAAATACTTTATGGGCCATAGAATATATACAATTTTATGTGTCCAGGCCAAAAACCGCGTTCAAACCGAGCGAAGTGAGGTTAGAATCGCGGTTTTTCGGGCCTAGACACATAAAATAGTATTCAACTACATATTCAATTTGTACGAACAAACTATTGACATCAACACTTTTTCCGTACAATTTTGACTAAAAAATGTAGAAAATAATAGGTACTGATAACATTTGGTCAACAGCGCGAATGAACGACATATAATATGTTATGTTTATAATATATATACTGGGAGTATTCTCGGAAACGCACCGTAGGAAAGGGAAAACGCCTGCATACAGGCAATTTTGAAGTCAAACGATTAGGTTTTATTTCGCATATTGCGTGCCCATTGGCTACACGTGCGTGGGAGCAAAACCTAATCGCTTGATGTTCGAGTTTCCTGTATGCAGGCGTCTTATGGAACGTTTCTACGAATACTCCCGGTATATACTATGAGGACCATCGCACAGATAAATGCATACCACCGGCTTACGACTAAGACCTTCGGTATGGCCCATGATTGGGTGATCCTTACGGTTAATAATTACGATATTTCTGTTGTATTAAATTCTCTGTGTGATGGCTCTTATGCCTATATGTATGATTCTTTGTTATTCTACTCATACACTAGCTATGGTACTAACTAAAACATCTATTTATCTAGATAATTATGATAATCATTGTCCAGCCGATTTGTTGCTAGAGGAATGTTCAATAACATTTATTATAATATAATATTTTTCTCGTATATTTGGAGACTACAACAGTTGTACAATCTTTAGAATCCGAAGATTCAGCAATAGTTTATTCACAAAAACGTGAAAAATCTTTTAAAAAAATTTAATACAAAAAGATTTAGCAGTAACAGAATTTTGTAAGTACCAGAAGGTATTGAATGTTGATAGTCAAGTTTCATTATTGAACAACCCTATACGTTTAATACTAGGCCTCTTCTTCATCCTACCTGCATTTTCCGATCAAAAGCTCACTAATGGGTCCTTATCCTAAATCTAAGGTAAAAACATTTGAACAGCCAACAACATCATACAACAATCCACTGTTGTTGAATTTTCAGGTTACATATGCTGACGTCATTTATATTTCATCTATCAGACCATTTGATGATGGAGATAATCGATGAATAGTAGACTGTTTCAAATGAAACAAAGTTTTTTTCTTCACTTCCCACGGATGAAGCAGTTCGGGGCAGATATAAGAAAGAATTTGCACCGAAGCAAGTGCAGAAATAATTTTTTTTCAGCTGGCGCCAAGCATTTTTCTTTTTTCCATTGATTTAACATAAGAACTTCCCTAATTTTTTTTTTAATAGTGAATTTGATGATCGAAAATCATCTTCATTCTGTGGAGACAATTCGAGAGAGATGTTAAATACCAGCTATAGATGTTATTGACGATCGTTGTATGGAAACAAACATTGTAAGATCCATATATTATTCTTTAATGTTGAGTATTTCATGGGAAAAAATGGCTACAGTTTGTTTCCATGCAACGATCGTCAATAACATCTATAGCTGGTATTCAACATCTCTCTCGAATGGTCGGGAAAGAATGAACATGATTTTCGAATATAAAATTCGATATTGAAAAAAATTTAGGGAAATTCCTATGTTAAATCAATGGAAAAAAGAAAGATGCTCGACGCCAGCTCAAAAAAAAAAAAAAAAAAATCATTTCTACACCTGCACGGAGAAAAAAGTGTGGCTCTCATCACTAAACGGTATCGTGATCACCACGATACTCTTGTCACTATACGCTATATACGGAGAGCGTCCATTCACTGTTTTGCGATTATCACGATCCACATGGATCCCGATATCGTACGTCTGTATTGCAATGGTAGCGATTCCGTTTCCCTATAATAACTATCTAATGACTCAGGCGTGTGACGATACTACAGAAAGCCGAATAATTTGAATATTGCTAAATATTATACCGTCAAAATTTGAGGTTAAA
This sequence comes from Tenthredo mesomela, assembly GCA_943736025.1. Lineage (NCBI taxonomy): Eukaryota > Metazoa > Arthropoda > Insecta > Hymenoptera > Tenthredinidae > Tenthredo > Tenthredo mesomela. The sequence goes on along the minus strand of OX031020.1, from coordinate 16,278,568 downwards.
ATGGATTAATTTCTATATCAAACTTTCAATCCAAAAAGTAGCACCAACTTTTCTAGCTTCTACTCTGAGTTTATTGGTCACCCAATCGTCCATTACACTGTCAATTAATAAGCAATCATTTCATCACTTGTCTACATGTTGTACGATACACGAGGCGAGTATTAGTTTTGAGAACTTGGTTATGAGTGGTGGCGCTGGAGGCGTGGATCGCGATTATCACGATCCGTTGAAAAGCTATTGTAAGGATATGAAGTATAGAGCATATTGGTATATAGTATCGTGATGAACACGAAACCGTTTAGTACCAATCACAATACTACGTTCGCTATCCGTTAGATAGCTACGAGAGCCATACTTTTTTCTCCGTGTGCTTCGGTGCAAATCATAGACATATAAGAATAGACCACGCGACCAGCCCCAGAAGTCGGGAGAGCGATAGAAAGAGAAAGTTGCACATGGGGCCTCTGTGTCTCTCTCTAGTCGCGCATGCGCGGGGCACTCTACTCATTCTCTATTTCATTCTCACTCATTTCTTACTAAAAGAACGCTCAGCGCGCATGCGTGACTAGACAGAGACACAGAGGGCCCATATGCAACTTTCTCTTTCTATTCCGCTCTCGCATCCACCAACGGGCAGCCTCCGTTACTCGCACGGTCTATTCTTATATGTCTATGGTGCAAATTCTTTGCTATATCTGCCCTGAACTGCTTCATCGGTGGAAAGTAAAATAAAAAAAAAACTTTGTTTCATTTGAAACAGTCTAATGAATAGTCGTTTGAAATATACCACATTGTCAGGGATTTTTTTATCCAAACGAAATATGTTGTTGTTATACCAACCCAAAGAAATTTGAGTTCAAGTCATGGTCTTTCCGAAACAAACAGTGAAAAAAAAAAAAAAAAAAAAAGAAACAAGTGCTGTACGAACCATTCTTCAGAAAATATTAATTATTCTTCCGATCAATGCGTGTAACTTTGGCATGATTTCGGTTGGGAGTTTTCCTCAGAATAAGCAGAATCGGAGAAAACGATGACTCAAGCTCACATTTTTTGAGATATTAGACCAGTATATTTAATTTGTACAAAAATCTCTACTTATACGTGTTATACTTTGATTGACTATTCATTCAAGGTAATTTATCAACTAGGAATAATTCTTGTGCATAAAGAGACCAAAACATAGGATTTCTACAAACTGTGATCTCTTTATGAATGAAATGTCCTAATTATAGTCTAGATATATCGTGAATCTCAATTGAAGCTTCTTTAGTAAAGAAAAAAAAAAAAAAAAAACAAAAACAATATCATTACTATAGTAGCAATTCTGAAGATGTTGAAGAATGATTGATATAATATACAAATACAGCATGACAATCCTTCGCTGAGAAACACGATATTTAAAAATTCAACAACAATTTACAAATATAAATTTAGATACGTAGAATATATTAATATATGTTAATATATATTATATACCTATATATATTTTATATATGAAGTATTCCATACCAACTCGACCAATGATTTTCCCTCACCATTTTTGATTTGGTTCATAATTTTTTCTACGGTTACTCCAACTCTAACACCCACTCGTGAATTTTTTCAGATTTTTTCCATTAACCGTTATTTATTCATGAATTTTCGAAACTTCAAACAGTGCGACACCTTCGATTTTTGTGAAAAAAATCTAAAAAATTCTACTTTCGAAGACGATCATTTTGACCCCCATTAGAAAGTGGAAACTCTTTTCGTTATGTTTATATTGCTTATTTAAGAAAAAATTATTTCGTAAATGTGGTGGATAATGGCTCCCAGAATTTTTTCAATGCAAATTGAAAAATGAATTGTATCTTCAGGATAATGGGTCGTAACAATCAGAGATACGTTTGATTTTACTTTCGAAAATTTTAATCGTCGTACAATAAATTATTTTCATTCATTTTCCTAAATTATAATGCTCCGCGAGTGCGACATTATACTATATTGATGTGAGCATGCATTCGACGTATCACATTGAAAACATTCTGCGAGCCATTATCCACCACGTTTACGAAATAATTTTTTCTTAAATAAGCAAAATAAACATAAGGAAAAGAGTTTCCACTTTCGAATGGGGGGTCAAAATGATCGTCTTGGAAAATAGAATTTTTGAGATTTTTTTCAAAAAAATCGAAGGTGTCGCACTGTTTGAAGTTTCGAAAATTCATGAATAAATAACGTTTAATGGAAAAAATCTGAAAAAATTCATGAGTGGTTGTTAGAGTTGGAGTAACCGTAGAAAAAATTATGAACCAAATCAAAAATGGTGAGGAAAAATCATTGGTCGAGTTGGTATGGAATACCTATCATATATATCCATCTAAAATATCTATAGGGATCAACAGATGACGTATTATATATTATTTTACAAAAATATTCAAACATCTACCTAGCAGATGCATCCATCTACACCTATGTACGGTGATTAATTATGTATACTTCACCGACGAATATCAGCTGACCGATTGATTAATCATTGGTCCGCTACCAAGAACTGTTCATTGTACGAAGCCTTGGGTTATGATTTTGAGGAATTTTTGAATGCATGTAGTACGTACCCAGTAAATACGAAGATCAATTACGTAACGGTTACATATCTGGTACGTAGTAATGTCCGCAACAGACATGTAACAGGGCCATACACATCGCTGGTATGGCGCCGGTATGTGTATGTCCCATGTTACATGTTTGTTGCGGACATTACTACGTACCAGATATGTAACCGTTACGTAATTGAATTTTGTGTTTACTGGGTAATATCATTCGTCGATTTCAAATAAAGCTTCACAACCTTTTGAGTTGTAAAAGAGTTGCTGAGTTTCTCAAAACAAGGTTTTATTTACGAAAAGGATGTGACGAGGTAGAAGAAATTATAGGAGCCACTTTTCAAACTTTTTTGGGTGAACTAGTATATTCGCGGAAATAATTTCGGAGTTATGGGCATGAGTCATGAAAAGCTTTTGGTGAAAGTTGATTCCAGAAATTATCTTTACAAACTGTTGTCTCGTAAAACGACAAATTATATACAATTTGAGATCCGTTTCACTTGAAGCGGTCTAAAAAATATCCCCAAACTGTTGATGGTATGTTTGCCCCCATAGGTATTTTGTCAACAGCAGTGTTGCGAGTCACTAATTACATTTGTAATGGAATTACTCATTTAATTACCCATTACTTTGGTAATGTGTAATTAAACCGAGTTTAATTACCCATTACTTTGGTAATGTGTAATTAAATCGAGTTTAATTACCCATTACTTTGGTAATGTGTAATTAAATCGAGTTTAATTACACATTACCAAAGTAATGTGTAATTAAATGAAGTTTATAATATCCCAGATAACAATATTCGTGGCATATGCGACGCAATACGCACCCACGCGTGCGGGTCTATCCGCACGACGTGCGCGCAGATCACCACGCAACTGAGTCATCAATTGATGTACATATGCCTCGCACGACGTGCCTGTCGCATCCGTGCGGGCATGATGCGGGCACGTAGTGCGAGTGCATTGGGACTTGTAAATACGTTCATTGAAATTGTAAAATCAAAAATAAAATTAATTTCTCACAACATTTTTATTGAAAATAGTAATATCACATTTATATATAAATAGTAAGAAGAGCCGCGGTGGCGCGTGGACAAGAGCCCCGACTACGAATAGATAGATCGCGGGTTCGAATCCCCCCTGGCACCACTGAGATTTTCAATAGAAAATACTCATATGCCTCAACCGCGGCTCTGGTGGTTTGGATCCCACCTAAAACAGTAGAGCCAGTCAAGGTGCAAAGTTGGAAGAAGGAGGAAAAAAAAAAAAACAGAGAAAGAGGAAGAGGGGAGGGAGCACCTTGACTATAGGGAAAAAAAATAACGAAAAAAGGTCGAACCCCGCGGGGAGTACCTGGGAGAGCCCAAAGCAAACCAATACTATATAAATAGTAAGATAGTACATAGGGGGTATTCCACGTGAACCGGGCCGGTTTTTGGCAAAAAAAAAGTAAAAAACGGGAGGCTGGAAATTTTATCACTTCTTTGTGACACTTTGAAGTAATTTTGGTGAAAATTTCAGGGCAATTGGTGTGACCCTTCGGTAGAAGAACAAAGAAATCGCATATTTTCAAAGTTTTACATGTTCAAGAATTCCAAAAATATTTGAAGTGCTACATATTTCGAAGGAGCTCATTTATGCGCGTAGAATGCACTATGGGAAGTTATGATTTTGTTCATGCATGGCTGAGATAAGTGGAGTTGAAAATGTGGTAATTAAATTTTTGGCATAATTATGACAGCGATATAAATTGAACCAATTATTTTCAAGCTCTGTAACTGTTGGGGGGCATCTCATGTAGTAACAAGGAATCTGAATTTGCATTGGCGTCAAATTCGATGACCTCAGGCCAAAAACTGGTCCGGTTCACGTGGAATACCACATAGATATTATATATCTATAGGGGTAAGCGGGGCAAAGAGGGCAGCGGGGCAAAGAGGGCACGTCGGCCAAAAAAAAAAAAAAAAACAATTCTTGGAAAATTTTCGACTTTTTTTTTTCAAGAAAAATCGTTTCCCGAAGAAATTTAATTTTTTTGAAATTTAATTTAGAAAATTTGGCGGGGGTGCCCTCTTTGCCCCGCTCGCCCCTATATATATTATTCCACGTTATACATAAATATATAGGCGGATATGACTTGAAAAAAAAAAAAATTAAAATCACATTTTTGACTATCGCTTTGATATGTCGTTTGACGTAATATTTTTCTTCGATCAGTACTCGCAAATCATTTTTAATTTAACTCATGGTACGTTTATAGGTTATTTTCTGGATTATATAATATTATAGCTCATCAACATTTTAACATCCAATTTGATTTTGTAATGATTATTTTAACTCTATAATATTATATTATAATATTATATATAATATCATATTATAATATTATATATAATATCATATTATATTTACTGATGGTGCAGTGCGACGCATTACGCTCGCACTGAGATGCGTCTCATGTCGTGCGACGCATTACGCTCGCACTGAGATGCGTCTCATGTCGTGCGACGCATTACGCTCGCACTGAGATGCGCCTCATGTCGTGCGTGCGAAAATGCTGCGTTTTCGCACGCACAGCGTGCGTCGCACGGCGTGCGGGTAACGTGCGACGCACGATTGTTATCTGGGATATGTTTAGTTTATATAAATGAAGTTTAAGAATATATATCAATGTAATGTGTAATTGAATAAAATTTAATTACACATTACCAAAACTCGATTTAATTACACATTATCAAAGTAATGTTATTAAATCGAGTTTAATTACACATTACCAAAGTAATGTGTAATTAAACTCGATTTAATTACACATTACCAAAGTAATGTGTAGTTAAATAAAAATTCAATTACACATTACGAAAGTAATGAGTAATTGAAAAAAATTTAATTACAATTTTCACAACACTGGTCAACAGTATAGGACGAAACGATGGATGACTTTTCAGGATGGGATTTATACTATATACACACAAATTGGAAACTCTGAAGTGTGATCGACCGATGATGAATCAATTTGATTTTCTTCATTCGTAAGGCATCGGATATGGAATATGATGTGACATCATATTGGTTCAATCAATGTAATGTGGAATAAAAAATACCATTGTATGCAGTATTGCAGAGCAGAAAAGGATCCCCTGCATATAGACAACCAAAAGTTTTCATGTTTGCTGTCTTGTTAAATTCGTCTACTTGGCAAATACAGCAGCATGGATTTCCCGAAATAGTAAGCCTTGTTGTCCTAGGTAACTAAGTATTTCTAGTAAAATTCTTGCTATCCATAGATACAGTGAATGTTCATCTTTTCTTCTGTAGGATGACATTGCATTCGATTTTGAAGGGTTTTAAATAAATAGAGACGTGATTGGTCAATTGAATCCATTTGTAAAATAAGAAGAATACCGGAGAACAAAAATCTATGCTCAGAAGAACATCCTTGAACCTCAACCCAACGCAAGTGTACCTTAGAAGAAATAGGATAACTTGCGATCCAACCGAAATCTACAAACGGCTCGATCTATATTTGTAAGAATAATGAAACACTTTTATTCAGTCGAACAGTACCTTTTTTTAGCTCAATTAGCATCTAGAGGAATTCCAACCAGGATATATTTAACAGAAGAATGAAGCCCATTGATAAGCGCATTGTCTGATTAAACTTGTATGCTTTGGCATTCGAAGGATTTAAATCAAATGGAAATACTTGCCTAGTGTTTATCATGTAGGTACAGGACAGTGTTGCAGGTTTTGGAAGCCTGTGAACTTTCATTGAAAACGACAAGGTGAACTTTTCATCAATTAGCTTCAAAGCCCACTTTATACCAACACGCGAGATATCTCGCAACGATTTCTAAGATGGCCTTGGAACGACAAACTTTCCATTGTTCACTTCTAGCTATAATATCTTCGTGACGTAAGCATTAGGTTGACGAATTTTGAAAAGGTAGCAAGACAATAGTTCCTCTTTCTTATCTTCGTCCAATATCTTGTGTGATCTCCGCGAGAACTACTTCGGGGTCGTTTAAAATTCCGTCTGTGGTCTCTTGGTAAGCCATTCGGCAATTTCTGGTAGCTCGTGAACGCGCTGTTTAAGTCCCCTCAAAGCCGGGTATCCTTCGAGCGCAGCTGGGCCAAAGATCTGCTCGAAATTCTCCAATGCCACAGCGAATACAAAATCCGTCCACGTAGTCTGTACAATAATCATGAAAAACTAAGGTCAAGTTGGAAAAAAAAAAAATACGAAAATCGCGCATAGAAAATTTAAGGTGCCACAGTAGTGGCATGTCCTTTATATATATATAAATATATATTTTGTGACGTCAGAATCGTGAAATACGAGGAATTTCGTCGACAAATTGAGCCCAAACGAGGAAACGAATGCCGTGGGAATTTTTTTTTTTATAGAAGCCTAAATTAATCTGTAGGGCGCGTGCTTAGTGATTTTCAGCGTAGATTACCCAGTAATGTGTATTCCGAATAAACAAAAATGACAAGACGTTTATACATATCCAACAGGGCGGCATCACAATCCGGCCATTACCGACTTGTCGTATTTTCGCCGCATCCAGGAGATTAAAACGTTTATCACTCAATACAAGGAGCAAGCGCCCTGTAGAAATACACACTTGTTTCAGGAAAACTTATTTCACCTATCTGCGTTCCGTAAATAAGGCTCAATTTGTCGACGAAATTCCTCGTATTTGACGTCTCGGTATGACATATGAAGGATTCTTTCTCAAGTGGGCCACCCATTTTCGTCGTGGTCTCGAATTGATTTCGTTACTTCCTCCAATGATTACCCTCCTTTTCAGGAGTTTTGCTGATTTTTTGCAGATTTTTAGCACTGGCAGGAGCGTAGATATATTAAATATCTGGATAATCTATTTATTTTACGTATTTATAAATTACTGATAGTGAAAGAAAAATCAAAATACATGAAAGTTATGTTTTTTCATCAGCTTTCAGGTAAAAATATTTTCAATTTTAATAGAATGACAGTTAGGGCTAAAAATGCCAAAAAACCCAGAAAAAATGCGAAAAAAAGTGGTTTCAAGTTTTCGGGCCGCTTTGATTTTAATGAAAAAATTCGAGAAAGACTCTCTCATTGCTCAGAGTTTACTGTGTAAATCTTATTATGGGACCGCCATCCTTCCTAAAGCGTTCCAAGTTGTCATACGAACAAAAACAATCATTGGGCTATCTTCGGATGGTTTCTTCTTAGGAAGGAGTGGCGGTCCCATAATAAAATTTACGCAGTAAACTCTGAGCAATGAGAGAGTCTTTCTCGAATTTTTTCATCCAAATCAAAGCGGCCCGAAAACTTGAAACCACCTTTTTTCGCATTTTTTCTGGGTTTTTTGGCATTTTTAGCCCTAACTGTCATTCTATAAAAATTGAAAATATTTTTACTGGAAAGCTGATGAAAAAACATAACTTTCATGTATTTTGATTTTTCTTTCATTATCAGTAATTTATAAATACGTAAAATAAACAGATTATCCAGATATTTCGTATATCTCAGTGCTAAAAATCTGCAAAAATTCAGCAAAACTCCTAAAAAGTAGGGTAATCATTGGAGGAAATAATCAAATTAATTCGAGACCACGACGAAAATGGGTGGCCCACTTGAGAAAGAATCCTTCATATATCTATCGAAAATCTGTGAATTGACGGCAGTTCTGTGGCACCTTAAGGCCAATAAAACTTATAGGAACGAAATTCAATATGAAAAAATACTGCTCATTGCAGACAAATATACTTACAGTCTTTCCAACGGAGTATCCATCGTTTTCGGCAACAGTCTGCTCAAACTTGTTTAGATAGAATGGAATTGTTTCCTTAATAAGTCGTGCTTTCTTTTCTTCCTTTTTGAAGGGGTCTAGCTCGGTGCGGTACTGCCATAGTACTAAAATTGGAAGAGAGGATTATAATACATAATGATATTCATAGCTTCAGTAATTATATCATCTGACTGACGCTATGATGCTAATCTAACTTTGCTTGAGATCTCCCAGGGTGTCTACGAGGACGTCGCACAGCATTGACTCCCATTCGTCTTGGCCTGCTAAACCGTGTTTTCTGGCTAAGTATCTGGCCACTGCGTTGCTCTGGGCGATAGGTTTTCCATCGATTTCTAGTATGGGTAACATCCCGTACAACATAGCTACCAGACAGAGAGATTTTTTCAATTAATTTATCAACTCTATAAAAATTCACGGTAGGAAATCACCGTCAGTATATTTTCGTCTTTTCTACGTTGAATACTTGTCCTCTTTTCTTGTTGAATACTTGTCCTCGGATAATTTGTATACGTGAAACGAATGAAGTAAGAATATTTGAATCATATTTTAACAATTTGTGTGCAATTTTACACAAATTCATTAATATAGCTAATCATTTTTTGTTCCACCGTCTTCGGTGCGGGGTAAATAAAAGTTAGCTGAGGTTAGGAAGAAGATAATGTCCATAAATTTCGTCAAATTTCATAATTTCTACAAAAATTGAGGGCATACTTTTTTTGAGCTCGGGCCAACGCTCTTTCGGCACTCGCTCGTCGACATAGGGGATTCCTGTTACCGCAAAGATGTACCGGATATGTTCGGCTCTCCCGCGGGCGTTGAAATAAATCAGCTTGTAATCAGGTTGTTGCTCCTCCGCCATGTTATCTCTTAATTGATCTGCAACATCAAATAATCATATTAATGTTCTACGCAAAGGCAGTAGAATAATATAGAAAAAAAAAAAAAAAAAAAAACTAGCCGTTTGCTAGGAATGCATTTTTCTCCGCGAATAACCAACATAATATGACCAAACTAGTCTCGATATAATCCTGAAACATATGCCACGGAATTACTAAATATCGGGAATATGTCTCGACTTAACCGTTATACTACAGGGTACGGCATCAATATATACCTACCAATATTTCTAGACCCCAAGTTACGTATACGTACCCTCATCAACCGCGTAAATCGAAAAGCCGAAGCTTTGACAGTGAACTTTACTCATCTCGTAATTTATGTATACCCGGAGTAAGGTCCGATACTAGAAAATGATGCTAGTAAGACTCTGCGAGAGTTGCTCAATGCATAGATATACCCGAGGGGCTATTCACTTCAATTTTGGGTGTACAAGTGACTTCCGACTTCCATAGATTTCCATTGATTACCAATGACATCCAAAGACTACCAATGACTACCAATGACTACTAATGACTACCAATGACTACCAATGACTACCAATGACTTCCAATGACTTCCAATGACTCCATAGTGACTTCCATTATGACTTCCAAGGACTTCCATTGACTACCAATGACTTCCAAAGACTACCAATGACTATGAATGACTTTCAATGACTTCCAATGACTTCCAATGACTCCATAGTGACTTCCATTGACTTCCAAGGATTTCCATTGACTACCAATGACTTCCAAAGACTACCAATGACTACCAATGACTACCAATGACTACCAGACTTCCAATGACTTTCAATGACTTTCAATGACTCCATAGTGACTTCCAAAAGACTACATGTGACTTAATAGTGACTTCCAATGACTTCCAATGACTCCATAGTAACTTCCATTGACTTCCAAGGACTTCCATTGACTACCAACGACTTCCAAGGACTACCAATGACTACCAATGACTTCCAAAGACTTCCATTGACTATCAAAGACTACTACAGACTTCCAAGGACTTCCAAAGACTTCCGAGACCAGTGTACATAGGACTTCCCAAGTGAATAGCCCCTCGGATATACCTATACAGTTTGATTTATTTCCAGTAGTAACGAGAAATTGGCGTGCAGGTCAGCGTTGATTATCTTTCGTAAGCCAGCTCGCCAGGCGAGATAAGCTACGCCGCGGACGGGATAATTGTTCGGAAATAGGACAGGTACGCGTGCGGGGAATATTTATTGCAATGAGAAATCGATTGGACAGCGAGCATCGAATATGATAAAAGTTTGACTTCTTTCACGTTAAATCAAGCGGTTTTTGAGAAAAATTAGGTCTAGCTGTTTCTGTCAGACATAATGATTGTAACAAAATGTAATAATTATTCTAGAAAGATCCTGTCGTGTGATGAAACGACTTTAATGTGAATTATAGATCTTTCTTGCTGATCGCTACTCATGATCAATATAAATTTAGCTAGACAGCGGTTTTTCTGACACGGCGTCGAAAGAAATTTTAATCTTGTGACTGTTCGGTTTTAACAGTTCGTTGAAAAATTGTCGTGGTTTTGGTCATGCTATATAGCCAGAGGAACAAATAAGGAGTATTCTGATAGTGCAGGTTTGACGTACTATGAGGAAGATCAAAAGTTTCCAAGATCTAAAATAGGGACGTATCAAGTGGCAAAGGAGAGAATTTAGGTCGAGGAGAAAGACGGTTCGTATTTCGCTGGTTCAGGAGTAAACGACTTTCGTTCTGAAATATTCTACGACGCCTATAGCGATGATTTATAGTAAAAGAAGCTTACGTGTAAGCTTCAACAAATACCGTTCGCAAGCATGTACACGAGAATATTGAATGAGAATATAAAATTAAACTTCTTAGAAATTGTTCGTAACTATTAATTCGCCAAGAAATTGTCAACGAACATTCGGCTCTCCCTCCAGTGTTCACGGTATTGATTTGAGAATATAGCGACTACAGTTCTGTGGGCGTTATAGAACGGAGCTTTTCTGTCTCGCTTGTAGCCCCCTTAGTACTTGTATATATATATCTATTGCTAAACAAAGACCTTTTATACAAGATAGAATCTTGGTAGAGTGTGAATTTTTATATAACATATAGGATGATTTGAACGAATTCTATTACATTTTCAGTAGGTATGTTTAATATACGCTCTTTGCCTACGTGGGTGAATGTGCGATTGTTGGAAATTGTATGACATTTATCAGCGAGAAAACACATAAACAAATAAATGAATTCTCGTTTTTAATTGTGGAAACATTACGCTGATTGTGAAAGTACGAAACAGCGAACATTTCCATCCCGTTTGAGGAAGATCAATTCTTTTAAATATATTCATAAGCCATATAGAGAGAGGATAACGTTTGGTTTGAATAGATAAGGATACCGTTAAATGGGGTAACTTTTTCCTACACTACGAGACTTTTCGTGTCAATAAATGGTAAAACTATATCAAAATTTAGTATGGTAACGTTCGAAAGTAGGGAAGACCGGGCTTATGTTTCAAAAATTCATATGGTGCATACTAACGGGTAAAACTGATATTTTCCTTTCAATAAGTGAAAAAGGTGTTTCAATGTTTAATGTACGGCATAGTAATATTCGGAACGCATCGTGTCAAAGTTAGATAGCGACTTGACAAACACGCGTTTAGTATAGTAAATATGAAAGTTTGAAATAATCGTTCTACTAGTCGTCACGAAGAATATCAGTTTTCCGTACGGACCATATGAAAGATTATGGCTCGCCGTTGGAAAAAAAAGGGAGTGAGCCGAGGCCCTCACAAACACCAGAAACATCAGGAAATAGAGGTCACACGCACTGAAAGACATACACATCGAGGTACAGTGCGCACTCCCTTATAGGTATGCCGCTCAGGTCCCCAAAGGGAAGAGTATTTCCAAGAATTACGGTACCCCCACCATCATCACTCTAACTCGAGACGCGAAAACATTTCCGGCGTTCTCTTATAATATGCCGCTCTCGTTTGCGTATACCTTTGCACAGTATTCAGAGCAAAATCGGATGCGCGCTCAACGGCATATGGGGAAAAAAACCGTACCCGAGCCGGGTCTTTCAGCGGCAGCGCGCGCCGTCGCTTATAAATAAATCGTTTTAACATGGTTTCCATCGGTTCTCCATCCCGTTTACCTAACAATTTTGTGGGGAATTGATCAAGGAATACGCTCATATTTTTTTTAGAATTTTTACGCGTGGTTCTTGCCTTGAAACCCACATTTGAATATTATATTTGTTCACAACAAATTGAATTGTTCGTTATCGTGAAATTCAATGAATATATAATAATAGTGTCATTCAATAGGTTCGAAATGGTTCGCGGAAGAAGTCTTTAGGATGAAAACAACCAAAGATGTGACCGTGTAACATGCCCACCGATGCTTTCTTACGCTAGCCACACGTACCCGAGCCGGGTTTTCAGTGGTAGCGCGCCGTCGCTTATAAATAAATCATTTTAACATGGTTCCCATCATTTCTCCATCCCGTTTACCTAACAATTTTGTAGAGAATTATACGCTCATATTTTTTCATATTAGTATACGCTCATATTTTTTTAAAGAATTTTGACGCGTCGTTCTTACTTTGAAAATCACGTTTGAATGATATCTTTCTTTTTATAACAAATGAAATTCTTTGTTACCGCAGAATGAAATTAATATATAATAATATAAAAATAATAATAAAAATTCAATCGCTTTGAAATGGTTTTCGGATGAAGTCTCTAGGATGAATACAACCAAAGATATGACCGTTTGAAGGGGGGTATGTTTTCGATTTATGGCTCCTTTTCTTGAATTTAAACCCCGTGTAACTTGGAAAATAGCGGCGAAAAAAATGTTGTCAAAATTGTTTGACGAATTTATTTGTTCCATAGAACCCGTAAAAAAATTATAGCGAAATCGGTAACATCGAGGTCAATTTTTGATTTATTTTGTCCGGTCTCACGTGGAATTACTCATATGTTGATATGTTTATATGTCCCAAGTATTTTGTACTAGAATCGAACAAAAGAATTCATTTCTTTTATGTGTTTGGTGCATTGTCTACTCTCTGATATCAGCTCTGTTGCGAGGAGAGAATCAATCTCAATTCTGATCCATTGGACTTGAACGCCTTCGGACTTGTTCGTTTAGGATTTAAAAATCGTTCTCCACATGGAGTGGTGGCAATGGATTTAGCGGGTTCTGCAGAGCCACTATTCTTTTTCTGAGATTTTTCCAATGCACACAGAGAAAGGTTTGGTTAAGGTGGTTCTTCACCTACAGTCCCACCAAACGTGGGTTTTAGAGCAGATTTTGAATACTTCTCGATGGGGAAAAAATCTGAAAAAAATTAAGCATGAATATCTTCGCGAGATTGATTTTGCATAATAATAATTCAAAAAAGTTATTAACAAATTGATGGAAAAAAAAAAAACTGTTCAAGAAATTAGCCGATGACCCAACTTTTTTTTAGGTGAAAATTATTTTTCAATTTTTCTGAATACGTATGAATTTTTTCAGAATTTTGTTAAATCTTTGAAAATCGCGTTTTGTCAGGTATATGCTTGATTTTTTTCAGATTTTTTCCCCATCGAGAAGTATTCAAAATCTGCTTTGGAAGCCACGTTTGGTGGGACTGTAGGTGAAGAACGACCTTAATTCAAACCAAGCAGTTTGTTTCATTTGGTTTTTTTTTTTTATTATATACAAGATACAATGAATTCATCTATTTTTTTTCAGAAGAAGTAGGTATAGTGCAAAGCATATGTATGTATTTTAAAATAGTATATTGTGTACCAAGGAGGCAAAGAAGGTCTTTTAACGCCGAGCGTAAATTTGCAATACGAGTCGTAGACGAGTCGAAGACGAGTATTGCAAATACGCTCGGCGTAAAAGACCTTCGCCTCCTTGGTGCACACGATACTTTATACAACAAGAGCATGTTTTACAAGTTCATGCTCGATCGGGTACACAAAGCCGACGACTACAACACGCGTAGCAACGCATAACGACGCGTTGTTACGCATAACAACGCGTATGTCAGATACCACTTTTAACTCCTAGGACATAAAAAGTAGCTCTATTTTGCTCCTAAGAGCTAAAAGTAAATCATGCGCATGCGCACTCGCATACCCGCTCAGCTGTCACTAAAACCCCCACTTTGTGTACCGAGATCGAGCATGAAAAACGCGTAAAACATGCTTGCGTTGTATAAAAATGTTTATGACATTGAAGTCTGCATCGTTGGAACGCAACGAAGTCCGAAAAAAAATAATTTAAACATATTAATTTACCAAAAATAATCCTGCTATGTTTGAAAAACGAAAACGAATAAACATAACTTGAAAATGTTAATGAACCTAGTAGGATCATTTTTATGCTATGTGTATTTTTTTTAAATTTACGTTGAATTTCGTTGCGTTCCAACGATGCAAACTTCAATGTCATAAATGTTTTTGATCGTGTCACACCCTGTTTTAAAAATCTTTGAAAACTTAATTGTTAAATAAACAATGGATGAACAAACTTTTTTCAAAGTACATATTTTTTTATACATTCTATGACTTTTTCCGCGTAAACTGAAAAAAAAAATTTAATCCAGTGTCATTTTTGGCGGAGTTATGAATTTTTGAAAAAAACCTTGCTCGAATTTGTTTATGCAAATACAGTCCAATCTCTCTATAAGCCCTCCCAAGCCGCCAAGGGGAAGAGTTTTTCCACGAAATGAGGTACCCCCACTTTGCCTTCTTCGCTAGTCGCACCAATTGTTTTCTGTCTCTCTCTTTCCTCGCTACGCTATGTCTTAATAGGCGGAGTGGGGGAACGCTGCGAGCGAGAAACTGGGGAAGCGGGTTTATTGGGAGAGGGTTTATTGAGAGATCGGACTGTAACTCAACGAATTTTGCACTGATTGAAAAATCCTTTGGCACAAAAATCTAACTCCCCGAGGATAATCGACATGCAAAATTAAAAAAATATCTGAGAGGTGACTGATCCGGTTCACGTGGAATGGCCCATATTATGTCTAAATTCGTTTTATTAATTTCTGATACTCCTCATGTTTTTCTCATCTGTTCAGTTGTCAGCTCAGCTGTCATTGCCTGGCGTATGCGCAAGCGCAGCGGGACTGCGGAGTGAAACATTAATCCTAATGCTGGCGTATACGCAATGAGACTGTGGAGCGAAAAACAGTCTTGAAGAAAAGTCTTATATCTGACGAAGCGAAACTCGCCACTTCGAAAATGAAAAAATGCATAACTCAGCCTTCAGTGCACCAATCGTGTTGATTTTGGGCTCAAATTGAAGCATTTTCAATCAGCATTCTCAACATGATAAATTAATGACGGTATATTATAGAAGACGGTAGTATTTCATTAAATAAGATTCCCCCACTCCGTCTACATTGGGTCCTTGCGGTAAAGAGACATGGTCGTCGAGCGCTCATTCCTTGAATGTACTTGGCGCGAGACTCTACCGAGTCTCTTGATGATGGTTGAAACAACTATTTCTTAACAACAGAATCAGTATGTTTGATTCAACGTACTTTTTTCTCTCAGTGTACGACTGATTGATAGAACTAATTACAGAAAAAGGTCACGGAATTCGTAATGTCTCATTTACTGAAAAAATCAAATCGAAATACGGAACAAAACACAAATCATTTCCGTCAATAACGAACGCGAAATATGCATGCTGCGCCCGACCTTGATATGATGAGACTAGTTGCAGTACAAAAATCGTCGGCGAGCGCGACGGTGTGGAGTGGGGGAACTAGGATTCGCAGGAAAACTCTTCCCTTTTCTGCGTTCACGTTAAATAATAATCTTTTTGTAACACATGCACGATTTTTGCGTTTTTTTGACCCATTCAGCGGGCCTAAAGTGACAGTTTTCAGACGAGCGGGCGTTTTTTACCATAATAATAAAAACGCCCGCTGCAGCGGGCGCAATTCATTATTATAATAAAATCGCCCGCTGTAGCGGGCGCAATTCATTATTATAATAAAATCGCCCGCTGCAGTGGGCGTTTTTATTATTTCAAGAAAATTATCAACAATGTTGAAAAAACGCGAAAATCGTGCTGTTACAAAAAATATGGTGTGCACCGGGGCTAAGTGGGCTTGTTGACCTTGTGTGGTTGCAGTACTCGTCTTCGGCTCGCAGACGCACTCATCTTCGACTCGTGCTACCTCGCCTCTGACTCGTACTGCAAACTCCACACTCGGTCTAAAAAAGCCCACTTTACGCCCTTGGTACACAATATACTATTTCAATATTTTCAAGAAAATTATCAACAATGAAGAAAAAACGCGAAAATCGTGCTGTTACAAAAAATATGGTGTGCACCAAGGGCTAAGTGGGCTTTTTGACCTTGTGTGGTTGCAGTACTCGTCTTCGGCTCGCAGATGCACTCGTCTTCGGCTCGCAGATGCACTCGTCTTCGACTCGTGCTAGCTCGCCTCCAACTCGTACTGCAAACTCCACACTCGGTCTAAAAAAGCCCACTTTACGCCCTTGGTACACAATATACTATTTCAATGTAAAAAATGCAATTCCTAAATCAGTGAATAAAGTCAATTGACGAAAAAAAGTTATTTGTCACTGGTGAAACCAACCATTAGTAATTTCGTTGCGATCCATTTGTAAAAATATTATTGAATGAATATTTTTTTCAAATGTAAGTATTTTGTAACCGTTGAACATTCGGTTTTCATACCGTACTACCTACGAATACCTACCGTTTGAAATTTGTTCATTTTCGGCTAAAAAATACCGTGTTTATGTAGCGAAAAGAACGTGTTGTTACGGTCTTCTGACAATCCTTATACCAATACCGTGTTTGTACGGTAAACATACGGGGTAATCTGCGTATATCAAAAGCCATCAGGGATATGAAACGGGGTCATAATTGAGCATTTGTTCACTGTTGTCACAATTCAACAGCGCTGACAAGATGTATTTCTTTCGATGCTGAAAGGTTTGTGAATTTGTAGGTCGATAGGGCATGCTACAAGATTAGTGATGAGCAAAAGCAAGACCAAGACCAAGACTATGGTAGTCTTGGTCTTGGTCTTGGTCTTGCGCACCCAGTCTTGGTATTGGTCTTGATAAGTCGCATTGGTCTCGGTCTCAGTCTTGGTCTTGCACACTCAGTCTTGGTCTTGGTCTTGGTCTTGGTCTTGGTCTTGGTCTTGGTCTTGGTCTTGCACACTCAGAATATTTTCACAAGAGTCTTGCAGTCTTGCTTCTCTTCACCCTACTGCAATTCATGGCTCATTAACACGTATTCAATATCTTTCGCAAGTAACGAGAGCAAGTGGCTTTCAACTAGTTACACAATGTAAATAGTAGAACAAAATATAAAATTACTTGACTGATCACGTGGTACATACTTAAATATCTATTTTTCATACCAGACCTATTATTTATGTCCAGCCAAAGTATTGTATTGTAGTCTTGCCCGAATATTAGAAATTGGGAGTATTTAAAACTCAAGAACTTGAAATGCTAGATGTAATGATTATCTTGAAACCAATGTATACAAAAAGTCTCTTCTTTATTCTTTACCTATTTCAAACATTACACAAGTGTATAGCAAAACTGCAAGAGTCTTGGAGTTCGGTCTTGTTCTTGTTCGAGTCTTGCAGGTTGTGTCTTGGTCTTGGTCTTGGTCTTGCGCACACAATCTTGGTCTTGGTCTTGATGAGTCACATGCGATCTTGGTCTTAGTCTTGGTCTTGCAAAAATGCAAGACCAAGACCAAGACCGCAAGACCAATACCAATTTCGCTCATCACTACCCGTGTGGAAATTTCTCCGGGAAGGCCCGGTGTTTGCCCAGCCCCCGGATGGGCAATCCCGAAGATGGCCCAACTAGTCGGGTGCTACACGGGCAATAGATAGCATAACTGTAAATAATTTTTTCTAGTTTAGCTGTGCAGCCCCCGGTTAGCAAGGCCAGATATTTTCCCTGCATGCGTTTTGACATCAAAACTTGCCTAGGCCCTAGTTGGGAGAGCCCGAAATTGTAGCTGTGCTATTTATATGCTTACAATTTCGATCAACATTCATTATTAACCCGATATTCTCGACGGTAACCATATATGGACCCTGTTACGCATTCGTGTGTCAAACGACACATATTGAGTTTTGAGAAAATGGACATTAAAGTTTTTCTGATTAAAATGGTTTTGATAATACTTTTTGTAATTTTTTTTTTTTTTTTTTGTATACGCAGCAAATTGATAAACTTCTAATAGATATTCATGAATTATTATGAAAAATACTATGAATTTGAAGAAAAAATAATAATTTTTATATTTCTTATTTTCAATCAATTTTTGATGAATGATTATATAAATGAGAAATATATGAAGATATTAAAAATAAAGAGGTTAGAGCAAAAAGAAACATGACAAGCATTGAACATTTCAGGAAATAGTAGATTACACGCCTAGGCCAGTAAAGTAAGAAATGTCTCGGATCACGTGTAATTGTCGGCCGAGGCGAAGCTGAGGTCGACAAACATGTGATCTGAGGCTTTCTTATTTACTGGCCAAGGTGTGTATACTAATTTTCTGTTCGACGCATCCGGAAAGCGGCAACTTCGTTTAGCGCAGCGGCCCGGAAGTTGACGCTTTTCGGCCGGAGGACAGAAAAGTTTTTTTTTTTTTTTTTTGCATTTCAACAGTTTGAATGTAAAAAAGATATTTTCCTGAAATGTTTCATTTTGTCAATCATACCACTTTTGCTTTAACCCTTTCTGATATCAATAAACTAACCGGGGTCTGGCCGGGCGCTGTACAGCCGACCCGACAAATCTTCTAGCATTTGTCGGGAATGTTAGACGGGCGCTGGCCAGCTCGCGCTGTACAGCTGAGCGTTACATGCGTTGCCGGGCACTAAGCAGCCCGCCCGTTCAGCGCCCGCTTAGTGAACAGCGAAACTAGGCAACACCTAGCCAGCCCCCGAATTGAATTTCCACACGGGTATACAAGATTCGCAGTGATGATAGTACAGATAGTGATTCCTTTTCAAACCAGCAATCTTAGCTGAAAAGCTCATTACTTTTTTTTGCGTGAGGCACGATCGTTCAGTGCCAGTTGGTTTGAATATAGTATTCATAACTCAGTGGTGTGGCTTGTTTTCCCTGCCTGTATAAACTGTTCATGTTGATTTTATAGTTCAAAAAATCCCAAAACAATTCTCAACATTTTTATTCGAAGCCACTTGACTGTAGTAGTACATATTTTAAGACTCACTATTGTATCTTCAAAAATGCCGGAGTTGGCGACTGCAATGTCTAAACCGGAAGTGGGATCAAGTCGCCACGGTCACTTGCACATCTTCAGGAGAGGTAACAGTATTGTGTGCAAATTTCATTAGAATCGGTTCAGCGGCTTGACTGTAACCTTATGTTTGCCAGAAATCCTGGACACATACATCCACTCTTGAAAATGCTAGAAAACGACTTCTCAGGTGCCAAAACGTGCGTCCTATATATGGTTTGAAATTTTTTTTTCGATCCGACGTTTTTTGCGATGGCGAATGTACAAGGCACTCCGTTTTCAGCGATCGTGCCTAAAAATGAAGCTAAAATTGAAAGAATAATATGTCATCTACAGAATACTTGACAGCAAGTACATAACCAGGTATCGGTTAAGATTCATTCGTTTATCATTAACTTAACGGTGACCCCATAAACGCCGCATATAAAGGGCTACAATCAGCTACCAGGAGAATTTATGAGACAGACTCAAGAAGCAGATTCAGCTTAAGCTTTGCGGGACAAGATCTTCAAATTAAATTCTTCCGCATCAAGAGAAGTGAATACATTTCATAGACTGTAGCTATGATGCTAGCTTTGGATATTGAAATCTCAATAACTGATCAATCAACAATGTTACGGGCACCCGAGCTGAAGGCTTCGGGTGTCAATGTTTTATAATAATTTTAAAAGAGCAACCTCCGAGCGGCTGAATATTACTCTCGTGGGTTTGCTTGAATTAAGTCCTAAGGACACCTGTGATTGTGTGGATTGACTTAATGAGACAAATGAGTATAAATATACGAATAGATATAGTCTTATTTGGAATAACAGGGAAAATACCAATTAATACTAAGTAGATTATGAAATACATTAAACTATACTAGAGACTACGTGAATTAGTTATAAAGATATAATAAATAAATGTCAAAGAAATAGATATCAGATAGAGATATAATATTGGAATATAAAAGAATATAAGGTGAAATTGGGTGGCAGTAAATGTATAAGGAATGTTATATGGATGGCAAAGAAGGAAATGAGTCTACCGAATTAACTCCGAGCGTCACTCGAGCCGACTCCAAGAACCCACCGACTCAAGACAGCTCGCGCTGGATTCGATAGGTGCAGCTTATGCCGGGCGTCTCAGCTAACGTCAGCTGTCGAGTTGACCTTCTGTTACTTCACGCCCTGGACTGCTTCACACCTTCGTCCTTCTGGCAGAGTCCTGTGGCCGGTTAGGTGCGGCTAGCGAGCGATGCTGGAGGGTGACCACTTTGTTCACTTTCGGTAAAAAAACGACTGACGAGCAATCACCTCGGTTTCCGTAAAGAAACCTCGGGTTGCTCGACGGCGGGGTTTTCTGCAAGCCGCTGAATAGGTGGTTTCGGGGGTCATTGCGCCCCTGACTCGTTTCCTGCTCTGCTTCCGATAGAGCGCGCGCGTGTAGGAATGTGCTGACTGCCCCTACTTGCAATAGCATAGAGACTTTGGAAGAACGTGAAAAAAGGGCCGTTCGTAACAACAAAATGGTAAATGAAGGTTGCAATTGGCGTAGAGGCGTCACAAAAATGTAATAGTGATTTGGCAGCTGTGGCTCATCAAATATCCATCGGCGTCTTGATCCTATTGAAAGCATCCAGCTAAGAACCTAGTCCCATGAAAATCGCCGAGGTGTGATAGAAATCAACCTGTTATATCTACGTTTTGACGAACAGAGGAAGCCACGCGTGTATGTGTATAAAACACAGCTAATAATTTCGGTATTTGTAAAACATAAAGGAATTCCGTGGTCCACTGTAATAATTGATTTGAGGAAATTAGAAACGTCAAAGAATTGCTATCTGAGCAGAATTTTTTTTTAAACAAATCGTAATCCTTCGAAATTAAAAATATAGTATATGAAGCATTCTTTGCGAACCGGGCCACTTTTGTTTTTCAACCCCTCCGATTTTTTTCAAAATCTGACAGTTTGAAATATTAGTCAAAAGGAACGTTTGTGATTTTTTTCAGATTTTTTCAGGCTTCCGTTCAGGATTTTCAATTTTTCATCACAAACACTGTATCTCAAAGAATATTCATCAACAAAAAAAAAAAAACATGATACTAAAAACTTTTATTTTTTTCCGCTTTATCGGAAAATATCAAAATCATAATTTTTCTGCATTGGGAAACCTGAAATTCGGCAGAAAAATGAGAATAATTTTTTTTTAAGCCCAATAACACACCTTCGATTTCGGTCCAAATTTTACAAGAGGTCTGCCGTTGGGTGAAGAGTCTGCAAAAAATTTTTTAGAATGGTACCTACAATGGTTACGATGAAAAAAAAAAAAAAAAGAAAATAGTTGCTGCGTGTTATCGGTAAACATTTTTTGGGCATCATTGGAGAATATATATATTTTCTAATCATTAGAGAATATCATTAGAGAATATATATATATATTCTCTAATGATGCCCAAAAAATGTTTACCGATAACACGCAGCAACTATTTTTTTTTTTGATTTTTTCGTCGTAACCATTGTAGGTACCATTCTAAATATTTTTTTGGCAGACTCTTCACCCAACGACAGACCTCCTGTAAAATTTGGACCGAAATCGAAGGTGTGTTATTGGGCTTAAAAAAAAATTATTCTCATTTTTCTGCCGAATTTTAGGTTTCCCAATGCAGAAAAATTATGATTTTGATATTTTCCGATAAAGCGGAAAAAAATAAAAGTTTTTAGTCTCATGTTTTTTTTTTTTGGTTGATGAATATTCTATGAGATACAGTGTTTGTGATGAAAAATTGAAAATCCTGAACGGAAGCCTGAAAAAATCTGAAAAAAATCACAGACGTTCCTTTTGACTAATATTTCAAACTGTCAGATTTTGAAAAAAATCGGAGGGGTTGAAAAACAAAAGTGGTCCGGTTCACAAAGAATGCTTCATATGGGGGTTTCCAGCTCATCTCGACCACCTTCCAGACCTGACCCCCTCGGATTTGAGTGAAACTTTTTTTTTTGCTTCACTCAAGGCCCAAATTGAAACCTCAGTTTTTTTCAGAATTTTTCGATCCCCGTCCCGGAGGCATAGATAGTGGAAATTTGCCATTTTATGAAATCCCAGAATTTTTGAACGATGATATCTTGAGATTGAAGAGTCATATCAATAAAAATAGGGTGGTCAATAGATTTCTCTTGAATTGAACTTTTTGAAAAAAAATATTTCGCAATTTCGCGATACCGTTTCGGCCGCTAGAATAGTATATTGTGTGACAAGGGATGAAACAGTATGAATGCAGGCCAGGGTGAAGTTGTCAGCCCGAAGCCGAAGGCGAGGGCCACTGATATATATTATAACTGGATAGCCGATCGCGTATGAAATATAGGCCGAAGCGTGAGGCCAGTTGAGTGTCATTTTTTTTGGAGTCCCGTGTATCGCCATCTGTGCTTGGTGGCATCAAGCTACCTATCAATTCATGATTTGATATCACAGTGATATATATACAGCATGATTCCCAAGTCACGGAAAAGATTTTACATGCAGATTCCTAATCGAAATCTAAGAATAAGTTCCTTATCAAAAACTTCGAGGGACCAGTCGTTCCTGAGTTATAGAAGGTTTAGTCCACCTCGTAGTTGACGTTGTCCAGGTGGTGAAACTGATGACTCACATTCCCCAGGTCTTTTGCTTCGAAGTTTTCATTTTAGTTGTCGCCAGGCAGGTGATTTCTGACCTCCAGGATTCTCACTACGTTTTTGACGTTGTCCAGGTGTTCAAACTGATGACTTCCGATCCCCAGGTCGTTCGCTTCGTAGTTTTCACTCTCGTTGTCTTCGAGTTGTTGACTTTCGTGCTCCAGGATTTTCGTCCCGTAGTTTACGTTGTCTAGATGGTCGAACTGGTGACTTGCGTTCCCCAGGTCGTCCTCTTCGTAGTTTTCACTCTCGTTGTCATCGGGTAGTTGATTTCCGTCCTCTGGGACTTTCGTCACGTAGTTTACGTTTACGGGAAATCAACAACCCGATGACAACGAGAGTGAAAACTACGAAGAGGACGACCTGGGGAACGCAAGTCACCAGTTTGACTATCTAGACAACGTAAACTACGGGACGAAAATCCTGGAGCACGTGAATCAACAACTCGAAGACAACGAGAGTGAAAACTACGAAGCGAACGACCTGGGGATCGGAAGTCATCAGTTTGAACACCTGGACAACGTCAAAAACGTAGTGAGAATCCTGGAGGTCAGAAATCACTTGCCTGGCGACAACTAGAATGAAAACTTCGAAGCAAAAGACCTGGGGAATGTGAGTCACCAGTTTGATCACTTGGACAACGTCAACTACGGGGCGAACGACGTAGGGCATGAGAATGATCGACCGGACTATTTCAAGAATAAAAATTACGAAATAACAAACCGAAATTTCAGACAAAGTTCATACGACGCGGGCACTATCAATTTTACAGGATTTTACGTGGTTATGCGGAACAAAGAGTGAGCGCGAAAATTAGCGCTTGAAAAATGACCCTTTACTTGATCGGCCGCACTAATATCGGTAATCGGCCGATAAATAACTGTCATGCGAATCTATCGGGATAACCGACAGATGGCGGAATGCGGGACTCCAAAAAAAATGGCCGCCTTGCAGCCCCAATAGGGCACATGAATTTTGGTCGATCGGCTATCCAGTTAGTATATATATCAGTGGCGAGGGCTGACATCACCCGTGCCTGCATTCATGTTTCATCCCGTGTCACACACTATGTTTTTCATAACATTTGCAAAAAACTTCAGGTTTCATACATTGATAATATTAAAAATTTTGAAATACCTACGAATGGATATAAATAACGTGAATAATGGTGAAACACCAAGTACTCCACAACATCTGATAGATAAAGCAAATGCTGCATCAATGGATCTATTGCCGGATAATATTCTAAGGACAAATGTTTAACGTGTTATAATACCCTCGCCTTATGGATGAAAACTCAAGGCGCGACGACCTGATCGGATGATGTTATATTGAGTTATTTTCTTGATCTTTCGTAAAATTTGATTTGATTTAATTCGAACCTTAAATAAATATGAATTTAACATTAGCGGTCTGAAATCTGAATTGCTTTCTTCCCAAGGGATGAAAGCAATGCAGCTTTCAGACCGCTAAAACATCGAAATCGTGATTGCAGCGTGTGTCACAGCTTTTCACGGCATTCGCATGAAATTAGCTTGTTTCGACTCGCTAAACAGGCACTGAAAGCTGAAGTTTCAGAGCAGATGTTATGAAAATTCATTTTATAGCGAAAAATGGATTTTTCGATGATTTGGGCATTTTTGATTTTTTTGATTTTTTTTCTAAAATTCTATGAAGAAAGACAAATTTTTGAGGCCCATAACGAAGATGGAGACTCTAATGGTTTAGAAGTTATGATTTTTTCAGTTTTTAAAAGTGTGCGAAACTGAGAATTTCAAGCGACAAATACCCGTCTCATCGGCTGTTTTTTTTCATTCGACTAGAACTGACTTCTTATTCAAAGAACTGTACCGCATGAATCGAAAAAAAATAAAAAAGCCGATGAGACGGGTATTTGTCCCCGTGTGGAAATTCAATTCGGGGGCTGGCTAGGTGTTGCCTAGTTTCGCTGTTCACTAAGCGGGCGCTGAACGGGCGGGCTGCTTAGTGCCCGGCAACGCATGTAACGCTCAGCTGTACAGCGCGAGCTGGCCAGCGCCCGTCTAACATTCCCGACAAATGCTAGAAGATTTGTCGGGTCGGCTGTACAGCGCTCGGCCAGACCCCGGTTAGTTTATTGATATCAGAAAGGGTTAAAGCAAAAGTGGTATGATTGACAAAATGAAACATTTCAGGAAAATATCTTTTTTACATTCAAACTGTTGAAATGCAAAAAAAAAAAAAAAAACTTTTCTGTCCTCCGGCCGAAAAGCGTCAACTTCCGGGCCGCTGCGCTAAACGAAGTTGCCGCTTTCCGGATGCGTCGAACAGAAAATTAGTATACACACCTTGGCCAGTAAATAAGAAAGCCTCAGATCACATGTTTGTCGACCTCAGCTTCGCCTCGGCCGACAATTACACGTGATCCGAGACATTTCTTACTTTACTGGCCTAGGCGTGTAATCTACTATTTCCTGAAATGTTCAATGCTTGTCATGTTTCTTTTTGCTCTAACCTCTTTATTTTTAATATCTTCATATATTTCTCATTTATATAATCATTCATCAAAAATTGATTGAAAATAAGAAATATAAAAATTATTATTTTTTCTTCAAATTCATAGTATTTTTCATAATAATTCATGAATATCTATTAGAAGTTTATCAATTTGCTGCGTATACAAAAAAAAAAAAAAAAAAAATTACAAAAAGTATTATCAAAACCATTTTAATCAGAAAAACTTTAATGTCCATTTTCTCAAAACTCAATATGTGTCGTTTGACACACGAATGCGTAACAGGGTCCATATATGGTTACCGTCGAGAATATCGGGTTAATAATGAATGTTGATCGAAATTGTAAGCATATAAATAGCACAGCTACAATTTCGGGCTCTCCCAACTAGGGCCTAGGCAAGTTTTGATGTCAAAACGCATGCAGGGAAAATATCTGGCCTTGCTAACCGAGGGCTGCACAGCTAAACTAGAAAAAATTATTTACAGTTATGCTATCTATTGCCCGTGTAGCACCCGACTAGTTGGGCCATCTTCGGGATTGCCCATCCGGGGGCTGGGCAAACACCGGGCCTTCCCGGAGAAATTTCCACACGGGTCGCTTGAAATTCTCAGTTTCCCGTGTGGAAATTTCTCCGGGAACGCCCGGTGTTTGCCCAGCCCCCGGATGGGTAATCCCGAAGATGGCCCAACTAGTCGGGTGCTATACGGGCAATAGATAGCATAACTGTAAATAATTTTTTCTAGTTTAGCTGTGCAGCCCCCGGTTAGCAAGGCCAGATATTTGCCTTGCATGCGTTTTCACATCAAAACTTGCCTAGGCCCTAGTTGGGAGAGCCCGAAATTGTAGCTGAGCTATTTATATGCTTACAATTTCGATCAACATTCATTATTAACCCGATATTCTCGACGGTAACCATATATGGACCCTGTTACGCATTCGTGTATCAAACGACACATATTGAGTTTTGAGAAAATGGAAATTAAAGTTTTTCTGATTAAATTGGTTTTGATAATACTTTTTGTAATTTTTTTTTTTTTTTTTTGTATACGCAGCAAATTGATGAACTTATAATAAATATTCATGAATTATTATGAAAAATACTATGAATTTGAAGAAAAAATAATAATTTTTATATTTCTTATTTTCAATCAATTTTTGATGAATGATTATATAAATGAGAAATATATGAAGATATTGAAAATAAAGAGGTTAGAGCAAAAAGAAACATGACAAGATTGAACATTTCAGGAAAAGTGTTTTTTTTTTTTTTTTTTTTTTTGCATTTCAACAGTTTGAATGTAAAAAAGATATTTTCCTGAAATGTTTCATTTTGTCAATCATACCTCTTTTGCTTTAAGGTGGTTCTCCACCTACAGTCCCACCAAACGTGGGTTTCAGAGCAGATTTTGAGTACTTCTTGATGGGGAAAAAATCCGAAAAAAATCAAGCATGTAGAAGATCTTCGGGAGATTGATTTTGCATAATAATAATTCAAAAAAGTTATTAACAAATTGATGGAAAAAAAACTGTTCAAGAAATCAGCCGATGACCCAACTTTTTTTTTAGGTGAGAATTATTTTTTAATTTTTCTGAATATGTATGAATTTTTTCAGAATTTTGGTAAATCTTTGAAAATTGCCTTTTTTCATACTTGACAAAACGCGATTTTCAAAGATTTACCAAAATTCTGAAAAAATTCATACATATTCAGAAAAATTAAAAAATAATTCCCACCTAAAAAAAAAGTTGGGTCATCGGCTAATTTCTTGAACAGTTTTTTTTTCCATCAATTTGTTAATAACTTTTTTGAATTATTATTATGCAAAATCAATCTCCCGAAGATCTTCCACATGCTTGATTTTTTTCAGATTTTTTCTCCATCGAGAAGTACTCGAAATCTGCTCTGGAACCCACGTTTGGTGGGACTGTAGGTGGAGAACCACCTTAACCCTTTCTCATATCAATAAACTAACCGGGGTCTGGCCGGGCGCTGTACAGCCGACCCGACAAATCTTCTAGCATTTGTCGGGAATGTTAGATGGGCGCTGGTCAGCTCGCGCTGTACAGCTGAGCGTTACATGCGTTGCCGGGCACTAAGCAGCCCGCCCGTTCAGCGCCCGCTTAGTGAACAGCGAAACTAGGCAACACCTAGCCAGCCCCCGAATTGAATTTCCACACGGGTTCGCACACTTTTAAAAACTGAAAAAATCATAACTTCTAAACCATTAGAGTCTCCATCTTCGTTATGGGCCTCAAAAATTTGTCTTTCTTCATAGAATTTTAGAAAAAAATCAAAAAAATCAAAAATGCCCAAATCATCGAAAAATCCATTTTTCGCTATAAAATGAATTTCTAGCGGCCGGGACGGTATCGCGAAATTGCGAAATATTTTTTTTCAGAAATTTCAATTCAAGAGAAATCTATTGACCACCCTATTTTTATTGATATGACTCTTCAATCCCAAGATATCATCGTTTAAAAATTCTGGGATTTCATAAAATGGTAAATTTCCACTATCTATGCCTCCGGGACGGGGGCTTGAAAAATTCTGAAAAAAATTGAGGCTTCAATTAGGGCCTTGAGTGAAGCAAAAAAAAAGTTTTTTTCACACATGAACGGAAAGGCCTATTCGCTCTCAGTAGCGAGGGAGCAAAAAGAAGCTTTGTGTCCCTTGGTAGAAAGGCCGTGTGGAAAGTCTTTCTTCCTTAGCGAGGAAAGACTTTCCACACAGCTCTTCCTACCAACGGACGCAAAAGTTCTGTTTGCTCTTTCTCTACCGGGAGCGAAATAGGCCTTCCATCCATGTGTAAAAAAAAATATTGTGTGCATCATGGGAGGAAGTTTTTGCTCCCTCGGAGAAGCTTGCTGCCCTCGCCGACTTGCGCTCCCTCGGTGTGTCTTGCTGCCCTCGTGGAAGGGGAGAGAGAGAGAGACGTCTCTTCCCCCTTCCAGCTCGGGCAGCAATTTGACACACCTCGGGAGCGCAAGTCGGCTCGAGCAGCAAGCTCCGCGCTCGTGAGCAAAAACCTACTTTCCTCCCTAGATGCACAATATACTATTCACTCAAATCCGAGGGGGTCAGGTCTGGAAGGTGGTCGAGATGAGCTGGAAACCCCCATATATAAATATTCTAAACCCTAATACCGTGATCGTAAACTTTTATTTCAAACGGTTCGACTTGGTTCCAGCTGCTTTAAGGGGGTATTCTGGTCTAGAAATGTGAAAGAATCGATTTTTTTTTGTTGCATATTTTCAAAGTTTAGACTTTCAAGAATATGTACTGAAGAGGATTTTTCGAAATTCAAATTATTTTCGGAGTTACAGCGACTTTTGTGACGTGCAACTAAACCGCTCGGCCACTACCTGAGGACGAGTCCGTTCGAGAAACTTCTTTATACTCCATATAAATTTAGAAATCTTTTAACCGTAGGTCATTGTAACGTATTTTGTTGGAAGGCCCAATGTATGGATCAGGGATCGCTGATTAAAACAATGTAAGCACAACACACCATTAAATGACTCAGATTGCCCGAAACGAGACTCCAAACTTTAATAGTAGATTTCGATACGAGAGCGAAACGTGAGGTGTTTATAGGTGTGTCCGATGTTTTCAGCACGAACCGTAGTCGAGGCGGCAGCCGAGACGAAGGTGAGTGCTGAAGACATCCCGCACGGAAATATATATATGCGAAAAATATATGCGACATATTTGTTTTTTGCGCTAAAATATAAGTAACATTTATTTTTTATAAGTTTGATATAAATGTCAACATACATGTAGTGACATGTATGTCGACATAGATGTCGACATAGATGTCAACACTATGTAAAATTCATCTAACATATAGGATACATACATGTAAATGCGTACATATATGTTATAATATATGCGAACATCTTTGGATTTTGCGCACATATATGTTATAAGTGCGACATATATGTTGCATATATTTTTCGCATATATGGGGAAATCCACGGAACCTTTAATTTTTTTAAAAAGTGTAATTTCATTTTTTATTTTGAAGCACACTTCTCAAACCTTTTTTGGCATGTCTCTTGTAGACTATAAGTGAAGAATATACTCGCGTTACTCATTTTTATCGATCCCTCAAGAAGTTACGGTAAAAAAATCGAAAAATCGTTTTTTTTTTTTACGAAAACGATTCATTTATCTTAATTTCATCGTTATAACATGGTTTTTCATTCATCTCAATTTCATCGTTATAACTTATAACATTGTTTTTCGATTATTTATTGATTTTTTGATTGAAAAAAAAAATTTGAATTTGAAAAAAAAAAAAAAAAAAATTTGATTTGTTTTTAATTTTTTTTTTTTTTTTTTTCACTTACTTATGATACGAATACGCATTTGTATTGATGAAATCCGAAAAATTACACATGTCAACGCTATTTTTAACATTTCACACGAATATTTGAATATTTATTGATCAAATAAAACTTCATAATATTAGAAGTACCGAAAGTTCAGTGTGAGGATTTTCGTAGTAGATTCCTACAATAAAGGTTTACGAATTACAGGACGTTTGAACGAGTAAGAAATAAAATTAGAGCTGTGCCAACGAAAAAACATGATTTTAAAAAATAGTTACGCGAGTACACGTTCAGATACTTCGACCTCTAGCTTCATCAGTTTTGATGGCACATTAATTTTGGAACCACACTTTTTTTTGTTTCTTGTGAAGCTACCTGGACGTGAAATAAAAATTTCAACTTTCAGATTCCTCAAAAAGTTATAAACGAAAAGGTAAAAAAAATGTCGACGACCAAAAATGGAGTATCGCTACTTTGAGTGCGAATCATGGGGAATGGTCAAATGGCACACTCATATGACATCAATAACTTCAAAAGTCATAGATAGACGAAGATTTCACCAAATTTTCAAATCGATTCATAAACCCCTCATAAAGTTAGAGGCAAAAAATGAAAAAAAGAATTCAGAGTATCGCTTGAAAATGTGCAATTTTTCAGCATTTTTATTTTTCAAAGTCTCCCAGAAATATGTGGATCACTTTTCAACCATTGAATATCATTGAGTTGGCTAGTAATATAACTGAAATGAAGGCCCACGTACTTGATACCCACTTTAAATTCTCTTTTCATAGGTAGACAGCCGAGTATCAACAAATTTAAAGGTTCCGTGGATTTCCCCATATATATTTCCGTGCGGGATCGGACAACCCTAAACGCCTCACTTCGCGGAAGTATTGAACGCTATTTTTTATAACAAATGCATGAAAAAGTTGCTTGTGGGGCTCTGTTGTCAATGTAAACAACCATACCAAAAACATCGAATCGATTCAGCAGTATGCACGGAGATAGCGCGTCGACAAGGATGAATGGTTATAAAATGGTCTTGTTCGCACGCCGTGCGTAACAAGAATCATGTTGTGCACGCTCGATGTGCGCAAAACGCAGTGCGCACGTTTGGCATGCAATATTGTTTCATGTTAGCATCGCCTACTCAAACGTCAGAAAAGTGCCACAATATGACCGCTCCAGAGCCCCAAACAAGCAACTTTTTCATGCATGAGTTATAAAAAAAAAAAACGTAGTTTCGAGAAAAACGAGTTTTCTGCGCTATCTCCGTGCATACTGCTGAATCGATTCGATGTTTTTGGTATGGTTGTTTACATTGACAACAGAGCCCCACAAGCAACTTTTTCATGCATTTGTTATAAAAAATAGCTTTCGATACTCCCGCGAAGTGAGGCGTTTAGGGTTCTCCGATGTCTTCAGCATTCACCTTCGTCTCGGCTTCCGCCTCGACTACGGTTCATGCTGAAAACATCGGACACACCTATAAACGCCTCACATTTCGCTCTCGTATCGAAATCTACCATGAAACGGTTGACATGATATCTCAAGTTCTAGTGGACCGATTGCTTCGAAATTTTGTACAGAGCATTTTAATATACTATCTAAAATTAGTTTGCCGAGAGGTTTTTTGAAAATTTTTTCTTTTACTATTTTTAAAAAATGCCCAAAACTGAAAAAACGATGGGGAACAAACTCTTTTTTTCACATGGACGCCGTTTTTTTTTTTTTTTTTCAAATCGCTCCCGTCAAGCGAAAATGACATCCTTACTCTTTAAGAATTCACTAAAATTTTCAGATCACCGAGGGGGTCGGAATCATGTCAACCAGGGGGCAGCTTTTTTTTTTGAGTAATACCTACTTTGCCAGCCTGTACTTTCTTCAATCTTGACTTTTGTTTTCTCTTACTTTTTTGAACTTTTCAAATGTTAATAAAAAACTGACAAAAAAACCGATATCAAAAATGTTTAAGGTTTTTTTTTTATTTTTTCGGCATAGGCATTGAAAAGTCACTTTTTGACGCCTGTTTTCGATCCACAAAGTGTCACTTTATACGGTTGATTTCAGATCTACCCTATAAAGTCTTTATACGGCAGTCTGGATGCGCAGTTCGAAGTGCGCATTCCAAAGCTGCCGTATAAAGTCTTTATACGGCAGT
This sequence comes from Tenthredo mesomela, assembly GCA_943736025.1. Classification (NCBI taxonomy): domain Eukaryota; kingdom Metazoa; phylum Arthropoda; class Insecta; order Hymenoptera; family Tenthredinidae; genus Tenthredo; species Tenthredo mesomela. Next base: position 16,246,346 of record OX031020.1, on the reverse strand, counting down.
TTCGATGCGCGGTTCGAAGTGCGCGACAGATCGCACCATAACTTCACTCTTCGTCTAGTGAATCTCAACTGGCGTCAAAGTGACTTTTCATGCCTATTTCGAAAAAAATAAAGTATGGGGCGCACCCGTAAACCGTTTTTGATTCGAATAATGATTTCAGAACTCGCTTCCGGCTCGCCTATAGCTCGTCCTAAAATCATTATTCTCGCCGAAAAACACTTGGTTTACGGGCATGCCACATAATATACTATTATTACGCCTGGAAAAACACCTAAAATTTGGCCGTCTTGACCAGAATACCCCCTTAAGCGCTTGAGGGTGCAGGACAATTAAGCTTTAGCAGAGAACTTGTACATTTGTAAGATTTTCATACTGCGAATTGCAGTCGATATGTTACCGACAGTATAAAAAGAAATGCATAAACGTCAGAAATTACGAAATTATACCTAAGTAAATACAAAGTCAATAATAACTATGGAACGGAGAGAAAAATATAGGTGGACGAATGTATTACACAGCTACTTGCTATATTCTTCTTAGATTGACGACAAAATCGCGAGTAGGCGGAATGGGGTAGGGGGTAATACTAGCCGGATGTGATATTGATTCGCAAACCTGTGAATTCGGTAGCTATGCTTCGCGCGCGTAAGCACCGCCTAATAGTATTACGTATGTATGGAAATATACGTCTAGTATATTGGTATATTTATATAATTTACATACTTGCGGGGTAGCGTTTCATAACCGTAAAACGTGGGCACAAAAATATGGAGAGACCGGGGTGACCTCAGGATTTATCCAGCATAAACGCAACCACGTACTTATACGAATCAAGAGACTCGGTAGAGTCTCGCGCCAAGTACAATAAAAAAATTAAATTATCATAAGGTAAATATATCTGTATACGCCGCGCGAGACTCGACGAGTCTATATACCCGTACGGGAGCTATTCGTAGGAGTGGGGAGACCGTACTTTCCTAATTTCTTCCATTTCGCGATATCCCGGGGATTGAAATAATTATCACAGAATGTAGAAACAAAGAGCCCTTCATTCGAGTCCAACTTCAATTGAATCAGTACACGGAAAGCTGAGATATGATTAATTTAAGTTTCCGAGTACCCATTTCGTCTGAAAATTTTTTCGTCTCCTTCTTCAGACCAAATAATCCTTAAACCTATGTGTCTGAGAATTAGGAAAGAGCGGCCACCACTAAATGGCAGAGATATACTAAGTACTCGACATTAGCTGCCAGGTGGCGCTCTTGTCGACGCTGTTGACGTCATGATCGCGAATCGATTGCAGACCTTAGACCACGGAGTACAGACAGACACAGTGTTGCGGTTTCAGTACAATTGTACTGAATTCAGTACTTTTTCACGCGATTCAGTACGCTAGTACGCCTTTCATAAATCTTGTACGTTTTATTAGGATTGAATCTAGTACGATTTCACGTTTTAATTAAAGGCAAAAAGCCCAAAAAAATGCAATATCTGCGATAATTGTAATGTGTAAGGGGTGATATATTTTCTGTAAGTTTTAAACAAAATTATTTGTGTACCTGAACAGGAAGAAAACTGATAAACGTCAAATTTACTTTAATTTGAGTTGACCGCTAAATTCAGTACGCAAAGTTCACATTCGGTACGTTTTGGCGCTGCTATCCAGTACGTAAAACGACTTCGTTCTGGCAACACTGGACAGACAGACTCCCGAGACACAGCTGAGAGCTGTCAGTTCTGTTCATATTCGTACATCTAAACATTTTGTATATGTCATTCTCTTTTATGCTTCCTATACTTACTTGTTATGATAAAATTCACATTTAAAGTGGAGGGCGAAATTATAACAATCTCTCATGAAATGACGAAGCGCGCAATTTTGAGGTTAGGTTATAGGTACGGTTGTTGAATCGCATAAAGTTTAGTCTACAGCATGAATTAATAAGTGACAAAGCTTTCAATCAACGTGGCAGGTCTTCAATATATAATTATTAATTTCCAAATATTTTCGTATTTATTCAATGGATCAAATATATCATATTTAGTACATGCATATAAGAACTTATCTTTACAGGGCTTGGAAAGCAACGAATGATAGCGTGTGTCATATTTCAGGCCTTTGTGCTTTCAACATATTTATTCTATACTACCACATTTAACATTACTGCTTATCGAGGGATTTAGATGATATAAAATGCATTAGTGTATATATGCATTGAGATACCCATAGAAACAATTGGCAGAATGCTGACAACCAAGCGAGCCTAGCGAGCTAGGATATAGGAAGACCCAATCGAGCGAGCACAATAATTAGGTAGCCAAGCAAAATTTGACATAAAGTATTTATATTAATATTACCACATTTAACATTACTGTTTATCAAGGGAGTCAGATGGTATGAAATGCATCACCGTACGTGCATTGAGATACTCATAGAAACAATTTGCAGAATGCTGACAATCAAGCGAGCCTAGCGAGCTAGGGTATAGGGAAACCTAATCGAGCGAGCGTAGCGAGCGAGCACAATTATTAGGTAGTCAAGCAAAATGTTAGAAAAAGTATTTATTTATATTATACTGCCACAATTAACATTATACTGCTTATCAAGGGATTTAGATTGTATGAAATGTATAGTGGTCGTGCATTGAGCTTCTCATAGACAGAATTGGCAGAATGTTGACAAGCGAGCGAGGATATAGGAACACCCAAACGAGCGAGCGTAGCGAGCGAGCACAATTATTAGTCGATCAAGCAAAATTGTACAAAAAGTGGTGATATCAACCCCAAAAGCACCTCTGGTGCAAAAACCCTTCGCCAAGTACAATAATGTGATCACTACCCCCAAAATAATCTACCAACGAAAATTCCTCCTTAACAAAAGTGTTACTATAAAAATGTCAACTTACAAAATGAATGAAATCAGATACAATTGCCAAGTACGTGTCTTCTGTATAACAAAGTTTATAACAGAAGAATAGAAAATCGACTAGTCTTGTACTCGTTCACACGCTCGCTCGATTGGCTTCTGATAATTGGAGAAAAAAAATCAGAAAAAAAAAATTAGGAAGTGGTACTTGGCGGGCCATTATAGCAATATGCATCGAACAAATGATATATAGACCTATAAGAGAATACTCTCATATTGGTACTTAGCCTCTAGAGGGAAGTGATATCCAAAATTTAGTGGAACAAGACCAAGAAGAGAATACTCTTTTATAATTACTTACTCATACTTGGCCCGCCAAGTACCACTTCCTAATTTTTTTTTTCTGATTTTTTTTCTCCAATTATCAGAAGCCAATCGAGCGAGCGTGTGAACGAGTACAAGACTAGTCGATTTTCTATTCTTCTGTTATAAACTTTGTTATACAGAAGACACGTACTTGGCAATTGTATCTGATTTCATTCATTTTGTAAGTTGACATTTTTATAGTAACACTTTTGTTAAGGAGGAATTTTCGTTGGTAGATTATTTTGGGGGTAGTGATCACATTATTGTACTTGGCGAAGGGTTTTTGCACCAGAGGTGCTTTTGGGGTTACTAATTACTAACAATATTTACTGAGTGGCAAACAAAAAAAAAAAAAAAAAAAATAAAATAAAATAAAAAAATAAAAAATAAATAAATAAAAAACCCTGACTAATTTAAAACCTGCAAAAAAGATTTTTATTTTTCTGGGAATTATAAAAATCAACCTGCCATTTCACCTTTGAAAATCTGAAAAATCTTTATTCGTTGCATGTATATTGAGAAAAAACTATAGTTGTGGTGACTATTTTTCGACTATAAAAAATAGTGACTAAACGGACTTGAACCGATTTATAGTTTACACAATCTCAACGAAGTTGAGTTATCGCTACTAAAATTGCTAGTTCCAATTACCATTTGCTCAACTATTTGGACATAGTAAAGAGTACTATTACTATTACCCGATTATTAGACTATTACCCCTTACCATATTACGAAGTTGTACTGACTAGTCCCAACGGTATGATGTACTATAGTGGTACTTTGTAAAAAACCAAACCAAATGGTTGAATAAGGCCCCTGCTGTGCGGAAAAAATAGATTCAGCTCGTTACAATGAATTTATAACATTGTATGATGCGCCGACAAACACCTACTAATTGCATTCAACCGCATATTATAATACAAAGTAAGGATTTTTAGATTAGAAAAACATCGCATTATTTTGGCCAGGATTCGATCCGGGACGCACGCAGTCGCTCGCATTACTAGTCGCACGCTCTACCGACTACGCTAAGCTATTTATTGAAATCATAAATCACTTTTTCCTATTTATTTTGAACTCTGAATCTGTCTCAATGATATCAATGTTTTAATGCAGCTAAGATATCTGATTAACTGAACATTTGAGTTCCAAATATCTTTTTAATTCAATTTCTTTCCTAGAGTTCCAAAATCCGGTAGCAAAAAAGAGTATTAGCTCAACTGTAGTGTACATGGTACGAATTGATAATATATAGGGGAGAGTGGGGTAATTGCGAACACTTAACGGAGAACTGAAATAAAACAAAACCAGATCAAGTTACGAATGTTATGTATCACTAGAAGTGTACTTAAACTAACCAACTTCACGTTCTCATCAACAACGTAGATAAATTTTCAAAATAGGATCAAATTTTAACGAAAAAACAAAACCCTAGTGTCCGGAATTACCCCACAACGCGTGGGGTAATTACGGATGGTGCGTGGGGTAATCACGGACATAGGTCTAAATAGTACCGGAATCACAGCGAAATCCCATTAACCCGTTTTTGCCCAAAATGGCATAAATTTTTTTCTCTCTTCACCTCGATATTTCACATAGTAAAACTGATCCAAAAAAATTGAAACTTGGTATCCCGTAGTTTTGAAGGGTGCTCTTTCAGAATCCGTTGTTATTTTTTTCGTAGGAGTTCACCATTTTCCAATATGGCGGCTTTATTGAAAAAAGGGCAACATTTTTTCACTTTTTTTCGAAATAATTCCCATTTTTTCCTATGAAATCATCATTAGATCGGGGACTAAACTATGAATTTTGTGGCATACAGGTGTCTAGTTTAAGATGAAAAAGGTTAGATTTGGAAATTCAACATGGCGGCCATCAAAATGGCAGCTTTAAGATTCAAAGTCGGTGCAAAACTTCAGGAATTTTTAACTCGAATATGACGAACTTTCAGAAAAAATTGTATCGAACAAAAAGTGCTTAGAATTGCTCAAAGAATTCGCCTGAATTTTTTCAGAATTTTTGGAGACATTTTTGGATTTTTAAAAAAGCTGCCCATTTTTTAAAATCCGAATATGATTCAAAAAATTCTGAAAAAATTCAAGCGTCTTCTTTGAGTGATTCTAAGCACTTTATATAAAAATAACAAAAAAAAAAAAAAAAAAAAAAAATATGTAAAAAAAAAAAAAAAAAATAAATAAGACTCTTTTACCGTAGACCTCCAAGTTGGTAAGAGTCGGGCAACATCCAAAATTTTGGATGGCTGACGGACGGTTTATAAATTGAAATCAATTTTGCAGAGTATGAATTTTTTACTCGAATATGATGAACTTTCAGAAAAAAATGTATAGCACAAAAAGTGCTTAGAATCACTCAAAGAAGACGCTTGAATTTTTTCAGAATTTTTTGAATCATTTTCGGATTTTAAAAAATGGGCAGCTTTTTTAAAAATCCAAAAATGTCTCCAAAAATTCTGAAAAAATTCAGGCGAATTCTTTGAGCAATTCTAAGCACTTTTTGTTCGATACAATTTTTTCTGAAAGTTCGTCATATTCGAGTTAAAAATTCCTGAAGTTTTGCACCGACTTTGAATCTTAAAGCTGCCATTTTGATGGCCGCCATGTTGAATTTCCAAATCTAACCTTTTTCATCTTAAACTAGACACCTGTATGCCACAAAATTCATAGTTTAGTCCCCGATCTAATGATGATTTCATAGGAAAAAATGGGAATTATTTCGAAAAAAAGTGAAAAAATGTTGCCCTTTTTTCAATAAAGCCGCCATATTGGAAAATGGTGAACTCCTACGAAAAAAATAACAACGGATTCTGAAAGAGCACCCTTCAAAACTACGGGATACCAAGTTTCAATTTTTTTGGATCAGTTTTACTATGTGAAATATCGAGGTGAAGAGAGCAAAAAATTTATGCCATTTTGGGCAAAAACGGGTTAAAAAAAAATTACAAAAAAACGAAAAAAAAAAAGTTAAAAAATTTAAAAAATTAGATGAAATCGTTCAAAAAAATTCAAGTCAACATTCCTTGTACAGCGAGTGCGGCCTCATTTCACTACTCACTGTCCAGCACTAATTTTGGGCCCGACTTGCAATAGTGACATTGGAAATATCTCCATTCTTTTCTAACACAGCTAATCTGGCGTGTCCGCCATTACCCGCCGTCCGTGATTACCCCACTCTCCCCTAATTCTTCTTCCGTAATTACCCATACGACGATGTCCGCGATTGCCACAAACAGAGAAAATGGCTATAAAGTAAACTAAACAAGTACACCATGAACAGATTGAAAATTCCTACGGTATATCGATGCTTTATGATGCTCCTTAGCAGCAAAAAATGTAGGCACGATTTTGTTGTGATTATTATGGACACATCACCCAAATATTTAGGATCATAATCCCGTGTGGAAATTTCTCCGGGAAGGCCCGGTGTTTGCCCAGCCCCCGGATGGGCAATCCCGAAGATGGCCCAACTAGTCGGGTGCTACACGGGCAATAGATAGCATAATTGTAAATAATTTTTTCTAGTTTAGCTGTGCAGCCCCCGGTTAGCAAGGCCAGATATTTTCCCTGCATGCGTTTTGACATCAAAACTTGCCTAGGCCCTAGTTGGGAGAGCCCGAAATTGTAGCTGAGCTATTTATATGCTTACAATTTCGATCAACATTCATTATTAACCCGATATTCTCGACGGTAACCATATATGGACCCTGTTACGCATTCGTGTGTCAAACGACACATATTGAGTTTTGAGAAAATGGACATTAAAGTTTTTCTGATTAAAATGGTTTTGATAATACTTTTTGTAATTTTTTTTTTTTTTTTTTTTGTATACGCAGCAAATTGATAAACTTCTAATAGATATTCATGAATTATTATGAAAAATACTATGAATTTGAAGAAAAAATAATAATTTTTATATTTCTTATTTTCAATCAATTTTTGATGAATGATTATATAAATGAGAAATATATAAAGATATTAAAAATAAAGAGGTTAGAGCAAAAAGAAACATGACAAGCATTGAACATTTCAGGAAATAGTAGATTACACGCCTAGGCCAGTAAAGTAAGAAATGTCTTTCTTATTTACTGGCCAAGGTGTGTATACTAATTTTCTGTTCGACGCATCCGGAAAGCGGCAACTTCGTTTAGCGCAGCGGCCCGGAAGTTAACGCTTTTCGGCCGGAGGACAGAAAAGTTTTTTTTTTTTTTTTTTTGCATTTCAACAGTTTGAATGTAAAAAAGATATTTTCCTGAAATGTTTCATTTTGTCAACCATACCACTTTTGCTTTAACCCTTTCTGATATCAATAAACTAACCGGGGTCTGGCCGGGCGCTGTACAGCCGACCCGACAAATCTTCTAGCATTTGTCGGGAATGTTAGACGGGCGCTGGCCAGCTCGCGCTGTACAGCTGAGCGTTACATGCGTTGCCGGGCACTAAGCAGCCCGCCCGTTCAGCGCCCGCTTAGTGAACAGCGAAACTAGGCAACACCTAGCCAGCCCCCGAATTGAATTTCCACACGGGATATTACATCAAACGTAGCAAAAATCTATAGCGAGCCTTATTTTTGGCAGTGTATGTGGCCTGCCTTTGTTTTTTTTTCAGGCACTGAGCGTGGCATAGACTGTCACGTGTCATAGGGGGGTCAGGTAACGCGAAGTACCTTAAATAGGGGTGTCCGGGATTACCCGCCGTCCGCAATTACCCCACTCTCCCCTATAGTTCGCAAAACTGGATAAGTCGGCACCTCCAACTATTAACACGTTTGTGGCAACGGAAGAATAGTGTTGAATGCACTATTGTATCAGTGATTATTGTGCATGGTAACAAATACCCAAAGATGCAGTGGGTTGGACTATAGGTATTACTGTGGTAACTAATGAAGATATGTTTCATAACTATGACGGTTTAGTACCCAGCTGACTGAAAATTATATAGGGGAGAGTGGGGCAAGACCGGCAGTGGGGGCAAAACCGGCACAAAAAAAAAAAAATGACCTAATGGTATTTTCGAATTAAGGCGAGTCATATGAAACGCCATACCGAGTGGTTCCGCTGAAAGCGATAAAAATTTTGGAGGGTGGGGCAAAACCGGCACCAAAAAAAAAAAGCGGCTAAATCGTATTTTCGCGATGAGGCGAGTAAGAAAAATCTGTATTTAACGTATCTCTGCTGAAAACGATAAAATACCGGGAAATGGGAGAAAAACCGGCCAGACACTCTCTCTAATTTCGTCGAATCTTCTAATTTCTAGAAAACTGTATAAATAATTGTTCTTTCGATTAATATTTTTTGGTTCATTTCAAATGGTATAGTAATAGCTCTTTTGTTAAACACATCTAGTCTCTAAAACTTTTCTATTTTTTCTTTCATTAAATTGATTTTTCTATTCTTTGTTACATTGAATTTGTAATATTCGTAAAATTTCCTTGTTTAGTGGCCGGTTTTCCCCCATTTCCCGGTATTTTATCATTTTCAGCAGAGATACGTTAGATACAGCTTTTTTTTTACTCGCCTCATCGCGAAAATACGATTTAGCCGCTTTTTTTTTTGGTGCCGGTTTTGCCCCACCCTCCAAAAATTTTTATCGCTTTCAGTGGAACCACTCGGTATGGCGTTTCGTATGATTCGCCTTAATTCGAAAATACGATTAGGTCACTTTTTTTTTGGTGCCGGTTTTGCCCCCACTGCCGGTCTTGCCCCACTCTCCCCTAGTTAATTGTACTATAAATATAGTCATCTTCGCGAACTTATCAATTTTGTTGATTTAACCAGCTTGAAATAGTTCAGCGAACTATTTTTCGGTAAGCTGCACTATAAAATTGGGTTGTCTTGACTAAAACACGTAAACTAAAGTAATATAGTAACCCCAACCAAATTATTTCTCTCAGGTATACACGCACTTGAGAAATGAGTTTTTCAAAAGTCGCTGGGAGAATGAATAAAAATAGTAATCATGGATGATTAATTCAATTTTCATGTTTATATGTGATTCGAAGACTTCATAATTTCGCTACGATATTCGTTTTCAGAATTTTCCGGAGATCTATTACGTTACGTTACGTTTCATATCATGAGGATCCGAGCAATGGAAATCCCAAGAATTCGGAAATCAAATATTCGAATAAAATAAGTTAGTCTTCGAATCACTCGTAGCCATTGAAATTGAAATGAAGTAGATCATTCATGAATATTGTTTTAATTTAATCCCCCAGCGACTTTTGTGTAAACTTGTATTTAGGCGTGTACTTCTGCAACGGATAGTATAGATTCATGGGACTTTCAAACGAGGAAGAGAAGGAAAGGTTCATTTTTCTAGTTTTGAGCAGAAAAAAAAAGATCTATAGAAAATCGATGAACGCATTTAGACTTTGTTCGTGTTTAAAATTGAGTTGTTTTTTTTCGGGCCACACTATATATGAAGGTCGTTCGCGAGAAGAACGTGTCTAAAACAAATCGAAATTCTATTTTTTCACTTCCATCCCTAGATTAGTTTTTGACAGAAAAAACAAATCTTCTCACAAGATGAGCTATCTCACCTCTTAGAGTGGGCGCGAGCCATTTTTCTATGTTCATGCAACTTTTTTAAATCTCCACTTTCCCAGACATTCGATTTTTTTTAATCACGTTTGAGAGAGTTTCTTGGGTCACCGATTTCAGATCTGAGGCCGACCGCCGAAGTACTGAAGTTTGAAATGGCGGATCAATATGGCGTACCAAAACTGTAAAAGGTTCACAGTTTTGCTTTAACATTGGTAATTGAAGGTTTTTGGGGCCGCTGATTTCAGATTTAAATTAAAAACATTATCAGATTCACATTCATGAACACCAAAAACCATGAATAGCGATTTTTATACGATTTGGCGACCTTAAAATCAGTCGAATAGATTTGATGTAAATCAGTCTATTTTTTGTAATTTTGCTTTAATGGGCCCACCATTTTGAAAATTTCTATATCGATTTCTAATCTGACTTCAGATCTGGAATGAGCCCCCAAAAACGTTGCATCTAAGAAAAAGTGCACCAGGTTGTGAAGAGTTGAATGAACACAAAAGAAGAAAACATGGTTTGCACTACGTCTTAGAGAGAAGATTAGAGCTTATTCTGTGGGAGGATTTATTTTGTTACAAAAATTGACGTCCAGAGGAATGGCAATAGAAAAGAATGGCGATTCTTAATTTAGACAATCTAATATTTGTGAAACTCTAAGTTGTCCCACTGAAGTTGCAATATTTTTAGAGTATCTGACATTTTGTACGAACTTTTGCATTACAGTACAACCTCTCAATAGTGCCACTCCCACAATAGTTCCGCTTCTCCTAATCCGTGATCGGGCGCTTCTCCACTACCATACTACACTCCCGGCGTACAAAGTTACGAAAGTTACACTTTTTTTTCACGAGCGTTTGTAGTCAGAGTGGGGGAACCGAGATTCTGAGAAATGTATTCCCCTCACAGCCCATGAGCGGCTCTATTGATTTTAATCGTGATGAAATATTAATTGAATGGCGGAATAAAGTACAATGCTGAAAATTTCTGTATATACGGAATTTCCATTGTGGAACCTTATAGTGGGCTCCTATGCATGGATCAATTTAGGACCTGGACCAAACAATGTTGGTGTATATTGTATATAAAATAGGGTTGAGTCGACGGAGATGGACCAGTAGGTTACCGAAATAGTTGTACCCCGCGATTTCCCTAAATCCATACTTAGTCCACGTTTTGTCCTCGAAGACGTGCTCCATCTTGGGGGACCTTTTATTTCGGTGCATAAAGAGTACCACAATAAGCTGGCCTACCCCGTGATTTAATAAGGACCGTCTAAATACCTTAGTCCCTTGAGACTTTAGGGACGAGCATTAACTATTGCAAATCAATAGAAAAGAAAACCGCAATATAATTATAGAATAATGATGTTAGATTGCCCAAAAGATGTTACATTTCTTATTCATCCTCATCCCGATCTGAGAAATCAAAAAATAATGTTCTTCAGTTGGCCCCTCTTTCAAATACTTTTGAGTGCCTCTATACAGGGTGTCCCATTTAACGTGACCACCCCAAATATCTCTGTTGCTTTTAAAGTTACAAGAAAAATGTTAAGAGATGATCTTTTTGATTTTGAAGGGCTGATACAGTGGTGAAAAATTCATTTTTTCAAGGTCACAGTTTTTGAGTTCTCAAGGTCATCAAATGGTTTCTTAAATGGGAACATGTATTTCTGATATTACGATGTTGTAGCTGATACTGAAACGAATCCAACAATCTATGATATTATGACCTTGAAATAATTTTTCACCTCGATACACGGAGAAAATTTTATGGTAAGCGCTCTCACACTGGTAGGACTTTCGATGTATTCCGCACTTTTGAGATCTCGTACTCACAATTTAGGCAATGGTTACCATATTTTATGGTACGAGACCTGAAAAGTGCGCGTTACATCGAAAATCCTACGCAGTCTGAGAGCGCTTATCTTGAAATTCTCTCCGTGTATTGAGGTGAAATAGTGTTTTTCGATACAAGAGCGCGAAGCAGCAATTCGCGCACGAGTGTGAAGGCCCGAACGAGCCCGAAGACGAGCCGGCAGGCGAGCCGACGGTAGCGAGTGAGGCGCCTTCACACGAGTAAGGGATTGCTGCTTTGGGCTCGTGTACCAAACTCTATTTTTCTTAACAAATACAACGAAAGATCCTCGCTGTGCGCCGTCTGCAAGCACGAAAGCAGGCTTGAGCGTACCCGTGCGGAGAAAACATTCGCGCATCGCTGGCTACACGGAGAAAAATTTATAGTAAATTTTCTCATACTCATATAGTAGTTGTGTCATATACTTCCAATATGACGATCGTTCCGATACATTATACTCAATGTTCCATGAATGTGAGAAAGACATTCCTATATTCATGGTGACATTAGGTATAAAGTATAGGAACAATCGTCATATTGAAAGTATATGACACAACTACTATATGAGTATGAGAAAATTTACTATAAATTTTTTTCCGTGTATGCGGGAAAAACCATCGCGCACTGCAAGCGGTGTGCGAAATTTTTTCTCGCACACGGGTGCGCGAAAGACTGCTTTCGGTGCCTGTAGACAGTGCGCAAACGAGGACTTTCGGTGCACGTGTTAAGAAATAGTGGATTACACGCCTAGGCCAGTCAAGTAAGAAATGACTCGGATCACATGTAATTGTCGGCCGAGGCGAAGTTGAGGTCGACAAACATGTGATCTGAGGCTTTCTTATTTACTGGCCAAGGTGTGTATACTAATTTTCTGTTCGACGCAGCCGGAAAGCGGCAACTTCGTTTAAGCCTGGAGCACAGACTTTTCGTGACGGCTCACCTACAGAGATCGTGAACCGCGTACAGTCACCCACACGCAGCGCCGACCAATCACAGCTATGTGTGAGCGATCGTGGCGGCTGTAGGTGAGGCGGAACACGGCACACGGCAAAGTCTGTGCTCCAGGCTTTAGCGGTGTGGCCCGAAAGTTAACGCTTTCCGGCCGGAGGACAGAAAAATTATTTCAAGGTATCATAGGTCATTATATCATAGGTCGTTGGATTCGTCTCAGTGTCAGCTACGACAATGTCATATCAGAAATACATGTTCCCATTTGAAAACCCATTGATGACCTTGAGAACTCAAAAACTGTGACCTTGAAGAAATGAATTTATCACCACTGTATGAGCCCTTCGAAATCAAAAACATCATCCCTTGGCATTTTTCTTGTTACTTTAAAAGCAACAGAGATATTTGGGGTGGTCACGTTAAATGGGACACCCGGTATAATATCACAAGGATGCTGTAGAATATAAAGAGTATATGATATAAATTTTAATCCAATTAGCAAAATGAGGTGAACACTCAACCCTAGAGGGGTACACTTCCTAGTTCTTATGCTAAGAGTACACTGGGTGTATAATATCCGAGAGTTTTCAAACAGGTGCCGTTCCTGCGGTAATTGTGATTTTTGAAATTTTCAAACGAAGATTTTTCTTTGAAGTGCCTGAATACCATCGAATCAGAAAAAGTCGATTTCGAAATTTTTTTGTTATGAATAAATCGCGTTTTTCGAAAACATGAAATCGGATTACCACTTGAAAAAACAAAAAGGCCTGGGTGTGAAACACCGAGTGTACCCCTCTAGGGTTAAAATACGTCTGTGTTGACGATTTCCACCTTTACAGCCACGACGAAATCGAAACCGAAAGTTAGAGGTGTTTTCATACTGCCATTTTTCTATAATTAACAGAAATTCTCCGAAAAGTGTGATATTTTGTCGTTTTTCACGCTAAAGCAAGGCAATCGTGGAACACTCGTTGCCGTGTACAGTGCTTTTTTTCTTTCGCGAGTCATTTTGATTGGCGTACAGCCACGGACTGCTGAAAGATTTCGGGAGGGGTTGTAGCTCAACACTTCCGATCCTCCGTATTAATTTACAAAAACAATTGCAATGCTCTACGAACTGGAATGCGATTGTTTTCATATCATCAATGTCAAGGGAATCCACTTGCTTGCATTGCCTTACTATGATCGACAATTTTTCTGTCATTATATAAATCGATGAAACTAAACTGAAGCGAAATCACAGAAATAACGGTTTTGGCCATCTTTCCCAAATGTCCGGGACAGATGGCCATATCGATTATTTGAACAAATCGGAAGTAACCTTTAATGATTCTACGCTAGGATACAACAAAGGTCTGTAATGATACCACAAAAGTTGTAAAAATATGTAATTATTCAAAATTTATGTAGTGAGCACGTAGACAGTGAACGTGCTCAACTAATTCCCAGCAGTCAAAATCCAACAAGGAGAATTTTACTCACTTTTTATTATTATTTCGCGACACTTTTGAACTTTTACTCATTCGTATGCTCGGTACGAAGCGATTTACTCTATAGGCAGTGCTATATATCGAGTAACATAAGAAATATTAACGCTGGCCATCTCTCCCATACGGCCATCTACCCCGGAATGACCCTACCTCATTATGGCATTAACTTGAAAAGGCCATTTTTTGAGTTGTGTCACCTTCGTCGCCAATGTGCGATAATGGTTATCACATCAAAAAAATAGTGAAGGTATCCGAAATGAGTGTGAATGAGCTGTGAGTGAGTGAAGCAATTGTAAGTGTGTTGATATGTGCGAGAATGAGAAGACTCAAAAGTAGTCAGCAGCCCGACTAGAAATTGTGGTAGGGATGCGATCAGGACCGAATCAGGTTGACCATACGTCCTCATCAGGTCCAGATCAGGCAGCCCGATCAGGACCCGATTACACACGTAACGGAGCTCGGTAATGAGGACCGTATGAGGTTTACCCTATCAGGTTTGCATCGGGTTTCAGTATCAGTGCCTCATCGAAATTCTAGTTCGGCACCCGGTAATATTAGTAGTAATTGCAAAATTATATCCACCATATCCCCGTATTTTATTAGGTTTTAATAATATACATCTCGCTCTCGGCTAACCTAATCACTATCTTAACTTCCAGCAATCTGTAATTTATATTAATTATTCGCTCGCAAGTCTGGATGCATCGCAGTTACATGTTAGTACGGTGAATGCCTCTACCTTATATACAAACGTTGACCCAGTCAGTGCTAGTGAGAAATGTTTTTCTGTTTGTCGCCACCTATCGGCGAAGTGAAACCCTATCGGCAAGTCAGTCCCGATCGGGATTTTATCAGGCATACCATACTTTGGCATGCCTCACAACTGCCTGATCGGGATTTGATCGGGCATACCGTACTTTGGCGTGCCTTGCAACTGCCTGATCAGGTCCTCATCAGGCATACCGTACTTTGGCATGCCTTATAGTCCAGTCATTTGGTGCTCAAATGGGGGTTTACCTGGAAAGTTTAGCGGAAGTTTTGAAAATTGGTAGTCTCATAGATTTTGAGGTGCTCTTTTCGAATTTTCACTCTGCAACCTCGTACCGATATGGGAAATGGCACTATTTTGGGGAAAATGGCATGAAAAACTGATTTTTCGCAAATATCTCCTTACCGGTTGATTTTTGGACAAAAGTAGTTATTTACAAAATTATTCTGCAGACAATTTGCAACAATTTATGTTCTATTGACTTTTTTGTCAGATTAGTAGTTTTGGCGTACGAGCGCCGCGAGTATAATCGCAACACCCGCATTGGTAGAAAACATTCCACAACGCGTCGTATGGGCTATTCCACGTGAACCGGATCAGTCACCTCTCAGATATTTTTTTAATTTTGCATGTCGATTGTCCTCGGGGAGTTAGATATTTGTGCCAAAGGATTTTCCAATTAGTGCAAAATTCGTTGAGTTATTTGCATAAACAAATTCGAGCAAGGTTTTTTTCAAAAATTCATAACTCCGCCAAAAATGACACTGGACTGAATTTTTTTTTTTTCAGTCGACGAGAAAGGGTCATAGAATGCATAAAAAAATATGTACTTTGAAAAAAGTTTGTTTATCCATTGTTTATTTAACAATTAAGTTTTCAAAGATTTTTAAAACAGGGTGTGACACGATCAAAATTTTTTTTTCAAATACTGACATATACTTTGCACTATACTACAGCCTGTGAATTAAATTTAGGAACGTGTTATTTTTTGTTTTCGAGTAAAAAATCGCTAAAGTTGGCGTGCGCGCCAATTCCGAGTCGACGCCGCGTGGAACGTGATGGCTGATCTACAATGGTCGCTAAAACGCAAGGTCGCAGGTCGCAACGCCCGGCGTAAACGGCATACATGCAAAGACTTTGTATACATGCATTTGTTCGTTGCAACCTTCTTGTGATTGTGACCAGCGCCCTTGCGTTTTAGCGACCATTGTAGATGAGCCATAATGGCGTGCGTTAGACTACTGTTCGCCGCTACTCGACGGACGCGTACTTGCGGTATTCGAGAGTCATTTTCACAATGAGTGACACGATTTTAAAATCTGGAAAAAATACTGTAGTTTCCCAATGGCAACTATAAGCAATGCGTTGAGTTTCGAGAACGTGTTCTCTTCCGTTTTCGAACTATTGCAGTTTGAAATCTTAGCATACAGTTCAGCATACATGCGAAAATTTGCAGCTGCAATATTTGAGAAACGAAAAAGAACACGTTCTAGAAATTCAACGTATCGCTTATAGTTTTCATTGGGAAACTACAGTATTTTTTTCAGATTTTTAAATCGTGTCACTCATTGTGAAAATGACTCTCGAATACCGCAGCTACGCGTCCGTCGAGTAGCGGCGAACAGCAATCTAACGCACGCCATTACGTTCCACACGGCGTCGTCTCGGAATTGGCGCGCGCCGCGAACTTTTGCGATTTTTTACTCTAAAACAAAAAATAACACGTTCCTAAATTTGATTCACAGGCTGTAGTATAGTGCAAAGTATATGTCAGTATTAAAAAAATTTTGTGACCGTGTCACACCCTGTTTTAAAAATCTTTGAAAACTTAATTGTTAAATAAACAATGGATGAACAAACTTTTTTTAAAGTACATATTTTTTTATACATTCTATGACTCTTCCTCTTACTCTTACTCTTACTCTTATACTCTTACTCTTTCCGCGTAAACTGAAAAGAAAAAATTCAGTCCAGTGTCATTTTTGGCGGAGTTATGAATTTTTGAAAAAAACCTTGCTCGAATTTGTTTATGCAAATAACTCAACGAATTTTGCACTAATTGAAAAATCCTTTGGCACAAAAATCTAACTCCCCGAGGACAATCGACATGCAAAATTAAAAAAATATCTGAGAGGTGACTGATCCGGTTCACGTGGAATGGCCCATACGACGCGTTGTGGAATGTTTTCTACCAATGCGGGTGTTGCGATTATACTCGCGGCGCTCGTACGCCAAAACTACCAATCTGACAAAAAAGTCAATAGAATATAAATTGTTGCAAATTGTCTGCAGAATAATTTTGTAAATAACTACTTTTGTCGAAAAATGAACCGGTAAGGAGATATTTGCGAAAAATCAGTTGTTCATGCCATTTTTCCCAAAATAGTGCCATTTCCCATATCGGTACGAGGTTGCAGAGTGAAAATTCGAAAAGAGCACCTCAAAATCTATGAGACTATCAATTTTCAAAACTTCCGCTAAACTTTCCTGCTAGAACTACCAAATGACTGGACTATTACAACAGCCTGATCGGGTCCTTATATAACTCGGGCATGCCGAGCGAGAATTTCTAGTCGGGAGTTAGGCAGTATAGGATTCGAGACATTGAATAAACGAGTTGACAACAAGCATCGCTGTGTATTTACATTATTTTAGCCATCCAACCAAACCTTTTATAAGATATCCTACAAATTGGGGGCTCAACCGGGATACGGTTGGAAGTGCAAGACGCAAAATGACGCGTAAAGAATAGTGTAAATGACGATGGACTAACTAGGAGAGTATCGCACCTCCGGGTCATCGATCTTGACCAAACTTATAGGGGTGATTTCTTGAGCAAAAATATTAATTACCCGCTGAATAACTCTTCCTAAGTGGCCTTTACTCTGTCAATTTACCTAAATGTACAACAGAAATCAGCGTAACCTGGGTTTTGGAAATCGCCATAAATAACCAGTTTTTGTGCTGCGTTATGAGATTCTACATTGGACTGAATATTTATACATTGAACACAGTCATTATTGTACATTAGGTTGTTGAAATTTAACATCCCAGCTATAGAAAATCACTTTATTCTGCGCCTATTGACACATTGCTACTAGTAATAATATTAAATATTCAGTGCAATGTAGAATCTTATAGTCATAACGCAGCACAAAAACTAGTTATTTCATGGCGATTTGCAAAACCCAGGTTACGCTGATTTCTCTTGTACATTTAGGTAAATTGACAGAGTAAAGGCCCATTAGAGAGAGTTATTCAGCAGGTAATCAATATTTTGGCTTAAGGAATCACCCCTATAAGTTTGTTCAAGATCGATGACCCGGAGGTGCGATACGTCTCCTAGTAAATGTATACCTAAACTACGTCGAACTATCAGTGAAAACGACGACCAAAACGACGAAGAAGAAAGTTTATCAAAGACGTGTTTGAAGACTTAAAGACGAAGCTATAACGACGATAAAATGGCAAGTTCATCGACGAGCTCCCTGGTGGAGGTTTCGGATAGGACTTCAATCCGGTCTCATCCGAATTATTCCGATCCTTTGCGAAATCTGTCACCTTAACAATACGGAATCATCCGAGTCATTCCGAAGCAGGTTTTTAATCCATCTCAATCCGTGCACCGACTTCGAGTTCAATCCAAATGAATCCGACACCAATCCGAAATTCACGTTCAGTCCTATTCAATCCGTACGTCGAGTCCTTTCTAATTCGTCCGTTCAATCCGAGCGAATCCGACACCAATCCGAAACTCACTGTCAATCCTATTCAATCCGCATAACTAGTCCGAGCGAACCCGATACCAATCCGGAACTCACTTTCAATCCTATTCAATCCGTACAACTAATTCGAGCGAATCCGACACCAATCCGGAACTCACTTTCAATCCTATTCAATCCGTACAACCAATCCGAGCGAATCCGACATCAATCCGGAACTCACTTTCAATCCTATTCAATCCGTACAACTAATCCGAGCGAATCCGACACCAATCCGGAACTCACTTTCAATCTTATTCAATCTGTACAACCAATCCGAGCGAATCCGACATCAATCCGGAACTCGCTTTCAATCCTATTCAGTCCGTACAGCCAATCCGAATGAATCCGACACTAATCCGGAACTCACTTCAATTCTATTCAATCCGTATACATCCAATCCGAGCGAATCTGACACGAATCCGGAAACCACTTCCATAATAAATAAAATAAATAAATAAATAAATTTAAAAAAAGCAAATAAATATTTATTCATAGTTAACAAATTATCAGTTGATCCAAATGATATTCGGTTGAGTCAAACAATGACTATATAAGATGAGTTCACTAAACCCAACATCATTTGGATCAACTGATATTCGTTAACTATGAATAAATATTTATTTGCTTATATACAAATATATACGTTCTTACTATAAAGAAACTCTTTTCTCTGTGCAGTCTGGACGCGCAGTTCGAAGTGCGCATTCCAAAGCTGCCGTATCCCTATTGAAAAACTCCAATAGGATCCCATCAAGACGACAAAAACCGCATAGAAACCAATAGAAACCAATGAATATTTATTGGGTTTATATTTGGTTTCTATGCGGTTTTTGTCATCTTGATGGGATCCTATTGGAGTTTTTCAATAGGGATGAAGTCTTTGTACGGCAGTTTTGATGCGCAGTTCGAAGTGCGCGACAGATCGCGCCATAACCTCACTCTTCGTGGTTACCAGTGTGAATCTCAATAGGCGTCAAAGTGACTTTTCATCCCTATTCCGAAAAAAATATGGTATGGAGCGCACCCGTATACCGTTTTTGACTCGAACAATAATTTCAGAACTCGCTTACGGCTCGCCCTTAGCTCGTCCTGAAATCATTATCCTCGCCGAAAAACCCTTGGTCTACGGGCATGCCACATAATATACTATTTCATCGCCTCATCAATTCAAAAGTCCATTCGGAATGAGTCTGCTGATAAGGACAACATTTATAATCTCCTTTCGTCGGTACGTTATCTCTATATAGTTCAGTTCCTATATGAAGGGTTGAGCACCAGAGTAGCCTAACCCACATTGTTGATCAAGCTCATTTCAACTGTCATTAGCCATTTGAAAGAGGCTTTATCGATAATGTGGGCTAGGCTACTTTGGCTCTGAACCCTTCATATATGCATTCGAAAGTGATTGAAAGAAATTTTTCTTAATTTATCAGTCTGGTTGTCTGGTTTTTCAGATTGACTCGGATTCAAACAGATTGGAATCTCCGCTTTTTCAGATTGACTCGGATTAGGTCGGATTCAAGCGGATTGGAATCTCCGCTTTTTCCAGATTGACTCGGATTCGGTCGGATTCAAGCAGATTGGAATCTCCGCTTTTTCAAATTGACTCGGATTCGGTCGGATTCAAACGGATTGGAATCTCCGCTCTTTCAGATTGACTCGGATTCGAACGGATTGGAATATCCGCAATTTCAGATTGACTCGGATTCGGTCGGATTCGAATGTCCGCGATTTCAGATCGATTCGGATTCGGTCGGATTCGAACGGATTGGAATCTCCGCGATTTAAGATTCGGTCGGATCCGAACGGATTCAAGTGGATACAATCCGTATTTTTAACTGATTCATTCGGAATAAAACCAATTCGTTCGTGGACAGATTTCGGAATGAAATGGATTCAAACGGGTAGAAAAGTTGCCCTATCCGAATCTATCCGAAACCTCCACCAGGGCTATGTTAACGGTAGGCAAGTAATTTATAGTGGGGTCCAGATACTTTTGAGAACTTTTATCGAAGTCCAGAGACGAAAAAGAAAGACTTCACATGGACCACAATTTTTTTTCAACCATTCATTTAAATTGAATGAGTTGGATCCGGACCGCGGTCCGCCAGTTGCCTACCGTTGAGCTATGAGACCAAAGATCCGAACTTATTCACGGTAATCGAATTAAAGGATAAGTTGAGAGCTCTTCAGGAAAATACCTCCGGAACGAAAGCGGAGTTGATTGCGAGGATGCTGGCGGCCGACCCGACGGGCGCATGGCTACGCGTGGTGCGTAATTCACCTGGCGACAGTGTCGGACAAATAAGCGCGGAAAATTCCAACGGTTTGCCGATGTCCGGAGCTAGTAACGAAGCAGACCTGCATAAAAAATTGGACTTACGACGACGGGAAAAATAGCTTGCTGAACGGGTGTTAGCGATTGCACGACGCGAAATTGAATTCTTGCACTTGCACGCCGGAGAAGAGCGTAACGTATCGGTTATTACAAATCAAGCGCCCAAAGTAAACATCAATGCCATTGCCTACCTTTTGCCGATGTTTGAAGGTAATGGATAAACATTCGATCGTTGGGAGAGAGAGGTATTGTTGCTTCGCCAAAGTTATGATCTGGATGACCAGGTGTCAAGGGTGCTCATTGCTTCTTGTTTAAAGGGCCGGGCAGTAGAGTGGTTTCACTCTAAAGCCGAACACATACAAATGCCTACCGATGAGTTGTTAGTAAGGATGAGAACCATGTTTGCGCATAGACAAAGGAAAGTGTTGGCACGTAAACAGTTCGAGGAGAGAACATGGAAGTACAACGAGACCTTCAACGATTATCATCACGACAAAATTATCCTGGCAAATGACCAGTGGCGTAGCTATCATAGGGCAAGATGGGGCAGTGCACCGGGGCCCCCAAGCTCTGGGGGCCCCTAAGCTCGGGCAGCTCCGAAGCTGGTGAACCCTGAAGCTACTCTCGAGGGTTTTTTTTTTTTTTTTTACGATATTTGATAAACATCGCTCAATAATCATGGTTTCGAGTCATTCAATCTAATAACAATATAAAATATTCACGCGAGAGTTATGAATAAAAATGTGTAGGTTACATTGTAGTTTTTTTTTTTTTTTCTTCCAATGATCAATTGCAAATATAAATTTATTTCTTTGCTTTTATACTAAATTAAATGTCCAAAATTATATGAATATTACTTTTAAAGGAACTATAACTATGAAAACACGTAAATTTATGTTTCTCACGACTTATTTTTGAAAAAACTTAACATTCACACAGTAATTGACATGTTTATCATTTTTAAAGATTCAGGACATATCTCAGCTATGTATCTAGTATAGTAAACAAATCATTTTCCGTATTTATGAATTAGTAATTATTACTTTTTCAAGCGTTCCCGAAATGACGGCAGCTCATGACTTGTTTTCCATAAATCCTTTTTATTCACGTAATTCTTAATTTCCAGCTTGCCCCGTTTGGATATCAATTAAAGATAAGTTGGTCAATGATTAGAACTGGTTTGCAGAACGAAAAAATAATACATTTTTTTAATAAATTCCAAACTTGGAATTTACCACCTTGGTGATTTTGAGCCATATACTTAAGGTGGTTCTCCATCTACAGTCCCACCAAACGTGGGTTCCAGAGCAGATTTTGAGTACTTTTCGATGGGGAAAAAATCTGAAAAAAATCAAGCATGTAGAAGATCTTCGGGAGATTGATTTTGCATAATAATAATTCAAAAAAGTTATTAACAAATTGATGGAAAAAAAAAACTGTTCAAGAAATTAGCCGATGACCCAACTTTTTTTTTAGGTGAGAATTATTTTTTAATTTTTCTGAATATGTATGAATTTTTTCAGAATTTTGGTAAATTGCGTTTTTTCATACTTGACAAAACGCGATTTTCAAAGATTTACCAAAATTCTGAAAAAATTCATACATATTCAGAAAAATTAAAAAATAATTCTCACCTAAAAAAAAAGTTGGTTCATCGGCTAATTTCTTGAACAGTTTTTTTTTCCATCAATTTGTTAATAACTTTTTTGAATTATTATTATGCAAAATCAATCTCCCGAAGATCTTCTACATGCTTGATTTTTTTCAGATTTTTTCCCCATCGAGAAGTACTCAAAATCTGCTCTGGAACCCACGTTTGGTGGGACTGTAGGTGGAGAACCACCTTAAAAAAATTTATGTGTCATAGGCCGTAAAACCGCGATTTTAACCTCGCTTCGCTCGGTTTAAACGCGGTTTTTGGCCTGGACACATAAAACTCTGTATGCCATACGGCCCAAAAAGTATTTTCTGACGAATTTCATCATAATCCTTGCCTTCGGCTCGGATTATAAACTCAAATTCGTCGGAAAATACTTAATCGGCCTAGTGACATAATGTACTATAATGAGTCTAAACTGCGTCAGAGAAAATGGCCATATGGGCTCTGACTACATAGAGGGAGGGGGGCCCATTTTTTTTCCTGCACCGGGGCCCTTGACCACCTAGCTACGCCACTGGGCAAATCGTGTGCCAATTGGCGATGACGAGATCATAGACTATATGATCGACGATATTCCGGATGCCGTCTTGAGAAATCATGCAAGGATGCAAAGCTTTTCAACATCGACTACACTCTTGCAGGCCTTTGAGAAGGTCACGCTGCGTCAACCTGCAGCAGCTACTGGCGTTGAAAGAACAGCTCATCGGACCCAGCAACCGTGAAAGAATGAAGGAGGAAGAACCGGATCACTTCGTCGTTTTGGCTGTGGACAGCAAGGGCATGTTATAGTGCGAGGTGTCCCACGAAAGCTCGTGGCCTAAAATGTTTTCGCTGCAATGAATTTGGGCATATCCCGCACGGAAATATATATATGCGAAAAATATATGCGACATATTTGTTTTTGGCGCTAAAATATAAGTAACATTTATTTTTATAAGTTTGATATAAATGTCAACATACATGTTGCGACATGTATGTCGACATAGATGTCAACACTATGTAAAATTCATCAAACATATGGGATACATATATGTATATGCGTTAGACTGTGTCAAAAAAAAACGACATCTTCTTTTCGTTCGGGCCCTTTCAGAAATAGTTAGTGCTTAATATAAGAAAAATTGTCCCCAAAGCTTAGCTATATAGCTCAAACACAGAATTAGCGCATTTGAAAATAAGATTTCCCATGTATTTCAAATGGCAAAATTTGTTTATCCTAGTGTTATGAATAACGCTGCCACCATTGTTATGAATAACGCTGCCACCATTGTTATGTATACCGAGAATATTCGGTGAAGGTAGACAGCCCCCTTCCTACGCCAAAACCAACACAGGCGCGAACCGCGCGTGTGAGGCTCGGCGGGCGGGGCTATTCGGCCAGTAATGCTTCTACCCAATCTTCCGCGCTATGCCGACTCCGCATAGCCCATCCGCGCTAACTCGATAAATACTATAGCCCATCCGCGCTAACTCGATGAATACTTATCTTAAAAAGCAATCATCACACTGAACACGGAAAAGAATGAACGCGAATAAAATGAATTCGCCTAATGTGAATATTTATTTTCAAAATTTATCAACGAATTTAAAGTCAAATATCAATTAATTGGATTTAAGTATTGATTATCAGTGTTTAGGATCGATATTTGAGACGAAGTTGAACAGGTAAGTGGAGGGTGAATCATTGAAGACAAAAATTGGTTTATTTATTGATTTCTTTATTTATTCATTTTTCAGAACTCGATCTTATTCAAAACATCTGTTCGGAATACCAGTATTCAATCTAATGAAAATTAAGAATTCGTGAGAAAGTTTTCAGTGTTTGTGTCAAGTTTAGTTTAATAATAACATAATGAATCATTTGATCAGACTACATTGCAGAGAATGGAGTCATCGAGGATAAGGCTGCCACCCACAGGCCACGTCCTTAGGTCTGAAACAGAAAAATCAAATTTATCAGCGATTATTGGTTAATTGAGGGATCCATTGCTGTTGAATTATGGTGTACGCACAAACTTATCAGAGAGTGAATGCTTGGGAATCGAAGAAAGGCTACCGATGAGCCACTGTCGAACGTAGTATACTTTTACTGAAACCATTTTCGTCTCTCAACGATTACTTCTATCGGAGAACCGAGTGCTGACACGTACCTCAGCAAGGATTCATAGCGTGCGGAGGAGCTTTGTCGCAGGAGTTTGTCGTGCGACGAGATAGCGTACGAGGAGCTACGTTGCAAGGGTTCGTGGCACGTCGACGATATTTATCGAACATCTCTCACTCATCTAACGAGCATTCAACATTCATGTCTCGTAGCAGGCGAAGGAGCTTCGTCGCAGATGATCCTAGTGCGATGAGGCAGCGTACGAGGAGCTTCGTCGCAAGGTTTCGTGGCACGTCGACGATATCCATCGAACATTTCTCACTCTAACGAGCATTCAACGTTCATGTCTCGTAGCAGGCGGAGGAGCTTCGTCGCAGATGTTAGTAGTGCGTTGAGACAGCGTACGAGAAGCTTCGTTGCAAGGGTTCGTAGCACGTCGACGATATGCAGTCCTTCTCTGGACTCTGGCAAAGCCTCGCCGAACAAAAATTTAATAGAAAATGCTCGCCGACGCACTGCCAAATCTGACAACAAAGCTCCACTGTACGCTACCAACGCGGTACAAACAACTGTGACGGAGAGAGACCTCCTCTGCAAGATGCGAAACATGAACGTTGAATGCTCGTCAGACAAGTAAGAAAGGTTCGATGAATATCGTCGACGTGCTACGAACTCTTGCAACGAAGCTCCCGTACGCTGTCTCAACGCACCACAAACATCTGCGACGAAGCTCCTTTGCCTTCTACGAGACATGAACGTTGAATGCTCGTCAGACGAGTGGAAAATGTCTACTGAGATCGACGACGCACTTACCAACTCCGGCAACGAAGCTACTCCGCACGCTATGATGCCTTGCTGAGGTACATCTCAGCACTCGGTTCTCCGATAGAAGTAATCGTTGAGAGACGAAAATGGTTTGAGTAAAAGTGTACTGCGTTCGACAGTGGCTCATCGGTAGCCTTCCTTCGATTCCCAAGCATTCAATCTCCGATAAGTTTGTGCGTACACCATAATTCAACAGTAATGGATCCCTCGATTAACCAATAATCGTTGATAAATTTCCTTTTTCTGTTTCAGACTGTTTTTTCAATTTCACTTTTCTGTTTTGAAAATAAGATGTCCTGAAAATAAATGAATAAATAAATAAATCAATAAATAAACCAATTTTTGACCATGTTGTCTTCAATGATTCACCCTCCACTTACCTGTTCAACTTCGTCTCAAATATCGATCCTAAACACTGATAATCAATACTTAAATCCAATTAATTGATATTTGATTTCAAATTTGTTGATAAATTTTGAAAATAAATATTCGCATTAGGCGAATTCATTTTATTCGCGTTCATTCTTTTCCGTATTCAGTGTGATGATTGCTTTTTGAGTTAAGTATTTATCGAGTGAGCGCGGATGGGCTATAGTATTTATCGAGTTAGCGCGGATGGGCTATCTGGAGTCGGCATAGCGCGGAAGATTGGGTAGAAGCATCACTGGCCGAATAGCCCCGCCCGCCGAGCCTCACGCACGCGGTGCGCGCCTGTGTTGGTTTTGGCGTAGGAAGGGGGCTGTCTACCTTCACCGAATATTCTCGGTATAATAATAGCTCCCACCTTTTGTGTATACGTGGATAGCTGTCGTCGAGTTCGTTCCTCGTTTTTACACCTTAGCTGGGTAACCGGATTTTGGATGGTAGGTGATTGAAACGAATATAATATGTAAATAACTAAATAGTTGTTTATTGGTATAGTGATTACTAGGATAGTAGAACCATCGATATGATTGTTATACGTTATTAAGTGAAAGCGATGAGTGATTTGAGTTTATGATTTCGAGAGTTAATTAAGAGTCGTTTCGGATGCAAGTTTAAGAACGACTGGTTTGGTTAACGATTTAGGAGTAAGTGAGTTGTTGCAAGTGCAATATTAATAATGGCTACTGATGAGCTGAGATCATCTTTTCCATTGTCCCGGGCATGGGCGCGTTTATGCAGGTGGATAGGTAGGGATGGAGTTCTCCGAATGTAAGGTGTACACAGGATGTTGTGTCTTAGATTGGGAGTAAGAGAGGTATTGAATAGAGTGGGATACGTAACACTAGTTTTATTTTTATAACGCCCTTTATTCAACTGATAAGAATAAAGTAGATATGGCTCAAAATCACGAAGGTGGTAAATTCGTGTCTGAGACATTTAAATCATTAAATTTATTTGTTTTTATTAAAATAATGTAGCACAAATTATTCACATCAACTCATTTAAGCAATGCATCAGAAAAATTTGTTGGAATTTATTCATAGAATATATTTTTTTCTATGAAATACCCCCGAAAAGTCATTCCGGGAACGCGTCCCTAAGTAGTAATCCACGGACAACAACAGCTAAAACACATAGTAAAAATTTTTTTTAATGTTTCGACGGTACTTGTTAACTTAGTTAATTTTATTATAAAATGATATTTATAACCCGTGTAGAAATTTAAATCGGGATCTGGTCGGGTCCCGACCAGTCAGCCCCGTTTCAAGTCGGGCGCTGGTCAGGATAACTGGCCAGAATCCAGCCAGTAGTGTCACGGTAAAACATTAAGTTCCTGGCCAGGGACACTAGCGCCATTTTTCCCTAGCCGGGATCTGGTCAGGCACTAGTATCGGGCCGGTACGAAGATTTTCTTCCAAAAATTCTCTGGGATTGATAAAAGGGTTTATAGGTGTAAGCTATTACTACGATTTGGAATTATTTTTATTATACGTACATTTATTATTATTTATTTATTATGTTATTTTTATTTTTTTATTTTATTTCATTTTTTTGTTCTTTTATTTTTCATTTTTTTGAACTTTAAAATTTTATCATTTCTTGATTTATTCATTTATTATTGGTTTTCAACGCATTCCAATGAACTCAGTTTGAATTCGAATAATTATTCTTATTACGAAACTGTTCACGAAAACGTGCATACCTTTAGAAATGCATGTGCGGGTTCTTCGACTTCAATACATTCATCGGAGTCGGATTCATCCGCACAATAACCCAGTTCTACTAGCTTCTTTGCTATCAATCGGCGTTTCCTAGTACGCCGCCGATTTTGATCCTTAATCTTACGCGGAAGGTCCATGGCAATATACTACAAGCTTCAATATATATTACGTACAACTCTATCAATTACATTGAGGTTAGAAATCGGCAAATAGCTGCACCCGATAACTGAGAAGACGATGCGCATGCGTCTCATAGGACAGTCAGAAAATTAAAGTGGCCGGTATGAACATTATCCCATGTTAGTGTCCAAAATTAAGCTTCGGTCGAAGATAGTCCGGCCAGAGTCTGACTAGTACCCACCAAGGTGATAGGAAAAAATACCCGTTTAATACCCAGTGAGGTTTTTTAGTAAATCAAAACTATCCCGACCAGTACCTGATCAGTACCCGATTAGGAATCTTAATAGAAAATATCCCGACCAGCACACGACTAGCGCCCCACTTCTGATCGGGATAAGTGGGGCTATTTCTACACGGGAAGTTCCCGAATCGACACAATATTATTTTGTCCGAAAATTTAATACAAAGTTTGTCTGACAATTTGTGCATCATTTCCGGGAACGCAGACATTTTTATATATATTAATTTTCAGCACAACGCAACAAATAGCGCTAGTGGGTAATCATATGAAACACTCAAGTACAATCGGTTGACCAGCCTGTTTTTTGTGAAAATGTGAAAAATTTAAGAGCTAAGCATAGTTTTGTTTGAATTTTTGGCACCGTACATCAATTCAGTGTCATTCCGGGAACGCCAATAATTGTAGGAAAAAAACAAGCAAATGCTTTTTGATACGATATTTCTTAAAGATGAATGTGACTCGCTTTATATTAATCTCAAATAATCCCGTTTAAGTGACTAATACTTATTTTACACGCATCTTTATGTAGAAACGTCATTCCGGGAACGGTCATTCCGGGAACGGTCCCGCATATGACATGCGTTCCCGGAATGATCATTGGGTTCCCGGAATTATGATTGTATTGTTAATGATGGTTTAAAATTTAAAATATTGATTTTTTTTTTTTTAATTTTTAATTTTTTTTTTTTTTTTATTTATTTATTTTTTTTTTATTTATTTATTTTTTTTTATTTTTATTTTTTTTTTTTTAGGATTACTTATGAATTTGTTTTTGAAGATTCCAGGATTGCATGCATATCGTCATTTCGGGAACGATTCGTCATTTCGGGAATGATTCGTCATTTCGGGAACGATTCGTCATTTCCGGGAACGCTACTAAAAGTCAATTAATAACGAATTAATAAGCAAAAATCATTTTTTTCTCATCGAATCAATGATCAATTGCAAATATAAATTTATTTCTTTGCTTTTATACTAAATTAAATGTCCAAAATTATATGAATATTACTTTTAAAGGAACTATAACTATGAAAACATGTAAATTTATGTTTCTCATGACTTATTTTTCAAAAAACTTCACATTCACACAGTAATTGACATGTTTATCATTTTTAAAGATTCAGGACATATCTCAGCTATGTATCTACTATAATAAACAAATCATTTTCCGTATTTATGCATTAGTAATTATTACTTTTTCAAGCGTTCCCGAAATGACGGCAGCTTATGACTTGTTTTCCATAAATACTTTTTATTCACGTAATTTTTAATTTCCAGCTTGCCCCGTTCGGATATCAATTAAAGATAAGTTGGTCAATGATTAGAACTGGTTTGCAGAACAAAAATATAATAAATTTTTTTGAGAAATTCCAAACTTGGAATTTACCACCTTGGTGATTTTGAGCCATATACGGTTTTGTAGAGAATTTCATGATCTACAAAAATGGTCCTCTGGCCAAAGTTGCTCAATGAACCGTTAACAAGTTACAGTGGTTCAAAAGTCATATTTATATTTGATCACTACTTTTTTTCGACGAATTAACTTAAATTAATTTTTTATGCAAATTTTTTCAGATATTTCATTTCCTAGAAAAATAATCAACTCTGAAAAGGTAAATATCAATGAAATTAACTTTTATAAACTCCAAAAATTTTGTTTCAGGCCAATCATTCGAGACATCCAATTCACAATAATTCCAAAACTTTTGAAACTTTTATGTAATGTTGAGGAGCGTATAAAGGTGAACTATAAAATTTTACAACCTTTTTCAAACTACACAATATTGTCAAAATTCGAAAAAATGGTATTTCGCAATATTCTCGCCAGGAAAGATCCAAAATGGCAAAATTTGTTTATTTTAGTTTTATCAGTATAACTTTTTATATTTAACTGATGAAAATGAAGTGAATACACGTTTTTGAAGAGAGAAATTTTTTTTTAGAAAATGTATGAAAAAATTAATTTAAATTAATTTGTCAAAAAGTAAGTATCGTAATCAAATCTATATATGACTTTGATACCGCTGTAACTCATTAACGGTTCATTGAGCAACTTTGGCCAGAGGACCATTTTTGTAGATCATGAAATTCTCTACAAAACCGTATATCTACTTTATTCTTATCAGTTGAATAAAGAACGTTATAAAAATAAAACTAAGATAAATGAATTTTGCCATTTGAAATACATGGGAAATCTTATTTTCAAATGCGCTAATTCGGTGTTCAAGCTACATAGTTAAGGGAAGACCCTGGTGAAACTCAAAACTTCGACATTTCTTTCATAATTGAAATTATTTTTATATCATGTGAAAGTGTACTCAGAAACTAAGAAAATCCCACCTTGATCTCACAGATTACTCGATAAATGTGGAAGTTACGCAACATTTAATGGTAAAAACATACTGAACTTCAAAAAGTCCCCTGCGTCATAACTTTAATCGAATCATATTTATCTTGAACTGTAATCTTTGAGACACTCAGGCGAAGAGATTTGCTGATCAGATTTGCGAATTAATTTTTCGTTCTTTTTTAAGAGCATTTAATATTTTCACTTCCAAATTTTTTGCATTTTTTATGTTATTTGAGACTTGAAAAGTATGTTCCTTTTACAATTTGGAAAATCTGATCAGTGAATTTGTGCATAAGGTATGTGTGAACTTCCTCTGCGAAGGAGAAGTTGATCGGAGCAAAACAATGACGCAAGGAGTTTTTAGCGTAGCTGAAAATGTAGTTTTGAGTAAATCGTAATTTAATGAAAATTGGTACAAATTAAATAAATTCTTCAGAATACATGGTCCGAGGTCATAATGTTACACTTTCTGATGAACGCATCTTAGATCCTCGATTTCTTTTGCTCCGACATATCTCGGAGCACGGATTATCTTCGCTCGACATTTCCAGGTTCACCGTCACATGGAATAAAATTAAAAACAAAAATGAGCATTCTAATAGAGTAATAGTGGGGGTCAAATAATTGATTATTATTATTATTATTATTATTATTATTATTATTATTATTATTATTGAATGATTATTGAATGTTGGTTCGACATCGCCTGGCCTAGAACTGTCCTGCTCCATGAGTTGTCCCTTCCTTTCTGATGTTCAAAGCTTCAAGCTGCGCCTTTGTCAATTTGACAGCACGCCGAAGCTTTTTTCGTCGTGCTTCATTCTGCCACTCGCTTTTTCTTTTCCGTTGAGTGTCCCGCTCTTTCAAAATCTTGGTACTGATTTTCATCACCTGTTCGTCCCTGTTCACATGAGCCTGTCGAACAGCGTGGCGAGCCTTGGCAAGCACCTTTTCTTTTAGCGACTCACCTTCGTCTGCCAATCGCTTTGAATGTGCGAAGTATGTCTGGGATGCCATCACGCTCATGCCCATTGTTGCTCCAAACTTTTGCATTTGAGCATGTCCCCCTCCAGATTCTGAGAAAACTTCCACCATTTTTCTATTGACATCGAACGGTCGCCGCTTGGTGTTGTCTGTTGTTCGCGGACTCCTAAAACTTTGTGTGGAAAGAAAGCCACAGTCTTCGCATTTGACGCACAGCCATGCTGCGAATCTTCTTCGTTCTCTCATCTAGCCAGCGAGGCTCTTCTGTCCACATTCAGCGCATGCTAAATTTTTAAAAAGCTCCTGCCAGGTACTGGAATGGACAAATAAATAATTTTTACAAGCATCGCCTGGCTCCGACGACTGTGATGAAACAAAAGTTTCAATTTTTCTTTTGCTAGTAGATGATGTACTAGGTCCTAGAGGGTTACTTATCTTTTTCGGTCCTGATTGTATTCTGGATGGGCCAGGCTCCGGTTCGTCAAGCAATTGTTGATGACTAACTTGTTTTCTAGAGGGAAAGTCTTTCGATTGGAATTTATTTCCAAGATTTCTTTTACCCTGCTTGTTTTTGGACGTTGGGCGTTGTCTAGACTTGCGCCACCGTGAGGTAATCGAATTCATTTTTTTCGTTGAGATTTTTTCGTTTCGCAATGAGTGAAAATCACAAAATTGCAGAGTAGTTTACACTTGCTGTCACCAAGATGCCAGTTCGTAGTAAACTAACCACTAAACGCAGGAAAGCGCGGGAACAATCCGTAACTGGACGCAAGGTACTGTTTCACTAGTTCAAATTTCGAATACCAGATGGCGAACGCGTCTTCGCCATAAAGATACATGAATGACCCAATTTGAGTAGTACTGGTTTTGACCACGAGGTGGCTACGCTTCAGATACAGGCCGTGTTCGGGGAGTCGCTTTTAGCGCTGTCAGTAATCTTGTGTCTCTGTCACACTTCTTGATTTCCCCAAGCTCCGTCTCTCACTCTCTCGATTTTCAGCGCTTTAAAGCGCTTTAAGCGCGCTCCCCGAACACGGCCACAGTTACCAATAGTCGATCATGCCCTGTGCTACAGGTGGTTCGATCCCGAACTACACGGAGTTGTGACGTCACAAATTTCAAATTAGCGTCAAATATACCGAGTTTTTCAAACTTTGGCCTTGTATATTGCTATATTCCCATTCAATAGTATTTTGATGGAATTCTAGAATTCTAGAGGAATATAATCACGAAAGAAATGCAAAAAAAAAAAATTTCTTCGATTTTATTTATAAAATTCGCTGCCAATGAACCAAAAAAAATCGGAGGGCCTTGAAAGTTTCTCACAAGGTGGGGACAAGCCCCGGGAGTAATTTTCCGGCAAAAACATCTGAAATATTTTAAAAGTCCGTCGCGGGGCTATACCCGTTCCTATCTGGTTCCATTCGCACATTGTATAATATTAGAGTCCCACGCGGCGCTTTGTCCGTCCCTATCAGGAATATATTTGGGACCGAAAACTAAAGCTCAGTGATGTATTCAGCTCCATCCGGTCAGCGTTCGGCATCAAAATCGCGTCTGAAATATTTCGAAGTACGTCGCGGGGCTATACCCACCCCCCCCCCCCCCCCCCCCCCCCCATATATCTGGTTCCGATCGCGCACTTTATAACATCAGAGTCCCATCCGGCGCTCCGCCCGTTCCTATCCGGTTTTGATCTTGCACTCGATGAGATTAACATAAACATTCAAAGTCCGACGCAGGGCTCTATCCGTTCCCGTCGGGCTTCGATGCTGTGCATTGCAAGGTGATAGAAATATTTTCTGTTCGTGTCATTATTTCTAAGTCCCAATCGGGGCTCTATCCGTACCTATCCGGTTTCCATGTAAGGTACATTACTTCAATATTTTCTCGTAAGGCGGCGACCACCGCCTTCGATATTCTCGCGAGTGCCACTTATTATGAGCCATTTCACGTCAGACCGGACAAAATAAATCAAAAATTGACCTTGATGTTACCGATCTCGATATACAGTCGGACCCCGCGTATATAAACTTCACTTATATAAAAGCTTCACGTATATAAAGTTTCCAGCTTCACCTATATAAATTGTCTGGACACTCCTGACCCCCACCATCTCACCCTTGGACATTCTAAATATGGCGCGGTATATGGCGTATTGAAATTTTGAGGTTATGTATCTAGTTATAATTTGCGCAGAGAGCGTACGCGCACTTCACTGCGCAGAACGTTCGCGCACTTCACCCACGATGATAGAAGAGTGGGGCCCCCTCATTTCGTGAAATAAGTTAAGCAGCTCAATCCCGACGACTTTATATACGCGGGGTCCGACTGTAATTGTTTTTACGGGTTCTATAGAACAAATAAATTCATCAAACAATTTTTTTTTTTTTGCCCCCTATTTTCCAAGTTACACGGGGGTGAAATTCAGGAAAAAGATCCAAAAATCGAAAACATACTCCCAGGGCTGTTCCCAGCATATTGGGCACCTGGGGCAGTAGAAACTTCAAGCCGCCTTTTTTCATTTTTTTTTTAAATTTTATTTATTCTTTTGGGTTTTTCATTTTCTTGCGATTTCGAATGTTGTCTCAGAATGCATTTGCCCATGCCTGGACACGGCCTTGCATACTCCCCTTCAAACGGTCATATCTTTGATTGTATTCATCCTAGAGATTTCATTTGAAAACCATTTTAAAGCTATTGAATGACACTATTATTATATATTTATTTAATTCTGCGGTAACAAACAATTCTATTTGTTATAATCAAATATATTATTCAAACGTGATTTTCAAAGCAAGGGCCACGCGATAACATTCTAAAAAAAATATGAACGTATTCCTTGATCAACTCTCTACAAAATCGTTAAGTCAATTTCATGGAGAAACGACGGAAACCATATGAAAACGATTTATTTATAAGCGACGGCGCGCGCTGTCACCGAAAAACCGTACCCGAGCCGGATCTTTCAGCGGCAGCGCGCGCCGTCGGTCGCTTATAAATAAATCGTTTTCACATGGTTTCCATCGGTTCTCCATCCTATTGACTTAATGATTTTGTAGAGAATTGATCAAGGAATACGCTCATATTTTTTTTAGAATGTTATCGCGTGGCCCTTGCTTTGAAAATCACGTTTGAATAATATATTTGTTTATAACTAATAGAATTGTTTGTTACCGCAGAATTAAATCAATATACAGGGTGTCCCATTTCAAATTTCGCATTAGAATATCTCTGAACCTGGAGCTGCTGTTGAAAAATGTTTGGGATGAAAATTGTTTGGTTCGAAGGGGGACACAAACCGGTAGTATCAGATCAGTTGTAACTATCACTGCTCCGGAGATACGAACACAAAGCTGATTTTTTTAAATGGCAAGTACATTTTTTTCAGGATAGAAAACGTACCTCACGTTAAGACAAATTCAACCATATGTGGAAAAAGTTCATGTCGTTCACGCTCCGTGACATACGGTTACGCGAAGTTCTCAAATCCTCAAATGCCTGCGATTATCGGGACAGGTATTAGGAGTTTATTGGACAGTATTTAGGAGTTTATTAAATGTTCAAACACATTGCCTCCTGTCTGAACGCAAAGTTGCAGACGACGATGGAATTGCTGGAGTGTGGCGAGAAAGGTACTACGCTGGATATTACGACACGCAGTTCTTATCCTTCGTTTCATGTTTTCCCGTGTTGTTGGTAATCGGATAGGAGAGTGTTTGAACATTTAATAAACTACTGAATGCTATCCAATAAACTCCTAATACCTGTTCCGATGATTACAAGCATTTGAAGATTTGAGGATTTCGCGTAGCCGTAAGTCACGGAGCGTAAACGAAATACACTTTTTTCACATATGGTTGAATTTGTCTTGACGTGAGGTACGTTTTCTATCCTGAAAAAAAGTACTTGCCATTTAAAAAAATCAACTTTGTGTTCGTATCTCCGGAGCAGTGATAGTTAGAACTGATCTGATATTACCAGTTTGTGTCCCCCTTCGAACCATACAATTTTTATCCCAAACATTTTTCAACAGCAGCTCTAGGTTCAGAGATATTCTAATGCGAAATTTCAAATGGGACACCCTGTACAATAATAGTGTCATTCAATAGCTTTAAAATGGTTTTTGAATGAATAGGGTTGTTCACGAATTTTTTTTTATTTCATATTCCAGTAGTTTGGGGAAAAATAATGAGGACGTATTTTTTCCTTTTTCGTTTAAACGAAAATTGCAGTATATATAACGAATTGAAAACTCGTGAAAACTACTAGTTTATGACGTCACCCATGTTAAGGTAGGGGAGAGAGGGGGAATGGCGGTCACTTAAGCAGAAATTGCAATAACTGGGGAAATGACGATCGGAAAAAAGTCAGTTATATAGGATATGGTGGAAAATTTCATTCACATTGACTGCTATGAACGGTATTTAGATCTTCGACAAACTCCACATGCTAACTTCACATCTATGGAAAATGAAATCGACCGGCATTACCCGACCTAGTCGGGTAATGACGGTCGCCACAAAATGCATTGACGGTCAAAGTAGGGTAATGGTAATCGCACACGAAAATCTTGTGAAAATTGCTTTAACCGAAAATATTTATACTTTGATTTATTTTTTATTTTTATTTTTTTATTTTTTCCTTATTTTTATTTTTATTTTTATTTGCATTTTTCTACCCGGACAGCATGACCGGCATAACCCCAACACGTCGAATCAGCTTTGACTTGTTGTTTCAATCACAAAATATATTATAATCAAAAATTATTAATATGTAGAATTAAGAGAAAGGCTGAATTAACCACCCTGTAATATTATTTGTTACGTAAATGTGACAAAAATGCAACATATCTCTTATAAATCGCATCCGAAAAATTAGAGTGACACTACCCCATAACTACCGATTGACACGAAGAGCTGAATCCTTAAACCAAGATGGCAAGCTCGAGGCCAGTACACAGTAAAAAAGATTTTGTAAAATTTAACACAACAGCTTGTGTTAACTACTTTTTTAACACAAAATTTGTGTTATTTCGTTCTTCATGTGTCTAGGCCCGAAATATGGCGATTCTAACCTCACTTCGCTCGGTTTAAACGCGGTTTCTGACCTAGACACATAAAATTGTAAATGCCATACGGCCCATAAAGTATTTTCTGACGAATTTCATTATAATCCCCGCCTATGGTTCGGATTATAAACTCAAATTCGTCGGAAAATACTTCATCGGCCTGGTGACATAATGTAACTATTGAATCAACACACGAGAGTGTTAAATATTTGACACAAAAATTTTAACACAAACTGTTGTGTTAAATTTTACAAAATCTTTTTTACTGTGTAGTTTGTATCTGCATCCTCTACGTGGTAGCAGTAGAGTCGTTATTTTCAAATGCATAGAATATGAGATATTGACATGACCGCCATTACCCACTGACCGCCATTCCCCCTCCCTCCCCTATATCTATATATATCAAAATCTGTGAACTTCAATTGCTTATAACATTTGCAATTTTCATCGGAAAAAAAAAAGAAAAAAATTACCCCACCATTTTGAGCTATTTTCTATTTGATGCGCCCCAAAAAGTGAAACAAAATTTTTTTCTGAACAACCCCATTCTCTAGGATGAATACTGTTGTAATCGGGATCCTGAGATCCTTTATACAACTACAATTTTATTCAAGGGTTCGTTTGTCAAATTGAGAGTTGGAACTCAGTCGTACAAAAGTGATTCAAGTTTTATTAATATATAAAGTTGTACAAAAGGTTTTACTGATATCGGACTAATCTCTTATATAATGTCTCTTGCTCTGGTCGCGATGTTCTGACGCTGATCATTGTAGGGATCGCTTATTTATTACGTTTAAGGAGGTCGCCTTGTTTCTGCAATTGATGTTAGTTGCGTCAAGCCTCGCACTTGCACATTCCACAGTATTGCCAAAGTGTGTCTCAAAACATCTGGATTGCAACACCTTGATACTCTGGTTGCAACATCCCTCCCCCCTTAGAGAGAAAAGCCCTTAGGATTTTCTTTTGAAATCAGACAAATCTGCTGGCTTGCGTCGTTGTGCGTACGCTTGCCTATTATCCTATATCTAGGTTAGTAGTTTACATAGTGTATCCCGTTAACATATTTTTTATATAATCGTTTCTTAGGCTAGGTTAGTATGACCTATTTTCTATATCATTTTTCTATCAGTCTAAATTGTTTCAAATTTCCTACTCAAGTCATATTATTCAATAAAAGGTTTCAATCGATTTACATGTACTCTGAGATTTTTCCTATTAACTTTCATGGTGTAGTTAACGTCTGAGTTTACCTCTAGAATAGTATAAGGACCAATCCATTGAGATAATAGCTTCTTCGACCGTCCTCTGCGTACAGTCTCGTCGTATAGTAATACCTTATCTCCAACCTTGAACCCTTTTTCTTTGGTTCGTCGGTCGTACTCGATTTTTGACTTCTCCTTGGCTTCTTGCAGATTTTCTTTGGCTATCAGATTGCTGGCTCGCAATCTCTCTCGTAATTCTCGTGCGTAGTCGCCATAGGTGTACGTCGGTTCTGGATCCCTTTTCAGCGATGTTGGTAGTTCAGCTCGGTGTCCATACACCAGCTCGAATGGTGTAAATCTCGTTGCAGTGTGGGGCGTCGTGTTATATGCAAATATAGCATATGGTAACCATTCGTCCCAGTTGCTCTGTTCTTCGTTTATGTAATGTCTCAGATATTCTAACTAACGTCCTATGTGAACGTTCTAAGGCTCCATTGGATTCAGGATGATAGGCCGTCGTCTGAATCTTGTCGATCTTCAACAATTTACAAGTATCTTTGAAAATGTTACTCAAAAAGTTCGTACCTTGATCGGTGAGTATTCTCTGTGGTATTCCGTGTTCGCATACGATCCTGGTCGCAAATTCCTTAGCTACAGTGTTAGCTTCTTGGTTCGGAATAGGTATTGCCTTGCTGAACTTGGTTAGACAATCTTGAAACGTAAGGATATATTTATTTCCTTGTTCTGTTTCCGTCAGTGGTCCTACGATATCCAATGCACATTTTTCAAAGGGTTGATTTGGAGTGTCGGTTATGATCATTGGTGCCTTCGTCTTCTTGCTAAGTTTGTTCTTCTGGCAATTCTCGCATCTCGAAATGTGTTCCTCGACATCCTTCCGTAATCCAGGCCAATCGTACTTCAATCGGATTCGTTCGATCGTTCGATTAACTCCTTGATGTGCTCCTAATGGCGTATCGTGGTACTCATAGATGATCCTGTTCCGATCTTCCTCGGAATATTCTTGTTCTCGGTTGTTCAATTCTTCCTCTTCTTTCTGCTGACTTCTGGTCACTGCGTACATGCGACTCAAGGCATCTGCGTTGGTATTTGCCTTCCCTGCCTTGTACTCGATCTCATAGTCGTATTCTTCCAGCTTCAGTCGCCATCTCATGAGTCGTGATCCTGGATCTTTGACTCCGAATAACCAAGTGAGTGGTTTGTGATCTGTAACAATCTTAAATCTGGTACCATATACATACGGTCTGAAATGATTAACTGCCCAGACTATGGCCAATAATTCTTTTTCTGTAGTGCTGTAATTGCCTTCTGCCGAATTTAGAGTCCTACTTGCGTATGCTATTGGCAAGTCACTTCCTATTATTCCGTGCGACAGGACTGCTCCGATAGCCTTGTCGGATGCGTCTGTCGTCACGATGAACGGTTGTTCGAAATCTGGATATTGTAGAATTGGTGCGGTCGTCAACGTCTTCTTCAAATTTTCAAAAGCTTCTTGTTCCCTCGAAGTCCATCCAAATTTCACCTCTTTCTTTAGCAAGTGTGTAAGCGGTTTTGCTAAACTCGTGAAATTCTGTATAAATCGTCTGTAATATCCGGCCAAACCCAGAAATCCTTGAACATCTTTTACAGTCTGTGGAATTGGAAATTCTTCTACTGCTCGGATCTTCTCTGGATCTGCTTTTATTCCATCTCTAGTGATGACGTGTCCCAAGAAGTTGACCTCTTTCCTCAGAAACTTACACTTGTCAGGTTGTAACTTCAATGAATTCTGTCGTAAGCGTTCCAGTACCTCTTCCAGTCGTTTGTTATGTTCCTGCAAACTAGGAGCATGTATGACAATATCATCGAGATAGACATAACACCTAAGGCCTTGTATTCCTGAAAGTACAGTATTCATTAACCGTTGAAACGTAGCAGGTGCATTCTTCAGTCCAAAAGGCATGCGATTGTATTCGTAGTGACCATGTGAAGTGGAAAATGCCGTCTTGCACTTATCCTCCTCTTCCATTGGAATTTGGTGAAATCCTGATGCTAGATCTAGTGTAGAGAAATATTTTGCCTTACCCAACTGGTCCAATATCTCGGTAATATTAGGCAGTGTAAAGGAGTCTCCTACAGTAACCTCGTTCACCTTACGGAAGTCAACTACGACTCTCATCTTCGTCTTTCCTGATGCGTCTGCCTTCTTCGGTACTACTAGCAGTGGTGCATTCCATTGGCTTTTGCTCTGTCTGACTATCCCGTCGGCAAGCATTTTATCTACCTGCTCGTTTATCTCCTGCTTGTGTTTTTCTGGAAGTCTATAAGGTCTTACATTTATTGGCGCAATATCCGGATTTGTAGTAATTCTATGACTAGCTGCGTTCGTGTAACCCAGATAGTCTCCTTCTAAGTGAAATACATCATGAAATTCTTCACAAATATCTAGTAAGCTCTCTTTTTCTTCTCGATTCAGATGACTCGTACGTAGGTTGTCTCTCAGCTGTTGCATTCGGCTCGCGTTACTCGGTGTCATTGTTCGACATGCATAAACTTGCGTCATATCTGTGTGCTCTCGGCCTAGTACTACTACTTGTACACACGGCTGTTCCAGTTCTACATCATAATCGTTTGTATTCAAAATGCTGACTTTGCACTCACCGTCGACTGCGTTGGTGATGCAACTCCCCATGTATACTCCTGGCTGTAACTCGATTCCTTCGACGATACCTTCCGTGTCGTCGTGTGTCTTTGCACGGACTATCTTCTCGCTTCTTCGTTCAAGCGATATGTGAGCTCCTGTGGC
This sequence comes from Tenthredo mesomela, assembly GCA_943736025.1. Classification (NCBI taxonomy): domain Eukaryota; kingdom Metazoa; phylum Arthropoda; class Insecta; order Hymenoptera; family Tenthredinidae; genus Tenthredo; species Tenthredo mesomela. The sequence goes on along the minus strand of OX031020.1, from coordinate 16,205,819 downwards.
TCCTAAATTCCATGTCGTTCCGTACAATCTTGCGTATTTTCCAGATCTGAGCTCGACGTCATGCTTCTCGAGGAAGTCGCCTCCTAAGAGACCGTCTGCTTCTAGTGGAAAATCGTCTTTAACTGCGTAAAAAGGGTGCGATATGTGCCTATCACCAACCCTTATATTTAACCTGACCTTACATAAGGTCGCAACCGGTGTTCCGCCTATTCCTCTGAGCGTGATTACACCGTCTTCAGCCATCACTTCGCCGTCAATTTTTCCAACCTTTACTAGGCTTACCTCGGCTACTGAATCTAATAGCATAGTTCCGTGTCTCGTTTTGAATTCATCTGCCTTGATCGTCGCGTGGTTTTTCTGTTTGGATCCATTTATTAGGCAATTTACTGGTACGACGCGATACGGTTGCCTGTCCGCCGCGCCTGCTCCTCGTTTCCCGAAGTCTCTTCGTCTCGCCTGCTGGCGTCCCTAGAATGACTTGCTTGAACCCGTTCCTCTATTCTAGGAGGTCCCTGATTCTGTGATCTCCCGTAGCCTCGCCTATTTTCTTCGGCTAATCTGGCTCTACAATCTCGAATAAAATGCCCTGGTTTTCTACAAAAATGACAAATTACCTCAACTCTTCTCACGTATCTGCTTGGTGTCGGCAATCTCTGCGGATAACTGGATCCTGTCTTCGCTGAGCGACACTCTCGTGCAAGGTGTCCTGGCTTCCCACAGTTATAGCAATTATTTCCTCTGTTACCTTCTCTGCTGTTGTTCGATCGTAATTGTTGTCCTCGGTCTGGACCACGAATAGGACCTATGTCGCGTTCTTCCTCTATCGCAGTGGATATTGCTTCTCTCAGCTTCTCACATCGTCGGCTTTTGACTAATACCTTTAGCCTGTCATTTAGCCCTCGTACAAAAATATTAACAGATTGCTTATGGATTTGGCGTTCCAACGTTGACTTTGAATCTTCGACTGCTGCTTCTTCCATCGTTAACTCGACTACCTGCGCGGTGAGTTTTTCAACTCGTAATCCGTATGACTTGGCGTCCTCGTTTGGTCGTTGCCTACAGCTGTTGAATTCAACCTGTAACGAAGCTAATGTCCGTGTATCGATGCTCATCGACTTCAGCTCTTCCTCCAGTGCCTTCCAGGTGTCAATTGTTTTGTATTCTAAAGCTCGTGCCGGAGCACCTTTGATCCGCGTGCTCATAACAGCTTTTAGTAGGTTTTGCGTATCCTCAGGTCGTATTATTTCATGTGCATATTTACAAGAGTGTATAAAATCACAAACTTTTCCTCGGTCACTGCTATCGAAGATCTCGATGTCCTTCAGCACTTGTCTCACGGTGACGGTATTTTCTGCCATGTTAGTTAGAGGTTGATTATTTCTTTCACGATGCCTGCTTTCGGTGCCACGATCACTATTCTTCTGATTCACTTGCTCGATACTTGATTCACTTGTACGATTCGACGATCCTCGCCGCTACCACCAGTTGTTGTAATCGGGATCCTGAGATCCTTTATACAACTACAATTTTATTCAAGGGTTCGTTTGTCAAATTGAGAGTTGGAACTCAGTCGTACAAAAGTGATTCAAGTTTTATTAATATATAAAGTTGTACAAAAGGTTTTACTGATATCGGACTAATCTCTTATATAATGTCTCTTGCTCTGGTCGCGATGTTCTGACGCTGATCATTGTAGGGATCGCTTATTTATTACGTTTAAGGAGGTCGCCTTGTTTCTGCAATTGTTGTTACACGGAGAAACTTTTAGTATGAATATTTGTTTGATTGCGTATGAAAAGTTAACATAAAATGTAAGAATTTAGGGATAATCGAGCCACACTGATAATCCTTCCTACAATCATATGAAATCATGATATTTTTGTATGCATTATCCCAATATTTATGAGCAATAATTAGTATAGTAAGTTTAGAAAAAGTACTATTCACTGTTAGAAATGTAAAAGTGTGAAAAAGTGATAACAATAAATAAGAGGTTTTGTAAAAAGACTTCTAGATATAAGTATTCGAAATAGCAGAAGTTGTAAGCAATATACGAAACATTAGTATATATTTTATACTTTCTGCTACTGGGGCTTGAGAGAAATTCTAAAACTTTATACGAAAAACGGCCGAATATTTCCGGGCTATTCCGAATTCAGCCGAAGGGCCAGACCGCTCTCACATCGAGGACGCGCGCTCTCTTGTGTTGGTGTGGTTGTGTGTGTATAACTTAGCAGTGAAAGAAACTGCAACTAATGTGTATGGTCATGTACATTACTTCCATATTTTCTCGTAAGGCGGCGACCAGCGCTTTCGATATTCTCGCGAGTGCCACTTATAGAAGTTGGTGAGTATATAAAGAGGCGGAAGATCTCATCAACAAGCATGGCTTGATCCCGCTACAGCACTGATCCTATGGTGGTGATGTCAATACAGACAACAAGGTACGACATTGGAATACTCAGGCCCGACCGGTACCATCGCTCACTGGCTTACCGCTTTGTGATCAAAAGCTCTCCCTCCCCCCCCGAATCTAGTGTCAAATTAATTTTTGTTTTTCCCGCGTACTCAGCACACCACGTGACCTCCATTTTTCGTATAGTGGTTTAGAAAGATCGCAACGCGTTTATACTGAAACTTACAACGTTTAATTTCACTCTCTGCAAAACTCTATACTAATTTTTGTTATTCGAGTCCATTACAGATTTTAATATGAAGATGTGAATTTTTGTCACAGTACCTCGATTATCCCTAAATTCTTATATTTTATGTTAACTTTTCATATGCAATCAAACAAATAATCATACTAAAAGTTTCTCCGTGTAGTTGCGTCAAGCCTCGCACTTGCACATTCCAGAGTATTGCCAAAGTGTGTCTCAAAACATCTGGATTGCAACACCTTGATACTCTGGTTGCAACAATACAATCAAAGATATGACCGTTTGAAGGGGAGTATGTTTTCGATTTTTGGATCTTTTTCCTGAATTTCACCCCCGTGTAACTTGGAAAATGGGGGCAAAAAAAAAAAATGTTTTGATTAATTTATTTGTTCTATAGAACCCGTAAAAAAAATTATAGCGAAATCGGTAACATCGAGGTCAGAAGCGTCGAGAGCGTCACTTCACTAAAAAAAAAAAAAAAAAAAAAACCGTCAAGTCACGGATTTTTGCGCCATTCAACATATCTTCAGTACTATGGAAAAAAAAATACAACTTCAAGGATTTTGAAATTTTCCAAAAATGGCGGAGTTAGAGCTATGTGAATTTTTGTAAACCGCTGTTGCACCGCTATGCTTAAAAATCCATATCTCCGAAAGTATTCATCGCAGCGTACTGATCCTGGAATCTTGGAATCATTTTGTTCGCAAAATAATGCGCTTTAGTACAAAAAATTATCCGCGCGTGGATGTGGATCGGCGTGCGCGGCGACGCGCGATTAGACGTTTTATTCTTTTCTTCCGGCCCAGGTGATTTCTCCATGAATGTTTTTTTTTGGATTGAAGGGAAAGAATTCAGGTATCTAAAAAAAATTATCTCCATGAATTTCTCTCAGTCCCGCGGAAATGGCAGCGAAATTAAAAAAAGAAATGATGAAAAAGAATTGAAAGAATTTTTTTTGTTCGAAAAGATAATTTTTTTGTATCAAAGCGCATTCTTTCGCGAACAAAATAATTCCAGGATCAGTACGCTGCGATGAATACCTTCGGAGATATGGATTTTTAAACATAGCGGTGCAACAGCGGTTTACCAAAATTCACGTAGCTCTAACTCCGCCATTTTTGAAAAATTTTCAAAATCCTTGAAGTTGTATTTTTTTTTTCCATAGTACTGAAGATATGTTGAATGGCGCAAAGATCCGTGACTTGACCGTTGTTTTTTTAGTGAAGTGACGTGGATCCGCTCATACCGTGAAGTTAAAAGGAAACCGAACGATGACCACACTATAGCTCGACCAACACACGCTCGCGTTGCGTAGGTGAGCTTTTACTCGCTGCAAGTGACTGCCATCTCGTTTCGCCCGGCGCCTGGCTCACACTATGGATAAGCGTGGTCTTGACGACTAGCGCCGGGCGAATTGAGTTGGCAGTCACTGGCAGCGAGTAGAGGCTCACGTAAGCAAAGCGAGCGTGTGTTGGTCGAGCTATAGTGTGGTCATCGTTCGGTTTCTTTTCAACTTCACGGTATACGCAGCTCGAGCATTTCTCGGCAACTCGTGTTTCGTCACTGTATTATCATCTACACGTTTCTAAGCAGAATTTCCCTCCCGTACCATGCACGTATACTGAGAGGTTTCCGTGAAACACCGCAGTCAGTCACTTCTTACTCGGCATTACCTGAGTTTTTCGCCTGTTTCTCGCAGGCTGGCCACCCCCTTTTTAATTTCAAACTTTCAAAGGCCGAAAAATGATTAAATGAATCAATAAATAAATAATTAAATGAATGAATAAAATAAATAATTGCATAATTGACTGAAAACCTCTTAGTATAATGGCCCGTTGGAATATTGCACCATATCTACTAAGATTTTTAAGCAACATAAGAGTTTCTCAGTAGGCACAGCTTTTATATCGCAAGTGGTGATCTTTATGATTTGTTCATTCTGTACGGAAGTTGGCTTTCTTTGGAACTATCACATGATTGGTCGAAATGCGAGTCCAGTCACCGGGGGCCGTACAGCAGGTCTACCCTACAAAAATAGAGAGTGAAGCGAATTTTGGTGAAAATGGTTCATTTCGGGGTGTATAACGAGAATCACTTCGAATCCCTGAAAATTTGGCGCCGCGCCTCCCTCCAGGGGGGTGAAAACATGCGAAATTTCAGTTTTCACGCCATACGCGTAGAAGGGTTGTTCCTACGACCAAGATAGTTATTATCATCTTTGTAGCCGACAAAATTTCTGACAAAATTGTCCCACAGCAATTTCTTGTGCGGGGGATAGCTTCCGAGATATAGCCATCCCAAGATGCGACTAAAATCGAAAAACTCGGCTGACGCGCCAAATTTGCAGTGATTCGCGCGGATCGTTGTGTCGTCGAGCTGCTTCATCCGTTCTTAAAATGTTCTCACACTTTTTTGCAAGGATTGAGACAACCTAAAAAATGATTTTTTCGAAGCTTTGCTAGCTTAAGAACGCTGCAAGTTATGACCGTTCAAAGTGGTACTTAAAAAAAAAAAAAAAATCAGTCATTTACTCTTTTGCAAATGCTGCTATTGCAGACTTTTAGGCCGAAATCGCGAATTTCGGCTGGTGCAATCGATAGAGGATTTCCCGATCTGAAAATGAAGTCTCTTGCATTACTCTGCTAGCGCAGACGGTTTTCAAATGCGAGGCGGTCGACCATAGCATCGCGCGCGCGAGCCGGGCGGGTCTCCAACCGGGCGGGAAGCGGCTGGGCGCGCGTTACGGACCTGAAGGTTGAGTGTCCATCTCGCGTCTAAAGCGATTGGAGCCGCGCGATTGCGGCCGCGCTACTAGTAGTAGCGCGACGATCGCTGGCTGTAGCCGCGCGTATGATTGTCAATCATGCTGCTGAAGGAATGAATCATTCATCTGGAATTTTGAAAATACCGGACCACCAAGATAAATTCGGAAATTTCTGCTCAAAACCGCGGCGGCCAGCAATTTGACTGCTCTCGGAGCAGTCGAGCCGCGCGATTCAGAGTCGCGTCGCTGAGATCGCTACAGCCGTACGACCGGAATCGCGTAATTGGCAATAGGCTCATTAGTTCGAATGTACTATAGCAGTAGAGAAGGCGATGTGGCTGAAGTCGCACGTCTACAGCCGCGCAGCTCCAATCGCTTTAGTCGCGTGATGGACACTCGACCTTGAGTGGTATCGCTCGTCGCACCCGTAAGTATATCTCTCTCAGATAGAAAAAAAAAAAAAAAAAGAAAAACGCGGGCCCAGCCGCTTCCCGCCCGGTTGGAGACCCGCCCGGCTCGCGCGCGCGATGCTATGGTCGACCGCCTCGCATTTGAAAACCGTCTGCGCTAGCAGGGTAATGCAAGAGACTTCATTTTTAGATCGTGAAATCCTCTATCGATTGCACCACCCGTGTGGAAATTCAATTCGGGGGCTGGCTAGGTGTTGCCTAGTTTCGCTGTTCACTAAGCGGGCGCTGAACGGGCGGGCTGCTTAGTGCCCGGCAACGCATGTAACGCTCAGCTGTACAGCGCGAGCTGGCCAGCGCCCGTCTAACATTCCCGACAAATGCTAGAAGATTTGTCGGGTCGGCTGTACAGCGCCCGGCCAGACCCCGGTTAGTTTATTGATATCAGAAAGGGTTAAAGCAAAAGTGGTATGGTTGACAAAATGAAACATTTCAGGAAAATATCTTTTTTACATTCAAACTGTTGAAATGCAAAAAAAAAAAAAAAAAAACTTTTCTGTCCTCCGGCCGAAAAGCGTCAACTTCCGGGCCGCTGCGCTAAACGAAGTTGCCGCTTTCCGGATGCGTCGAACAGAAAATTAGTATACACACCTTGGCCAGTAAATAAGAAAGACATTTCTTACTTTACTGGCCTAGGCGTGTAATCTACTATTTCCTGAAATGTTCAATGCTTGTCATGTTTCTTTTTGCTCTAACCTCTTTATTTTTAATATCTTTATATATTTCTCATTTATATAATCATTCATCAAAAATTGATTGAAAATAAGAAATATAAAAATTATTATTTTTTCTTCAAATTCATAGTATTTTTCATAATAATTCATGAATATCTATTAGAAGTTTATCAATTTGCTGCGTATACAAAAAAAAAAAAAAAAAAATTACAAAAAGTATTATCAAAACCATTTTAATCAGAAAAACTTTAATGTCCATTTTCTCAAAACTCAATATGTGTCGTTTGACACACGAATGCGTAACAGGGTCCATATATGGTTACCGTCGAGAATATCGGGTTAATAATGAATGTTGATCGAAATTGTAAGCATATAAATAGCTCAGCTACAATTTCGGGCTCTCCCAACTAGGGCCTAGGCAAGTTTTGATGTCAAAACGCATGCAGGGAAAATATCTGGCCTTGCTAACCGGGGGCAGCGCCGGCCTTGAGGTATCTTCGTGGGTGTGCGGAGTACCCTCGGGCCGCCCCTCATATGGAGAAGCGTAACTAACGTACCCCTGAAAGCACACTGTAACATCTCAAAAAAATCTTGTTTCTTCAAAATACCCATGAGACTCCATCCAATAGCATTTACATTCATTTGAACGTAAATCCCCTAAAAATATATTTTTTGAGATGTTATAGTGTTGTTCTGGGCATACGATAAGTAGAATTAACAATTAGGGCAAAGAATGTTCCAGTCCCTACTGTCGGTGTAAAAAGGTTTGGCCCCTCTGTTTGAGTGATTATAACTTCTGCAAAAAAATTGATAGATATAATATAATATAATATAATTCATAAATATTCCCTGAACATTAACGAACATGATAGCGCTTGGTAATTTCGAAGATATTTAAAAACTTGGACGCCAGGTGCAAAAAGGTCCAACGGTGCAGTTTGGGAAATGGATTGGTACGGGCGAACTTGAAATAGCTCAAAATTTTCGTCAAATATACACTTTGTGATTTCGTAATCAATTTTTGGTTCGCAATAGTGAACTTTCTATAATCGACGTCAACAATTTTTCAAATTTGCACGGTGCCGAGTAGTGTTCCCACCGCGATATTCGTTGCTGCATTTCACCCCCGACGCGCCCGTCGCAGACTCAATTGTTAAGGTGCGATTTCATGCTGACGCTTGACGCTGGTTTTGGGCGTCAAATTCGGAGACGAAATCTCAAATTTTTTAAATCAATTCGAAAATAACATAATTTGGTGATTCTCTGATAGCAATTTTTCCGGATACGTTAAGTTCCGTAAAATCTTGATAGTGAAAATTATGCCCTATTGGTTCAACAGAAGAAACTCCAGCGCGTTACTCCAATAATTGAAATTCATCGTCGAATTATTTGAACACAAACGAGGCCGAACACCCTTCCACAAATTTCAGAGATCCTTAAATATTCAAACGACTACCTTCAGTAAAATTTCCATCAGAAAAAATTATGCCCTCCGTTTCGAAAACTGAAAGACAAAAATTTTTTTGAAAAAGTCCTAGGCACCAATTATTCTTCAAAAAATTTGAGCTCACAGCGTAAAAGGTGGAAGTCTTGCGATTCCGAATCACTAGGGGAAAACATCTGTATGATCGCTCAAACCGAATTTACGTATGCCTGAAGATAGTCCGGTGCGCTCGAAAACAGATTTTTTCATGTTTTAAACATCGAATAACTTCTGCGAACCACTTGATACCAAGGCGAATGGCTCTAGTTTTTTTGTTGTGAACCAGTTAAGAGTCAACATCTCGCGTGGCACCAAAATCGGTGACCTATGCGCAGAAAAATATCCCGCTTGAGGGAGACCACGGTGTATATATTTATAAATTCATAGATCGAAGATCATTTTCTGACAAAAAATGGTCTACTGGCCGCCCCAATAACTTGGCCGCCGTGTGCCGGGGCACACGTCGCACACGCCTAGGGCCGGCGCTGACCGGGGGCTGCACAGCTAAACTAGAAAAAATTATTTACAATTATGCTATCTATTGCTCGTGTAGCACCCGACTAGTTGGGCCATCTTCGGGATTGCCCATCCGGGGGCTGGGCAAACACCGGGCCTTCCCGGAGAAATTTCCACACGGGCAGCCGAAATTCGCGGTTTCGACCTAAAAGTCTGCAATAGCAGCATTTGCAAAAGAGTATACTCCGTTCACGGAGAGACGATCCAGAGATCGAAACAGAACTCGTCCGGTTCGGTCAGATCCCGCCTAACGCTCCGCCCATTTTACCCTCTCCATGTCGCCAAGCGGGTCGTAGAGCTGAGCAGACCCGGCTACAGCCGACAAAGGGGCCCCGAGTCAATTTCGAACATTCGAATACTAACTGCAGTGCCGTCTTTATGCACAGGCCTGAAAGGCCCGGGCCTAGGGCCCCAGGCACCCCCAAGGGCCCCCTGCCAAGGAGTACTTGCTAAAATTTTGAGAAAGATATAAAAATTTCGAAAAAAAATTCCGAAAACTGTATTGAATACAAAAATAATTTTCAATATATCTACAGAAATATCGAATATCGGAAATGTTCTCTTTGATTCAAACTAACTAAAAAACTAGAGTTAAAATTAAGCCATCGTTTCGTAAAAATTTACATTACATATTCATTTCATAAGATTTTCGCCGCCTTAAGAGGGCCCCGCCCCGGCCCATCAGGCCTAGAGCCCCGAGGTCGATAAAGACGGCACTGACTAACTGTGGCCAAGCCCCCCACGGAAAAATATATATGTGGAAAATACATGTCGAAATACATGAATCATATATGTCCTATATAATTAATATATGACACATATAGGGAATATATGACACATATATGAAATTGGCCCATTTTTGTATATGTAGGGGAAAGCGGGGCAAGTTGGAGACGAGGGCAAGATGACGAAATCGTTGTTTCGCGAATATTTCAAAAGATGATGCCAGCTAAATCATCAAGTAGTGTTAAACAAACCCCCACGCAGTAATAAAACTGGTGTAGACTTGCATGACAAAGTCATATGGCTTCTCACAGAGACATAGTGGTTTTTGGTCTGCGCGATGTAATATTTTGTGTTCGGAAAACGGTTTTACAGAACTACAGGTGAGCAAGATCGTACTTGTGAATTAATCCTTCATTTATGTAGGCATATAGATCCTACAGATCATAGGATTTCCAAACTGTCACCAATGTACTGGTTAAGGTTATTTTTTTTTTTAAATAGCGGCACACGGGGCAAGTTGGTGGGGGCAAGTTGACGATCCACAACTTGCCCCTTTTTGCCATCCCTGCATATGGTAGGTATTTAGGCTATATGCAATTTCAGCTTATTGAATACATCAATGAATAAATCAATGAATTGGTATGAAAGAACCAAGTCTTGAAAGAGCCACCTCCATTTATTCATATAGTTTCTGCATGCAAGCGGCTCTTTCAAAACTTGGCTCTTTCATGACACTTTTCCCCTACCTATACATAAAAAAATGTAACCATATGTGTGTTTCCTTTCTGGATTTGAATGAACTGAAGTATTTTTTGACGAAAACAACATTTTTATAAGCCCATTGAACCGAAATCTAGCATTCGCCAACTTGCCCCGTGGTCAGGGCAAGTTGACGAGTCTGCAACATTTTGGAAAAATCGAAATCACACAGTTTGTAAATAACCGAATTCAATGTCCATTTTTTTTGTAACAGCTAACATCTCATAGTTTGCGAAAATACCGAAAGATTTCAAATTTCACTCACGATTGATTAAAAAAACGCTTCCAAAGCTTAAGGTCTCCAACTTGCCCCGCTTTCCCCTATCATATATAAAAATTATATATGAATCATCTATGAGAATTATATATGAATCGTATATGAGTATTATATGTGACCGTATACGATTACTATAATATATATGATTTATATATATTATATATATGTTACCATATACTTTTCACATATATAAAGACATATAGAACTTTCTTTATCGGACTCATATATGGGGAAATATAGTAAATATATTAAATATATGTCTGATATATTTTTGACATATATTTTTTTCCGTGGGGGGCACCACAGTGCCGGAGGGACAAAACGTATGACAATTTAGATACGGCACTGAGTTGCGAGCCCCACTACCCCCCCCCCCCCCCCCCCCCCCCCCCCCGACTCTCAGGCCGTTCGAAGCTGCGCGACGGCTGGATCGTCTCTCCGTGAACGGAGTATAAAAGCCGACGCTCACTAGACCGCACCGATCGGCACCGCACCGTTCGGCACCGCACCGCTCGGCACCGCACCAATCGGTACCGCACCGATCGGCAGCGAATTTCATTGTTTGAACAATAAAATTCGCTGCCGATCGGTGCGATGCGGATCGGTGCGGTGCCGAGCGGTGCGGTGCCGATCGGTGCATATTTTAATAATTTAATAATAATTTTGTAAATAACTACTTTTGTCCAAAAATCAACCGGTAAGGAGATATTTGCGAAAAATCAGTTTTTCATGCCATTTTCCCCAAAATAGTGCCATTTCCCATATCGGTACGAGGTTGCAGAGTGAAAATTCGAAAAGAGCACCTCAAAATCTATGAGACTACCAATTTTCAAAACTTCCGCTAAACTTTCCAGGTAAACCCCCATTTGAGCACCAAATGACTGGACTAAATTTCTTGTGCGGGGGATAGCTTCCGAGATATAGCCATCCCAAGATGCGACTAAAATCGAAAAACTCGGCTGACGCGCCAAATTTGCAGTGATTCGCACGGATCGTTGTGTCGTCGAGCTGCTTCATCCGTTCTTAAAATGTTCTCACACTTTTTTGCAAGGATTGAGACAACCTAAAAAATGATTTTTTCGAAGCTTCGCTAGCTTAAGAACGCTGCAAGTTACGACCGTTCAAAGTGGTACTTAAAAAAAAAAAAAAAAATCAGTCATTTAAGGCCGACGCCCACTAGTCCGCACCGATCGGCACCGCACCGCTCGGCACCGCACCGATCCGCATCGCACCGATCGGCAGCGAATTTTATTGTTCAAACAATGAGCGGTGCGGTGCCGATCGGTGCGGACTAGTGGGCGTCGGCCTTAAATGACTGATTTTTTTTTTTTTTTTAAGTACCACTTTGAACGGTCGTAACTTGCAGCGTTCTTAAGCTAGCGAAGCTTCGAAAAAATCATTTTTTAGGTTGTCTCAATCCTTGCAAAAAAGTGTGAGAACATTTTAAGAACGGATGAAGCAGCTCGACGACACAACGATCCGTGCGAATCACTGCAAATTTGGCGCGTCAGCCGAGTTTTTCGATTTTAGTCGCATCTTGGGATGGCTATATCTCGGAAGCCATCCCCCGCACAAGAAATTTAGTCCAGTCATTTGGTGCTCAAATGGGGGTTTACCTGGAAAGTTTAGCGGAAGTTTTGAAAATTGGTAGTCTCATAGATTTTGAGGTGCTCTTTTCGAATTTTCACTCTGCAACCTCGTACCGATATGGGAAATGGCACTATTTTGGGGAAAATGGCATGAAAAACTGATTTTTCGCAAATATCTCCTTACCGGTTGATTTTTGGACAAAAGTAGTTATTTACAAAATTATTCTGCAGACAATTTGCAACAATTTATGTTCTATTGACTTTTTTGTCAGATTAGTAGTTTTGGCGTACGAGCGCCGCGAGTATAATCGCAACACCCGCATTGGTAGAAAACATTCCACAACGCGTCGTATGGGCTATTCCACGTGAACCGGATCAGTCACCTCTCAGATATTTTTTTAATTTTGCATGTCGATTGTCCTCGGGGAGTTAGATATTTGTGCCAAAGGATTTTCCAATTAGTGCAAAATTCGTTGAGTTATTTGCATAAACAAATTCGAGCAAGGTTTTTTTCAAAAATTCATAACTCCGCCAAAAATGACACTGGACTGAATTTTTTTTTTTTCAGTCGACGAGAAAGGGTCATAGAATGCATAAAAAAATATGTACTTTGAAAAAAGTTTGTTTATCCATTGTTTATTTAACAATTAAGTTTTCAAAGATTTTTAAAACAGGGTGTGACACGATCAAAATTTTTTTTTCAAATACTGACATATACTTTGCACTATACTACAGCCTGTGAATTAAATTTAGGAACGTGTTATTTTTTGTTTTCGAGTAAAAAATCGCTAAAGTTGGCGTGCGCGCCAATTCCGAGTCGACGCCGCGTGGAACGTGATGGCTGATCTACAATGGTCGCTAAAACGCAAGGTCGCAGGTCGCAACGCCCGGCGTAAACGGCATACATGCAAAGACTTTGTATACATGCATTTGTTCGTTGCAACCTTCTTGTGATTGTGACCAGCGCCCTTGCGTTTTAGCGACCATTGTAGATGAGCCATAATGGCGTGCGTTAGACTACTGTTCGCCGCTACTCGACGGACGCGTACTTGCGGTATTCGAGAGTCATTTTCACAATGAGTGACACGATTTTAAAATCTGGAAAAAATACTGTAGTTTCCCAATGGCAACTATAAGCAATGCGTTGAGTTTCGAGAACGTGTTCTCTTCCGTTTTCGAACTATTGCAGTTTGAAATCTTAGCATACAGTTCAGCATACATGCGAAAATTTGCAGCTGCAATATTTGAGAAACGAAAAAGAACACGTTCTAGAAATTCAACGTATCGCTTATAGTTTTCATTGGGAAACTACAGTATTTTTTTCAGATTTTTAAATCGTGTCACTCATTGTGAAAATGACTCTCGAATACCGCAGCTACGCGTCCGTCGAGTAGCGGCGAACAGCAATCTAACGCACGCCATTACGTTCCACACGGCGTCGTCTCGGAATTGGCGCGCGCCGCGAACTTTTGCGATTTTTTACTCTAAAACAAAAAATAACACGTTCCTAAATTTGATTCACAGGCTGTAGTATAGTGCAAAGTATATGTCAGTATTAAAAAAATTTTGTGACCGTGTCACACCCTGTTTTAAAAATCTTTGAAAACTTAATTGTTAAATAAACAATGGATGAACAAACTTTTTTTAAAGTACATATTTTTTTATACATTCTATGACTCTTCCTCTTACTCTTACTCTTACTCTTATACTCTTACTCTTTCCGCGTAAACTGAAAAGAAAAAATTCAGTCCAGTGTCATTTTTGGCGGAGTTATGAATTTTTGAAAAAAACCTTGCTCGAATTTGTTTATGCAAATAACTCAACGAATTTTGCACTAATTGAAAAATCCTTTGGCACAAAAATCTAACTCCCCGAGGACAATCGACATGCAAAATTAAAAAAATATCTGAGAGGTGACTGATCCGGTTCACGTGGAATGGCCCATACGACGCGTTGTGGAATGTTTTCTACCAATGCGGGTGTTGCGATTATACTCGCGGCGCTCGTACGCCAAAACTACCAATCTGACAAAAAAGTCAATAGAACATAAATTGTTGCAAATTGTCTGCAGAATAATTTTGTAAATAACTACTTTTGTCGAAAAATGAACCGGTAAGGAGATATTTGCGAAAAATCAGTTGTTCATGCCATTTTTCCCAAAATAGTGCCATTTCCCATATCGGTACGAGGTTGCAGAGTGAAAATTCGAAAAGAGCACCTCAAAATCTATGAGACTACCAATTTTCAAAACTTCCGCTAAACTTTCCTGCTAGAACTACCAAATGACTGGACTACTGGCGAAAATGAAGTGTGCAAAGAGATGTTCGAGAGGTGTTCGGGAAGTGTCTGCACGCTTCATGAAATGTTTGGTCACAGCTCGCGAACAGCTTGGGAACACTTTAAGCCGTGACCACTTCCACATATTTAATGCACATGTGTTTCCACTTCATGCACACTTAGACCTCTGATAATATTTGTATCATAACAATTTCCAATGAAATATTTCTATTTTCCTGATATTTATATCTATATAACTATTTTCCTTATATTTTTTTTGCTGATTTAAGAAAAAATTATTCCGTAAACGTGATGGATAATGGCTCCGAAAATTTTTTCAATGCAGATGAATTGTATCTTTCGGGTGATGGGTCGTAACTATTAAAGATAAGATTGGTTTGATTTTCGAAAATTTTAATCGAAAAAGTTCTGGAAGCCATCCACTACGTCAGCGGAATAATTTCTTCTTAAATCAGCGAAATAAATATAAGAAAAACATTTTTCACTTTCGAATGGGGGTCAAAATGATCGTCTTCGGACACAGAATTTTTGAGATTTTTTTCAAAAAAATCAAAAGTGTCTCTCTATTCGAAGTTTTGAAAATTCATGAATAAATAACGGTTCATGAGAAAAATCTGAAAAAATTCTTGAGTGAGTGTTAGAGTTAGGGTTACCGTAGAAAAAATTATGAATCAGATCAAAAATGGTCAGGAAAAATCATTGGTCGAGTTGATATGGAATACCTCATAATTATATAATTTATATGCGTTATATGTATATGAGATGATTTATATGACTAATTCGTAAAAATGAACTATAATATGAATTTGAGTTTATAATTAGTACTTGAAATAATATTCCCATGCCGTGGTCCAGACATTTTTAAGGGGTGTATCTACACCTTTGAATCTTCAAAAAATCGTTTTTGTTTTTACATTTTTTTTTTTTGGAATGCTAATGACCTACTTTACCTGCAAATAAATTGGCGTCCGAAAATCTAGAGGATTTGAAAAGTTACAGCCATGATAGTCCCGAATCGCGAAAAAGCGCCGCCGCGCGGCGCGCGGACGCTCATATTAGTCCCGTAAATATTGTACATGTACCGCCAACACCACTGTCTTGCTTTTTTTGACGTTTTTATATATTTTGCTTTTGAATTTTATTTTGTGATTTTTCAATTCTTTGTAGTTATGAATTTTATACATATTTAATTTTCAATATTCTTTTGAATTGTGATAATTGTCAGAACACATGGCTGCGATCTACATTTTTTCGAGGTTAGGTGTCAACTTGTTTGTAAATAGTCGTGCTGTCATTACGAATCCAAACCAATAGTAATTTACAATATTGAACAAACACAGTGTATATATCTGAGATGAGATGAGACGTCGGAATCGAAAGAAGATGATCCATCAAGAAAGTGCATTTGAAATCGATGCCAGGAGACTACACATTCAGATTTCTAAAAAGATGAGTATTTCTATAATGTATTAATTGCGAAAGTTTGGGAGAATTTTCGGAGTACTGACAAAAATTGTGCTAGCATCTTCTGAATCTCAAAAATATTGAAGATTAAGGGGAGACTTCGGTGAAAGTTTGAAAATCGCTATTGGAGGTTGTATAAAAAAATCCGTCCAGCAGTTTTTAAATAATGTCAGTATAGAGTGTGAAGAAAAATTTCAGCCTCCTGCGATGAAAATGTAAGCGCAAGGAACCTTGCGAAGAAGATTTTTCTCAACGCTGTCAAAAATTCCATGCGTCGACACTTTCATCGCAGGAGGCTGAAACTTTTTTTCACTATCTATACTGACATTATTCAAAAACTGCTGCAAAGATTGTTTTATACACGTCTTTTCAAAGTTGTAAGAATTAAAAAACCTGTTTTTGCAAAAAATTTCTCCGAAGTCTCGCCTTAAGAATTCTGAAGGATTTTTATGTTTTGAAAAGCTTTGATCAGATTTTTCCTGACGCAATTCATTCTTTTTCTAGCAGCCTTACTGGACACCTACCGGACACTGTTGTTGGACAGAACAGGTCAAAACTCACTACAAACCTACGCCTGGCACATGTGTTAGGTTGTGCAAAACTTATACGCGATTGTGCAAAAACTACACATCGGAAAGAACCCATCTTGCGTACAGTTGAGCTACATCGTATTATCTATCGTTTCCCGCAAGATTTGTTTACTCACCTTCAAATTTGTCAAAATTATGAATTTTTGAAAAATGGTCCATTTTTAGAGGTTTTTCCGGATTTTTTCAGTGGAAAATGCACCGATCCGGTTGGAAAAAAAAACATTTTGTAGGTTTTTCGATTCCGTACAAAAGTTCCATTGACACTGTAACGATTCCTTCATTACTTCTTGAGATATGTGTAAAAAACCAAAAAAATTACGATTTTTGACAGTTTTTGTTGTTCAGAAAATTCCACAAAGCGTTTTTTCTGGGGCCGACACCGGAGTTTTCATCTACGTGCTATATTTTGAAAGGTAGTATAGGTTATTTGCTGCTATATTTATGTGTGAGAATAGCCTCTTTTTTTTTCTCTATTGGTTGGTCTAATGTATATTTGAAGAAATCGAAATCTTCTGAGACGAGAATACCGCCATTTTGTCGGTTTTTCAATTCCCTACAAAAGTTCCATTGACACTGTAACGTTTCCTTCATTACTTCTTGAGATATTTGTAAAAAACACAAAAAAAAGACTATTTTTGACAGTTTTTGTTGTTTAAAAAATTCGACAAAGCGATTTTGCTGGGGCCGACACCGGGGTTTTCATCTACGTGCTATATTTTAAAAGGTAGTATAGGTTATTTGCTACTATATTTGAGTGTAAAATAATAGTATATTATGCATCTAGGGAAGGAAGCAGGCGTTTTCTGTCGAGCGCCGATGTTTGCAGAACGAGTTGTAAGTCTCGGGCGCCGTAGGCGCCCGAGACTGACGACGAGTTCTGGAAACATCGCGCGAGACAAAACGCCGGCTTCCTTCCCGTGGTGCATATACTTTTTTCTACAATAAATGCATTAAAAACGAGTGCAAACTAGTGTTTGAAATTACAGAGTACTAATTGTTTGGTTAGGCCAAGTAGCGAATGCGAATGCGAAGCGAATACGAAGGATTCAGTAGCTAGGAAAATTTGTGAAACGATGCAAAAAGGGTTTAAGGCGAAATCCTGGAGGGGGCCCAGGGGGCGAAGCCCCCTGGTAGGGGGTTCGGGGGGCGAAGTCCCCCGAAAAAAAAAAAAAAAATTTTAAAATTGAAATAATAAAGACGCAGTTTCTTCCATTTTCAAGGTTATAATTTTATTTTATTTAAAAAAAAAAAAAAAACTTTTAAAATTGAAATAATAAAGACGCAGTTTCTTCCATTTTGAAGGTTATACTTTTATTTTATTTACAAAAAAATATACTTTTAAAATTGAAATAATAATGACCCAGTTTCTTCCATTTTCAAGGTTATACTTGTATTTGGCACACATTATACAGTTTTATATTAAAATTACAAAGTTTTTCTCGTTTGAGATAGATTCGTACTCAAATTATATTCAATCTCATCTTGAAATCACGCAATTTTTCTTAATTCTAATAGTACTCATTGCACTTAACCTGAACTTGGAATCAGTCTTCCATCTTTAAAAGTACTTAGGTATATTTAGGATTATATATTTTATATTCAGGATATGTTTATCACAATATTACAGTCTGTCTTATTTTTAATATTATTCAATCATCCCCAAGTCCGAGCTAATCTTACTTTTAAGCCAAAAATGACAGTTTTCTAGTTTGTAATTTAATGAGTTTTTGTCACAACAAATAGAAAATTATGGAGAATTTCCGGGTTTCCCTGTGTAATTGATTGATTGTGACATTCGCACAATTTCCAAAAGTAAATAGTTTTTGCTCAGATGAAGAATTCACTTTGGATGAAGAAGGTAGTGCGTCTATTGAGTCGTCTTTTCTTAGACGCTTTGGCGACGATATTTCGGGATTGCAATTTTTGTCTGAGGTTGAAGGCAAATTTAGAGAAGACATTATCATATCCCCGATATTTATTTTGTTCCCCAAGGATTCCGCTATGTATCCCTCCGCAACAGTGCTTGACTTCCAGCCACCGTGCCTTTTTAATGTTTCCATATTCGCTCCTTTATCAACAAGTACTGTTGCGGAGGTACGGCGGAAACTATGGCCCGTGTATGATGCAGCGTCAGGTAAATCAAGAAACTGAGCGATCTGCTTAGGTATGCCCGAAAATTTGTTTTTACCAATCACCTGCGCAGTACATCTACCATTTTGATAATTTATAAAAAAGCGATCAGAGGGCACATTCGCTGGACGAAGCGATTGATATTGCTTCACATATTTGGCACAATCCGCAGCAATTACAAACGATCGTGGTTGCATCGTTTTAGTTTTAGGAACTTGGACCTGCAATAGATCCCCTTGTTCTTTGATGTGCTGTACTTGAACGTTTGTTAATTCATCAGTCCTCAATGCACCGAAAATCCCAAAAATTAGAACGATCTGTAAATAACATAGTCAATTGTAGATAGAGTGTATACGTAGAGTGTATATTATATGTACTTGTAATTTCACCTTTGTTGCAAGATATTTGTCGTCTGGGGCGTTTGTCAAAAAAGACTGTACTTGTTCAGGTGTAAATACGCTGGCTTTTTTGCTGCGAAATCCACGCGACTGTTTTTTCAAAAAAGCTGATAATGTCTTGTAGCTGCCTATGTCCACTTTTTCTTTAATGTTGATTGTACTCTTAAGCTTTGAATATAATGACCAGATGGTTGTGGGCTTATATTGTTTCGCAAGCTGATCAAAATATGCCAGTAAAACTGATTCTGAAGACGAATTTGCGCCTTTGGACGTCTTCCAGTCTGCGTATGCCTTGTAGGCCGATTCATAGATTTCTTTCGATTTTTCTGGTAACAGGTGACGTGAAACACTTTCTGCTATTTCGAGTATCCCAGGTGGCGTGGATGGACGGTTATTTTCTGCTTCAGATCCCATTTTTCTGATAATGTACACGTTCACAACACGAGAATTCGCTGACGCGCTTAAAAGTGAGGTTGGATATTATATGCAAAATAATTGCAGCTAATAACTGTCCGAACAAAAGCAAAGGCAGAATCTGCATGACAACAGATAAACAACTTCGAAGTTACAGAATACGAATGCAGCTATATGAAAATCCACAAGAATCAAGCTACCTATTGGCCTTTTCCAATGGAACCGCAGTTATTTCTGCAGCTAAAATTTTTATGTGACGTCATATTGAATCGAGTGCTAGTGGAGTTTGATCTACCCGTTGCCGCAAATCGAACAAAAGCGCTCTGTTATTTTGACACCGAACATTTATATGTTTCGCGCTCGGAGCAATCGCAGTGCGCACCAGAGCAGCAAATCGTCGAATCGGCTCCTCCGATTTCTATACGACTCGTCATGAAAACATCGTACTCAATATGATTCTCCGCTAGGGGCGGCACTTTTGCGGTTTATTTCACTGTTTCAAGAGTTTTTTCCCCGTCACTAGAGTTTTTTTCCCTGTTGCCAGAGTTTTTTTTACCTGTGGCGAGTTTTTTTTCCTACTTATTTTCCCGGTCAGAAAATTGTGACTTTCATCCCGTTTCAGAGGTCCAAAAACACGAGTTTTTAATGGATGTGTGGTAGAAAATCTCTATTGGTTGGTCTAATTGCCAAAATTTCAAACCGAAATGCAAATTCGTTCCGATTCTATGAGCCTAAAACCGACCGCCCATCGGGTAAGCACTCGGGCGCCGCAGGTTGGGTGGAGCCTCGCTCAGATAGTCACTTATTGTTTATTTCTTTTTGTTCCAAATGCTTGTTATAGGGCATTTGTATAGACGGTACTATAGAAGCATCGGTATCATTTTGGTTATATCCCGGTAAAGCGTTGCTTTACCTCATTTGGTGTGTTCTCGCACCTCCATTTTTTTGATTTGCGGGAATTCTAGCTCAAAAAGTTATGGACCGATCGTTACGAAAATTGAAAGTGTGTTCATTTATAAAATTACGAAGAACATGAACCAACATTTGGGATGATATCATAATTTAAAGGGATTTTTTTTATTGCAAAATAAGTGAAAAAAACGGTGAAAATCGAGAAATTTTTTTTAAACACCAGTCAACACTTCAATTTTTACAATTTTGACCCGCAATGAGGTTTATATTATTAGGAACGATGTTAATGATGTGAAAAAAAAACTATTCCGCTTTCGGATAAAAATTGCGACCTCCACATTTCCCGCAAACAAAGAACTCGGACGACGACCTTCAGTGGACAACAGCCAATAACTTCGACACTTTCGGCCGAAATGACTTGAAAAAATTTGTAAATGTATTTCAAAATATCAATAAAATAATGTCAAAGTTAGATCAAATTCCAATTAATTCTTCACTCAAAAAAATTCACAAAAAACGCCTGAAAATCAGCCTCCTAATGGGGTTTCCCCCCTTAACTCAATTTTATTTAACAATTCTCACTGATCCGGGATAAAAAGGTATCAGAAAGACTTTTTGGTGGGTTTGAAATAGCTGGGATATTGGTCATGTTTCGCGTGCATGAGTGCGGTTTCGCTTTAATTTCAACGTTTGTTAATCTTCATAAAAGCGGACTTTCCTGACATATCACGATATCGGGAATCAGGTATATAACCATACATTCACCCAGGAATCACGAGCATTCAAGATTTACTGATATACTAGGGGAG
The DNA here is from genome assembly GCA_943736025.1 of Tenthredo mesomela. Lineage (NCBI taxonomy): Eukaryota > Metazoa > Arthropoda > Insecta > Hymenoptera > Tenthredinidae > Tenthredo > Tenthredo mesomela. The sequence continues at coordinate 16,184,889 of OX031020.1, read as the reverse complement.
TCACTTCCATCGCGCCGGAAAAATATATGCAAAACTAAGTAAGATAAAAGAACAATGTTTTCACAAAACTTGCAGGGTTTTGCAGGCAAAGATCATACGGATGGTAATTGGATTGCAGACGGAGCCTCTTCAAAAATATCTCAATTATAACCTCATCTCATAATAGTGGAAGCACCCTTTGAAAGTGAGTGCTGAAATCAGCAGGACATAAGTTGATAGCTGAGAAACAGACCAATCCAACTATTTTTCTTTAATTACGAGCTATTTTCGCTCAAGTAGGACTTTACATTATAAGAGTCACCGATTTTGACGGCTCGCAAAATTTCTGTTATTGCCCAATTTCCGATAACGAATCCAGAGTACCCAATCAAAATTTCACTGAAGGTAGTCCTCGAAATACTATACAGAAGCCATGCAATTCGTGAGAGGGTGTTTGACCTCTTTTTCAACTTCCTGCTTTTTTGTTGCTGGAGAAAAGGAGAAGTTGTTCTAATCACCCGGAAAATAAAGTCGAGTTTTTACTAGATCTCAATGTTTGAGGTCCAGAGAATCATCCCTGACAATTTTCAGATGAATGTCTGGATGTGTATGATTAATTTTTTTCCTAACGATATCTCCGGCACAAATGTACGAACTTCATCTTTTCTTGTGGCAACCGCTGTGGCTCTTCTCAACTTGGAACTGATTAGGTTTTGGATGTGATCGGTGCAGTATAGCTTTCGAATTATTTAACAAACTGAATCTTGGGATTTATTTTTAATCAATGATATCTGGAGAACTGATCAACGGATTTTGATGAATTTAGTCTTAATCCATCGAGTATTCTTCAAATTAAATCTGGATCAATTTCGAAATTGAAGTGGTCCTCCCGCTAACCGACTGACTTGGATGATTTCCCATTCTTTGATAATTTGAACGAAAGTACAGTACTTCGTGTATGGGTAATTCTTTTACAAACCGTACACTTTCAAAACTTGACATTTTAAAATCGTCTGAAATTTTTTTTACAACTTACATGCATCAAATTATTTCACACGTATTTCAGGATTTTGCTGGAAATTTTTTTTTTTTTTAAATATCCGCGCATGAATTTTTGATAATTTGCTGGATTTTCTCCAATCTTCTCCTATTTGAGATTCATTAACTCCAGTTGTACTGATCGGATCAATGTCGGCCTTATTTCATTTTACACTCTGTTACGTAAGCTTTCAAAATGTATTTTAAACCAAATTTTTATTGTAAACAAATTATAATTATCAACAATTTGATTATTTAAATAGTCTAAACATGCTCTTCCCCCACCTTGAATCAATTTTGAAAAATATGATTTTGTTCATTATTCTCTCATCTACAAGATCCACCTTTTCAAAAAGTGGTGTCCCCGTTAGATCGGAAGATATTAAATAAAAAGTGAAAGTAGGTGCAAGCGTGTGAGATTTTGAATGCACGCAGAGCGCGCTCCGTGACTTGCGCTCGAAAATATTTAATATCTTCCGATCTAACGGGGACCCCACTTTTTGAAAAGATGGATCTTGTAGATGAGAGAATAAAGAACAAAATCATATTTTTTTAAAATGGATTCAAGATGGGGGAAAGGGCATGTTTAGACTATTTAAATAATCAAATTGTTAATAATTATGATTTGTTTACAATAAAAATTTGGTTTAAAATACACTTTGAAAGCTTACGTAACAGAGTGTAAAATGAAATAAGGCCGACACTGATCCGATCAGTACAACTGGAGATAATGAATTTCAAGTAGGAGAAGATTGGCGAAAATCCGGCAAATTATCAAAAATTCATGTGCGGATATTGGAAAAAAAAAAAAGAAAAAAAATTTCCATCAAAATCCTGAAATACGTGTGAAGTAATTTGATGCATGTAAGTTGTAAAAAAAATTTCAGACGATTTTAAAATGTCAAGTTTTGAAAGTGTATGGTTTGTAAAAGAATGACCCGTATACCGAATTTTGGTATCAGTTATCGGATAAATAAGAGAAAGAAACAACACAGAAAATTGATAAAAATTCACTTTCTGACACGGAAGTTATGGCTGACTGGGCATCTTAAAAATTGTAATCCAATAATTGTCACGTAGACAATGATCACAGAATATTTAGTTTGAAATATGAGGATTCCGTAGATCACAAAAAAGATATGGGTATAATCGAAACTTTTGAAGAAATATTCGATGATAAAGTATAAAAAACGTAAACAGAGCGTGTATCTGATCGTGGGAAGATGGCGATGCTGCCACAATTCTCACTGCTCAGTAACGTATATGGGCGTTTCTCTACAAACTGGGCGAAAAACTACCCAAAATTGTCCTCACTACTTTTTTCGCATTTTTTGAAAAAATAATCGAAATGAAATCAACTAAGAACAATATTACTTTTTATAGCAAATCAACATGTTACAGAACCAAGTTCTGAAATCAACATCTCATAAAATTAACTTATTGACAGTAAAATTGGGAAAAACTGACATATTTTAGGCAGGGGACTGTGCGACAGGGGACTGACGAATTTGGCAGAAATACAAAATCTTGCCGAAACTAAGAATATTCCATCAAATCAACTCGCAGTAATAGTAATACGATTTCTACCGTTAGATGTTATCCAGCTGGATAGGGTGAATAAAATGATTTATTTAAAGAAAAAACCTTGCCAGAGGACTGTTCTTTTTGAGGTTACAGCACGTCATCATCACATTGAACGCAGCGCTGGATTTACACTAGGGGCACTAGGGGCCAGTGCCCAGGGCGGCAAATTTTTAGGGGCGGCAAAATTTGAGACGTAAGAATTTTTTTTTTTTTTTTTCGCGTTATGGAAAGTTCTTCGAAAAGTGTGATCATGTTAAAAACATTCATAAATTGAAATGAATAAAATACTTTTTCTCATTATTATAAGAATGTGTCTAAAATTATAAACACTGCAGTTTTTCTTACAAAATTGTGAAACAATTAGCTTTCAGTTTCTAGAATTTTACACACATTTTTAGTAAAGAAAATAAGAGGGTTTCTTCGTCAAACGGGCCACCCATTAAATAAGAAGTCTTCGAAAATTCCGTGATGATTCGTAAATTTTATTGAGGAAGAAAAAAAAATGTTGGGAATTTTTTTAGATTTTTTGGTCATTGCAGAAATATTTTTGTTCAATCATTTTCACGTAGCGTGATAAATTGGGGAAGGAGAGAAATGTTGTTGGCATGACATTTCTCTGTTTTTTTCTCAGCTTCTCGGTAAAATTAGAAGAAAAGAATTCCGACTTATTTAAACCGCATTTATCAAAAAAAAAAAAAAAAAAACGTAAAATGTGCCTTTTCCTAATTTGGACAGTTTTTTTTTTTCGTTAAAAAAAAAAAAATCTAAAAAAACTATATTCATAATAGAGTTTTTGAAAAAAAAATGGAAGTGAAGGAGAGGAATCATCGTTCTGATAATTATTTTTTTTCTGGGAGCACTGAAAAAAAAATCTCTACCCGATAGCAAGAATCATCGTTGCCTCAGCCAGAACGTGGTTTGCCCCGATAGCAGCGCCATTGTCAAGCCATGGCAACTGAACAACTCTGCCAGACATATTTCACTTGCTCGGAGAACACGGTATCGCTGTAGGAGCGATACAAGAAATAGCGATGAAGCCTGAAGCACAAACTTTTCGTGTCGCCTCACCTACATGCGCTTCGATCGCTCAGACATGGCTGTGATTGGTCGGTGCTGCGTGTGAGTGACTGTACACTGGTCACGATCTCCGTAGGTGAGCCGACACGAAAAGTTTGTACTCCTGGCTTTAACAGTGTATAGCCCACTATAGTGTATTCATCGCGCGCACCCAGACGTCTCCCGGTCAACAGCCAGAAGTTTATCCAGCTGATGGAGCGATACACACTGTTCAGGCGACTATTTTCATTCTTACAGTAATGAACTGCTCGCAGCGATAAATTGTTCCGCTGGAGGATTGAAACTTTTTTTTCAGTGAGAGAATTGAAGTCGCCACTCCACATTTTTTGTCAAAAAACGCTATTATGAATTTCATTTTTTAGTACATTTTTTTAAACGAAAAAAATGTCCAAATTAGGACGAGGCACATTTTTCAATGTTTTTTTTTTTCATAAAAAGAGGTTTAAATGGGCCGGAATTTTTTTCTGTTAATTTTACCGAAGAGCTGAGAAAAAAACAAAGAAATTTGATCCCAAGTTTTCTCTCCTTTCTCAATTTATCGCACTACGTGAAAATTATTGAGTATAAAAATATTTCTGGAATGCAATGACCAAAAAATCTGAAACAATTCAAAAATTTGTTTTTTACCCGACTACGATAAAATGACCATATTCCATCTCTGAAATACGGAAGGAAAGTAAGCAATTTTTGACCAGAGGAAAGAAAAAGTCAATTTTCGGGCAAAAAAGTAAATTAGCGGGCAAAAAAGTAAATTAGCGGGCAAAAAAGTAAATTTAGCGGGCAAAAAAGTAAATTTTGCGGGAAGAAAAAAACTCCAAGTTTGACCGATTCTCGGTTTGATTGATTAAATTGCTGTGTTTGACCAGTGGATGCAATATGGTAATTTTATCTAGTCGGGTAAAAAGTAATATATGCTAGGGATGGGCGATGTTAGAAATAAAAATCGATTACCAAATAATCGATCTTGAAAAAAAAAAAAAAAAAATCATCGATGTTTAAAATCGATGGTCGAAAAAAAAATCGATTAATCGATTATTTAATTTTTTTTTTTAATTTTATCCATAACAATTAATTATAGTTACATGAGAGAACCCTCCATACTGTCAATAGCGTTAACTAATTGAATGCAAATGCAAAAAGTAAAAACTTCGGACACAAAGTACAAACCACTCACTTTGATACGACACTGAAAATTTGAAAATGATGTGAATTGTGAATATTCCGAGTTCCGAGTTCCGACGTCCGAGAAACATGACATACTTCCCGCCAAAAATCAGAAAAAAATGGCTACCAAACATCGATCGATGTTTCGCTGAAATAATCGAACATCGATTATTTGAGCCATCAAAAAATCGACTAAAAATAATCGATTTTCAAAAAAAAATAATCGATGTTTTGAATAATCGATGTGAATCGCCCATCCCTAATATATGCTACACGAGAGGTACGTGATTTTCACCTCGTGCTCGTGCGGCATGCCCATCTTCGCTCGGGCAGCAAACCTCGCACTCGGCAAAAATCACGTACTTTCCTCCCTAGCAGCATAATGTACTATTTCATCCTCAATAACATGTACGAATTATTACGGAATGTTCGAAGACCTCAAATTCAATGGGTGGCCCCGTTTGACGAAGAAACCAAAAAGAAACCCTCATAAGTATCTTGTTACTCACAATTTTTGAAAGTTTTTATTTTGATTTTATTTATTTGAAAATTGTATACCGAACCTTTACCCATTTTATGTAGGCTTTAGGTAATGGGGGCGGCATTTTTCACGGTGCCCCAGGGCGGCACCCTGGGTAAATCCGGCCCTGATTGAACGCGAAGAAATGATCAGATAAAATAGCGCGAAAGCGCTGTCCGGCATTTGATATGAACTTCTCAGCGGGAACATTCGATTTAACGCATAAATCATGGCGAGGGTACCACACACCATTAAAAATAATTTTTTTTCTGTGCGACAGGGGACTGTTAGCAGAAATCAAGGGACAAACTTTAGCTCACAATTTCGGCGTAAAAATAGTAAATTGAAAAATTTTAACCATGCAAATTGTGAAATGCCTTTATTATGGACAACGATACTAGAATAGTATTGAAAAATATTATTACTTGTTCACTACAGGTCACAAAATAATTTCGATTTTGCATCTGTGACATCCCAGGGGACTGTTTTTTGGGGGTGTTGATGTGAAAATTTTCCTTTTTATGGATTTATTCTAATATTTTTAGACTATTGGCTCTTTCAAACAACTTGTTACCATTAATTTTAGTAAAAAATAATATCTAATTCCAGTCATTTTATGGGTGAAATCTCCGTGGGACACGAAGTCGCCCAGTTTGTGGAGAAACGCCCATATAACAATGCACAAATCTTCACCAATTTTGCTATAATTTTGTTGTAAATTCACAGTTATGGAGCATGATGTTATTCATATGAAAAAATTTAATTGACATCCATGTTGTTCAAGTGAAAATTAGATCTAACGTAAGTCCGAAATTTTATATAGGTCCTGCACTTGGCACCCATTTAATACGCTCCTCAAAGGAAGAACGACCCTAATCGATCCAGTAGTTTTGTTTTGTTGGAAAAACTAAATGATAAAAATAGAAAACAAAAAATTGGTTCCAAACTTAGGATGACTAAAAAATTATTGCTAAACAATACAGAATTTTTGAAATTCTTTTGTTTCGGATAATGGAAGCAGAATGTGTTGAGATTTTTTCGAATTCTATCGATTAAGGCCAAAATCATCAAAATCCATTGATAAATAACTCGAAAACTACTGGAATGGTGAAATCCAAGGTCTAATCAGTTTGAAGTTAGGCAGAATCACGTCGAGTAATGTAAGAAAAGTTGAAATCCATGCAGTCGTTCTCCATATATCGTCGAACAAAAAATTGATCACATTATTAGACACACACTCGCCATTCACCACAAAATTTTTGAAGGTAATTTTCTCGACCTCAAGGCTTGAACTGTTAACTTTCAGTCTACAATCAAAGCTTGAAGATCTGCAAAAACTCAACTTTTCATTTCCGTGGTAATTATAATAACTTCCTTTCTTTAATGGCCGGTTGCATAAACGTGGGTTACCCGAAGCTTCAAATAACCCGTAGGTGACCCTGCAGATACTACCCATTCAACCGTTTTTCCATCTGACAGCTGTCATGAATCGCTGTTAACTTCTGACAGTCCATGTAGATTGAACGGGTAGTATCTGCGGAGGTTATTCAAACTTTTGAGTAACCCACGTTTATGCAACCGGGCATAAGAGGAGGAGTTGAAAAACGTGAATTGGATCCAACATGGTCAGAATTAGACAATCGTCGAGTTGACATGTCATATCCTATTTATTATTGACCGAACATTGAACATGAGATCCATGAAAGTATTCGTGCAAAGTGGAGCAATAACTATTTGTATAGTATCCTTACATCACACAATATCTGAATTCACTAGTGCTAAATACAGTGTAACTTATGTACTTAGACAGAGCAATAGGATAAAAAGATTTAATTTCTTATTAATTAACATTGAGGACTTTCCCAGATTTATCTAGGTAGGGGAAGATGGCCCAAAGTGGATACCCCGGGCAAAGCGAATTCGGTGAATATTTCGGTGTCTGAAGTCGCCTGCTTATTGTCATATATATTGCATCATTTTACGTCAGAATATCAGTCAAAAACAGTGGCAAATGAGCTTAGACGCGTTGATGCGAAAGCTACGCAAAAGAATAACCAAAACACTTTGAATTGTTAAAATTTTCCGAAGGTATGTATCGCGATGTATTTCACTTAATTATTGCTCTGGTCTAATTGTCGTATTTTTTATGTTAAACGGCGTCCTTTTCTCGAGAAAAACACCATATGCCGATTTATTTATAATCAAATATATTCAAAGAGATTAATCATATTTGTATTCAATGTGCTGCCGGGCAAAGTGAACCGGGCAAAGTGGATAGATATCCACTCAATGAGAAGAACAAAGATAGTAGAGGCTCAGCAGGAAAATACGAAGACTGCGTGGCCATCCTGTGTAACGAAACCTACTCTGGAATAGGCAGCAAGCCTATTGAAAATTGGATCCAGTGCAACACGTGTAAGCATTAGGGACATGAGAAATGCACCATGTATGGCGAAAAAGGTGCATTCGTTAAAAAAAAACACTGGTATTCACTTTGCCCGGGCTCACGGGCAAAGTGAATAATTTTCCATTTTTTACTTTATGTTATTGTTTCGCTATAGCATTAATAATTTCACAACTTCTATTGATGTTTTGCATAGTTCATTGAACAACTTGAGAAAATCAGTTGTTGTTCACTTAATTTTTCGCTTTTTTCCCAAAAATATCCGCCGCTGAACATTAACCTATCCACTTTGGGCCATCTTCCCCTAATTGAAGAAGCACTTCGGATTCTAGGATTTGGTTGAACAGACGCTACTCGAAAAATCCTTCGCCGCCCTGCCTCGAGAATACTGAATAAAGTAAAGCCAGACTAAATTACTTTTCTTTGTTACTTTTTATTAAGAATATTGTTTTACTTTTATAAGACTTTTGAAGAATATGAAAATCTAATCGTTTTTAATTATATTTAATTGATTACTTTCAGCAGGGTACCGTCAAAAATGTAGAGACGATCAATCTGAACACGACGGTACTTGGTAATGTATAGTACACCTACATATAATAATCATTCGCAGGCTTTTATAGTCATCCGAGTGGCGAGTACACCCTTGCACATCAGATAGCTATGTGTTTTAACTAAATGAATGAAATTGTAGACTATTCGATGTAATTGGTCCCAACTTGAAGGCTCCAAGCCGTTTTGTTGCGCGAAAAAAAGTGATTTCCATTCCAGAATAGAAATAGTAATGAGGGTGTAGTTCGATGCATGGCAAAATAAAGCAATCAGAGAACTCTCTAACATTGTGAAACTTATGTAATAATATATACGTATATATCCCAACAATAATATCCCGATATACTATGAGTAATGTGCTTATGCATGACTTTACGTTCAAGTCCTGTTCAACTTGACGTTATGGTGTCGATGTCGATGCTATTTCCTCTCTGTTATTCAATAAATAGTAATTGAAGTCAGGAACTTAAAATCAGTTGTATCTTTAGGCGGTTCGAAATAATTTCATCTAAGTTACATATTACGGTCCGAGGACTGCACAGCGTAATATCATTTTGTTCAATCGTCATATCCTTTTTCATGTGGGTATATCAAAGTTACTGGGAATTGTTTCACAGTTGCAATAGACCGCGAGGGGGCGGTGTCTGTAGTAAAATAAGGTATATCTTAGGGTTGAGCGACTCCAATCAGAGTCATTATAGCTATAGAGTTGAAAAAGTAATAATTGATTATATGGCTTACACGAGTATAGCTATAGCCATAGAAAAGGATTTTCAATCATTTCCTCCAATCTAGTGGATTGATGGGTTATATTCGTATTGCACTATCAGGTAGGGATATAAATAGTTACGTATCACGCGATCGATCGCTTGCTGAATATTTATGCACAGCTATTCTTTGCAAATTTTTTCACCGCAATTACTTTAAAAGTATAGAGTGGAAAGTGAATTTATTCCACACGCGATAATTCTTACCTCGATTAGTACTGTAGATCCCGATTCGTGGAATGGACCTGATGATGTAATTACATCGCCATTGTTACAATAAAAATCGGGTAAACCATTAAAGGGGATGGTAGATTCTGAAACGCGGTTTTTCCAAAGTGAGTTTGAAACAAAATAAGAAGTCCTAGGAAATTCCTGTTGAGTGTATTATGTTATTCGTAGTTTCATAAAGATTAAGAAAAACAAAGTTCAAAAACTTTTCAAACTGGTCGAGTTGTGGAGGCTGCGAAGTTGCTATTTTTGTTGATGGCGAACATGATTCCAACACAACGACGAGTTTGACATAAAAAAGTTTGGTGGATTCTGAAACACGGAAACTTCATCTACAACGTGAAGGAGCACGATTTTTGAAAAGAGAATTGCGAATTTTAGCCACAAAAAAACTGAAAAAAAAAGAATCAAATTTTTCCCAGTATTTTACAACATAATTGTTGTTATCTGCTTAGCGAAATTTTTAATAAAAAATCTGCTCAGTTACTTGTTAGCTATTGGATTTTTCCGTATGTTAACAGCAGAAATACATTGAAATCGGTGTAATAGTTTCTGAGATATCGTGTTCGGCACTTAGAAAAAAGTAATTCTTGAGGAACCGAGTACATATAAAATACGCCGGAAATATATACAGCTATACGAAAATGCCTGAAATAGAAATTCGATTTTTTCAAAATGCCACAACCGCATCAAATTTCGATACTCCAACTCGTTCCGTCACGTATGTTTCTCGATGTTCTTTTCTGATCTTTTCCGTCTATTGCGGACAGCTAGTCAATAACCATATTGCTTAGCCTCTTTGTAAATAAATGCGCTTTAATTTCTCATTATTTTTACTAGAAAATATACATGATACTTTTACGCTGCAAATGGGAAATTAATTGTGCAAAATATTTTCGTACTAAATGAAAACAGCGGCGAATTACTTAGTTTTCGGATAACGTAATGTTGAGTTGGCACTTTGTGGTAGTCACTGACGTAGCTACGCGGTAGCCTAAACCAACTTTTTGTACATGCTCGTTATTTTAACAACCCTCCGTGCGTGGTAGGAAGCCGAATAATGGAAATGAGATTCCTAATACATTGTAAACATTTAGTAGGATGAATTTAGTTTTCTAACTCACAAGTTGATTATATTTGGCATGGTAAGACAAAATTATGAGTTTTATACAAGTGGTGAATATTTTATATAGAATAATTGAAAATAATGTTATTGGAAAAAGCAAATACAAGTTAGAAGAGCTGCGATCGTATTAAATTGATAAACAAAAACAAAATGGTTTGTTGTATTTTTGCTGTAATATTATTTATTACTAAACTCAGCCAACAGTGTGATTTGAGATATTTGCAGTTATGTTTATAGAAAGAATGAAGATCTATTTTGGATTTAACACGTCACAGAGTGTATTCTGAAAAATATTGAATATTTTTGGAATCGATCTTCTGGAGAGTTGAAAAACCACGATTTTATTGTAACAATTGGATGTTGCTAGTAAACTGAATAACGATCGTATAATATAGCCTTTGCAAGATGACGACCAAGGAGAATATCGACTTTTCTCTATTTAGAATTCGGATGAGCTCCCTCCTTTACCGGCGCAGACTCCAATCTCACGTTTTAAGGGAATGATCCCCATTATGTACAAGAGGGTCGTGTGAATAATGCATATAATAAATGCTTTTCTACCCCTAATCATTACAGTAGAATTCTACAGAGCAAATTGCACGCGGGAATTATCTCAAACAACTAAGAGCGAGTCAAACTACAGAAATACAAGTTTAACTCGATATTTGAGTTTTCAAATTTTTTACATAAATTTAAAAAAAATCTGATCTTTCGAAAATGAAAGAAAACAAACAAACGGGATGAGGAAACCGTTGAACCATTATTTTGATAAGGTTGTGAAAATCATTGGTTTTTTTTTTCGCTTCTTATTTCATACCTGATTTTGGTGTTCCTGAAAGCCGCGCTTATTCTTCGGGCGAATGAAGCAGAGACAGGGAAAAAGGTAGAGAATCGCGGTACGTAGCTCGACTCTACTCAGCTGCTTTGAGCGAACTGAGGTCCGCCTGCGTTCCTTAAGCTTTCGCTCGCTGCCGCATTTCGACCCGTCGTCGCCATGGGGCAGTTTCTAGGCTCCGGGTGGTGAATATATATGTAAAACTCAGTGGATGTGGTAGGTGTATAGATATATACAACGGACAAGGTCTTCTTTACTTCTGCGCGGAAGACCAAACAGTAAACGGACGGTTTTACATTATTCGTTTCACGTTCAACGGATTCATGAGTAAATAGGATGGTGTGCAGAAATAATATACGTCAGAAAACAGCTTCTTCCACCGATCAGTACCATTTTCGTAATCTCTTCTGAACAATCACCTAAATACACGCAACATCCTTACAAATAGGGCGGACTACGTTTGTTGAGGACGCCTAGGTCCATAATTTTTGAAAATTTATAGAGTTATCGGGAATTATCATGAATTAGAAATCATTGAGGTAGGAAATCTCAAAAATCCATACATTCATTGAAAGACACAAATTTCATTTCAACAACCCCTCTATTGTGATTGTTGCAAATAAATTTCATCACAAATTAATACAAAGAATGATTTCGATTATTAATAACATCACTGCATTGATAGAAGGATTTAATAATAATTTATTTATTAGACCGGTTCAAAAAAATCGACTATTCTTTTTCTTTCAATTTTCGCATTGAAATACTTTCGGGGGGGGGGGGGGGGGGAGATGCCTGTTAAAAGCGGAGCTCTTAATATTAAGATTTAGAGGTCGCTCATCGCGGATTTCTATTTTCCATTTGAATAGCATAGGAAATTTTTTTTTTTTTTTTTTAATAATTTTGTAGCTCACAAACCAATGAACAAATCCAAATGACTCAAACATATTTTCATAGGAAATTGAACACTCTACAAAAAGCTTCTCTTATCATTTTTTGATAATTCGACTCCTTCCAAAGTTATTCAAGCTCAAATTTCAATTTATAGTTGTTTTTTTTGTGATTTTTTTTCCACAATGATAGATACATTTTTTACAGTGTTCAATCCCCTATCAAAATATGTAACAGTCATTTCGATTTGTTCATTGGTTTGTGAGCTACGAAATTCCGAAGAAAAAAAAATAAAATTCCTATGCTATTTAAATGAAAATAGAAATCCGCGATGAGCGACCTCTAAATCTTAATATTAAGAGCTCCGCTTTTAACAGGCATCTTTTTTCACCCCTCCGAAAGTATTTCAATGCGAAAATTGAAAAAAAAAAGAATAATCGATTTTTTTGAACCGGTCTACTATTTATATTAATTTATATTAATATATTTATTACCTAATATTTAATAAGATTTATTCATATTCAACGAATGATTTATTAACTCATATACTTAATAAATATTTGTTAACAGTTAACGAATCCTATTTAATAAATCATTCATTGAATAGGATTTGTTAACCGTTAATAAATATTTGTTTGAGCACAAAATCAATTTGTTAACCATAGAACGGCACACTTATTTTTTTTGCCTTCTATTGGCACACTGGGGCTCAAATGTACCCCACGCGTTGAAACCCAATTATTGGGGTTACAAATAGTGAATAACATTTTTGAAAGACGATGGTATCATTAAAAAATTTCAAACAATTCGACAAGTGTTTCACAGTTTGATCCGAAGGTGAAAGAAAATTGAAAATTGGTAAAATTGAGTACTTTTACAAAATTTAGCATAACTTGGCGAATTTCCAACCAAATGCAAAAATTCAAAAAGATTCTGAGACATCGATAAATTCTCTCGAACCGGGACAAAATGGATTTTTGACTTAGTCTAAAAAGTATAATTATTTCGGCAAGTAAAAGTTGGGAATTTCGAAGAATCAGTAAATTTGTCGGAGTGGATGAAAATGGTTTAAAACATTTCTCATGGCTTTGTAAATGCGTTTTATTATATTTTTTATCAAAAAAATATCAAAATACAGTAAAAAAAAATAATCAGTAAAGACAAAAAAGACGGTGCTTTTCGCAGCACTTTTCATCATTTTGATTTGGAAATATCAAAAATGAAAAGTTGAACAAAGAAAAAGTAAAGTGTACACATATAAAATTAAAAGTCAACTGATTTCCGATAGGAGCGAACGTTCGAATTTAATGGGATATACCAATTTTTCATTCCCGTCATTCGAATGTAAAGTCCTCCAAATTTCAGTATTTTCCATCCAGCCGTTTCCCAGATCATCGCGCGGATTCATGCGACAGACCGCCGGACCGACATACCGACAGACAGACCGACATTCGTCTAAAAACCTGTTTTTCGGATTCCAGAGGGTTGGAAAGGTAAAAATTGGTTGAAATTAGAAAATCCACTTTTCGACCGAAACCAATACTTTTCTTATGTATATCACCATAGGTGATGAAAAGTAAAAAATTCAAACAATAACAAAATTATAAAGAATAAAAAAAAGTAAAGATTATAAAAAAAGAATTATATGGGTAATTCTCATTTTGTAGGCCGAAAATTGATGATTTCGTGAAAACGTATTTTCATTATAAATTATGGTAGATTTTTCAAGATTAGGTCTTACTCTATAAGAAAAAAATAGTCGCTGGGCTAAAAAAAAGAAAAAATTTTTTTTTTTTTTTAAATTGAAAAAAAAATTTTCAAAAATTTTCAAAAATTACAAAAAAATAAGCATTCAATAAAGCCATACTCATATATTGTAAAATTCACGGAGAGAAGGATATGCGAAAGTTTACTATATTTTGTATCTTACTAGCTGGATTTACCGTCAGTATAAGGGTCAGAATGATGTGCTTACTGAATTCTGTTACAAGTGTAACAGGTAATGGTGGACCGAGTAAATGGAATATTGCTATAATTTGCAAATTGTACGTTCAATTTTGTTAAAAGTATAGCAGACCCTGCTCAAAGTATATTCCAATATTAATATTATCGTTGTATAACATTGAATAAGAATACCGGTAGAGTAATACGTGCAACATAATATAAAGATTATTTGCAGCAACGAAAATTTCATTTTACTATCTTGGGTATTATACAAAATAATTTGAAGAATCTTCTACCAATTCCAAGACCGTCTGTGACTTATTCTTATACTGTATATGAACGTAAAGTCGATGTTGACGCCAATTTCTACAATCGGATACGACTGAAAATTTACGCGACGGATATTTTATTTTAACCCAGTCTGACTATGAATATTATTTTCCTAGTATAAGAATTGTCGTTATACTCTTTCGGAGAAATTTCCAGACCCTCTTTCGCAGCTAGCTTGTTTACCTACCCGCCTCCCCTGCCTTTCCAAGCACTGCACACCAGTTGTTCTTCTGCTGGCGAAGCGAACGCATTCAATAGATAGTTTTGTGAAAGAATTAGAAAGAAAGAAATACAGAATCGAAGGTGCCTCTGGAGGATAATTTGCCAAAATAAGTGTTATATCTTATAATTTATTATCTTCCATTTTCCAACATTAGTTTAGATGGTAACTGCCATGCAGATGTGTTGCTTTACTGCTTGCTTGGCCCTCTTTTTCTCTAAAATTATGTCATGAAGATTTTAAGGTATACAAAAACGCATGCGGCTCTATCTGGAATAGTTCAAAGGCTGCATGATGGGGGATATCCCAGAATTTTCATACCGGAAAAAATATTTAACGAATTTTGCATTGCACTACAGTAGAACCTCGATTATCTGAACCAATTAGGACCGAGACTAGTTCGGATAATCGAAACGTGGGTTTCTTGGGACGAGATCATGAACAACGCCTTTTCACATAAAAACAGTACATACATATATATTAAAAGTTGACATACATATTAACGTTGAAATATATATAATATATATACATATATATACCTATATATATATGTATTTTAAACACCTGAAAAAAGTCGAATGCTTTTTTTTATATTTTTTTTTATAAAATCGTCAATTTTTAATTGACGAACGGCTGTAACGCGTTTTTGAGCGGCTAAGTCTCGCAGCCGTTTGAGAAGAAGAAGTTGCGTTTGGTATTCTCCAGCCCAATGCTACTCCCTATGTAAAATGTATGCTTGCGTGTCTCCACAAATTGCCGAAAGCGCAAGCTAATCCAGGTGGCGTTACGGGTAATAATTCGGTGGTAATGACGATGAACTGTCAATTGTCATGGCTGGATCCAGTGATCAATCTGTCAATTTTTTCCGTGTTGTCGCGTTTTCCGATAGATTTTTCAGAAAAAATCCATAATGGTGAAATATTGTGCCGTAACGGGTTGTACTCCGAACCAAGCAGGCCGCTCTGTTAAACTAGCATTTTTTGCTGCTCCGAAAAAGCCAGAACAACGAAGGCACAAATGGACAAATTTCGTACAAAATGCGTTGCAAACAGTGTATCCCGGTGAGAAGTTTATCGACGATAAAGAATATTTTGTGTGTGAACTACATTTCGAAGAAGCGGCTATAATTCGGAAATGGACAGCAGTTGGCCCAGACGGCAGAATTATACATGAAGTATGTAAATTAATGACATATAAGTGCTTGGCTATTTCAGGTGGGCTTGGTGCATCCATTACAGACTAAGTTTTTTTTAGAGAAGGATCTCAATCAATCTAGTCGAGCCAATTCAAATTGAATTTTTTTTTTTTTTCGTTTTTAACGGATTGATGGGTTAATTACACACGAGCATGTCCTACAGACGCTGTACAAGAAACCTCATAGTCGGCCATTACCATCGAATTATTACCCGTGGCGCCGCCTGAATTTAGCTTGCGCTTTCGGCACTTTGTGGAGACATGCAGTGGAGACTAGTAGCCAGTCCTGCTAATTTATGTCCGTGGTATTCTCGCAAAGATACATTGTTGCTCACGGCGGTGGCAGCGAGCAACAATGTATCTTTCGCGCCAACGTTCGGATAATTGAGGGTTCGGATAATCGAGGTTCTATACTGTATGTACATTACTGCAGGGATAATTCAGATGGTTATATAGATCACTCAGTCACTGATATGTTATGTAGGGGTTATTTGCAAGTTGTCAAGGTTTCAAGCTCGTCTGACAATCACAAACTCAAACTCTTGACATCACTAATGACACAATAAAAATTAATAATTGACCGTACAGGAAAATGACAGTCTACCGTCGGAGATAATACCTTCTCACCACTTGATCCCTGCACTACAGACACAGATATCTCAAAGTAGCAGGGAAAACTCGAGCGTCGAAAACACCATGCGTAACGACGAATTAGATTACCGAGAATGAAGATACCGTATGTTTAACTTTTCCCATAACATAACATAACATGAGCAAATGTCATAGCGATGAATATTTATATATAAGTAAGAAATGGATTGGAAAGTAGTTCATTTTTCTTCATAAGTAAAAACAAACTATTAGTAATTAAGCTTATGATTGATAATATCTTAATATCTATAAATAAATTGTTACGGCTATATTAAGTTGGATGTGTTTGAGCAATTTTCTCGTGCAGATTTTACAATGGAGGATGATTGAATTATACACCGAATACGATTCGTATCACATATTACAGAACAGTCTTATTACTGCAAAGGTAATTCTGTGATACATGCAGATTATAATTCATATCATTATACTACATTGTAAAAGTCACCTTTCGGAATTCCAAAATCCTATCCCTATTCTTTTATTTAAAATATTCATAGCATCAAGAATTGCAATGCAGCATTGGAATATCTACGCTATGGTAACAGATATCTGTCATACTGTATGGGTGCCACTCGTGATTAGTATACTGATATTTAGTATACGCGGGCTCGTAAATTTTCGTGCTATACGTAACGATTCCTTCGAGTCGAGTATAAGAATATCCTGTATACTCAGTGTAGTCAAAAACTGTTGCCCGGTATATATTCTTCTTCCATCCTGTATGATATAATTTACTATACAGGGATGTACGAATAAACATATACTCTGTGCTCCTTTATATTATACTGCCACAGATTTAATGATATAACCTGTATACTATAAAACCCGTCCGGATTCTTCCTATACTGTATTTTGATATTTCTCATATTTCAGGTACATCCAACCGCGGCTATACTGTATGAAGTAAATCACCATATTTTTTTGCGGATATTTAGTATATAATTCTCTCAGTGTTGTCACTTTCATTGGTCAATGGTCATATCCGTGGATAGATTTTTTATCCACGGAGCCATGGAAGTGATATTTAATGTATTAGAATTTAAAAAACATGATCTCTAAATCAGACATGTAGTTAATGACTTGGCATTGTGTTTATCATGCAAAAACGCAATTCAATCATATATTCAAAGTTTGATTAATGAAAATTACATCCCTAAAACGGCTGCCACTGAAGTGACAGTTATGCTCGACGAGTTGTGAGAATAAAAATTTAAGTCAAATTTTCTTCTTGTGATTATGACGTCAATATAAATTGACCATTGGCCTAAGATGGCGGGTCAGTACTGTGTCTATAGCCATTTGGGTTAGGTCCCCCGCCCAATATTTTTTCAAATAAGACGGGTATGACATAGGTCCATGGAAGTGACAAAAAAATTGATCACAAACTTTGATATGACGGTTCATATTAAAATCTGTGTGTTTACTAAAATAAAAAATGGGGTGCACGCAGTTTTTTGACGAAAATGAGAATTACCCATATAATGAAAAAGAAAAAAAAGATACAAAAAAAAAAAAAAAAAATATTTTGATTCAGAAACGTATTGAATACAAGATACAGTGATTGGTTTGAATTCGAAGAAACATCGTTTTGATTTGGAAATATCAGAAATGAAAAGTAAAAGAAAGAAAAAATAAAATATACACATTTAAATTGAAAATCAATTGATTTCCGATAGAAGTAAACGTTCGAATTTAATGGGATATGGCAATTTTTCATTCCCGTCATTCGAATGTCAAGTCCTCCAAATTTCAGAATTTTCCATCAAGCCGTTTCCCAGATCATCGCGCAGATTCATGCGACAGACCGCCAGACCGCCAGACCGCCGAACCGCCGGACCGACAAACAGACCGACATTTTCTAAAAACCTGTTTTTCGGATTCCAGAGGGTAGGAAACGTGAAGATTCGTTGAAATTAGCAAATCCACTTTTGGACCGAAACCAATACTTTTCTTAAATCACCATAGGTGATGAAAAGTAATACATAAAAAATTTCATGAATATCAAGATTCGCGGCAGCGAATCGCCGCCAAGTACCCTTCGGCCGGCGAGCGCCAGCTGAGAATCATTTACCCGGAGCAACTATTATACTTGTAATCATGACGTCATATCTCCGAAACTACTGTATATTTTTCGATAAAATTCATAGGAGCATAAGTCCCAGTCCCCATAGCCCAGTGAAAAAAACTTGGACGGAATCGGTCCAGCGGTTGCTGAGATATTAACCCCCAAAGTTGATGAAAAACGTTAAGATTCTTCTTCTTCTTCTTCTCCGGACAATTTTTTCGCAGACCCTTTCTTGGGACCACGATATCTATCGAACGGCTGTACCGATCGACTTGAGATTTGGAAGGGAGATTCTCTCCATCAGAATCTCGACCCCTATTGATTTTGGCATGAATCGTATGACGCAGCGAGAAGATAGACCCTAATCAATGTACGAGGTGATGAATGACGTCACGAGTTTCGATTCGATTATTATTAAAACGATATAAAAACGATATATATATAAATAATATATATTATATTATTATTATTATTTATTATTATTATTATTATTATTATTATTATCGTATCACCATCACCATCATTATCACCATCATTATCACCATTATTATCACCATCATTATCACCATCATTATCACCATCATTATCACCATCATTATCACCATCATTATCACCATCATTATCACCATCGCCATCGCCATCACCATCACCATCGCCATCACCATCATTATCACCATCACCATCACCATCATTATCACCATCAACATCACCATCACCATCATTATCACCATCATTATCACCATCACCATCATTATCACCATCACCATCATTATCACCATCACCATCATTATCACCATCATCATCACCATCATTATCACCATCATTATCACCATCATTATCACCATCATTATCATCATCATTATCACCATCGCCATCGCCATCACCATCACCATCACCATCATTATTATTATTAATCAATTTTATTTTTCATTCATTCAACCGCAACGATGCGTGATGACTTTTAATAAAATTCTTATTTGCAAACCTCTTAAGGGGTATAGCGCACCACCGAATGCACTTCCCTTGCTGAGATTCTATATAATTTGAGGCAGCACAAATAAGTGCCTGTGGTAATAGTGGTAACAGGGGCTGTTTCAGATTTAGTTTAGAACCCTTGTTAGCTCGATGAAAGGCAACGATAGATACTACATTCAGTAGTGACTATATCGATGCGTTTGTTTCATCTCATGAAAATGTCAAGATTAACGCCTGGATACTATTTATTCTAACTTCAAGCTTGCGATAACTTCATAGCCATAATTAGTTCCACCTGCGCAGCTATCATCGTACAATGCAATTTTAAAAATAAATGTAATAGGTACCGAGGGCCTGTCTCCACCTTGTGAGAAATATTCAAGACCTTGTGATTTTTTTCAGTTCACAAGCAGCTGATTTTATGAATAAAATTACCAAAAAAATTTCTCTACCCCATAATAAATTTCTAGAATCTTATCAAACTATCAGAAATACCATTAAATATTAGTTTCAACTGCTGCAACTAGATACAGAAATTTTTATATGCATTTTGGCATATAATTCACGGCGTCTCGTGGAATAATCAAGATTCGCGGTAGCGAATCGCCGCCAAGTACCCTTCGGCCGGCGAGCGCCAGCTGAGAATCATTTACCCGGAGCAACTATTATACTTGTAATCATGACGTCATATCTCCGAAACTACTGTATATTTTTCGATAAAATTGATAGGAGCATAAGTCCCAGTCCCCATAGCCCAATGAAAAAAACTTGGACGGAATCGGTCCAGCGGTTGCTGAGATATTGACCCCCAAAGTTGATGAAAAACGTAAGATTCTTCTTCTTCTTCTTCTTCTCCGGACAGTTTTTTCGCAGACCCTTTCTTGGGACCACGATATCTATCGAACGGCTGTACCGATCGACTTGAGATTTGGAAGGGAGATTCTCTCCATCAGAATCTCGACCCCTATTGATTTTGGCATGAATCGTATGACGCAGCGAGAAGATTGATCCTAATCAATCTATGAGGTGATGAATGACGTCACGAGTTTCGATTCGATTATTAAAAAACGATATAAATAAAAAATTTTCACCACACCTGCACGGAAAGTACGACTTTCGCTCCCTTGCGTGAGCGGGAAGTCGTTCTTTCCGATGCAGGGGGTGGTGAAAAATAGTATACCTCACACGGGAGTGAAAAAGGCTATCCCAAACTGCGTTTTTGTCACCCTCGCCTTCGGCTCGGGTGTCAATCTCACACGCAGTTTGGGTTAGCCTACTTTCCCTCCCTAGGTGAGTAATATACTATTATATTATCATTATTACTATTATTATTATTATTATTATTATTATTATTATTATTATTATTATGATTATTATTTTTTTTTCTCCAGTTCATCTTGGAGCTAAGCCTTCCGTAGCTTGATTGTCATACTTTGAACATTGTTCATGAATAACTTCAACACAACTTACAAAAAGTAGTGAAATAACCAACAAAAACATTTCCAATGTAGAAAGTACCGCCAAGTACAAAAATGATCCCGCTAGAAAAACATAGAAAAACCTATCGCCAGTCTCTGTCGTGAAATCAGGAAGAATGCCAAGCACTACGCCCTCCCCGCAAGTATATATGTCGAAAAATCGGACCTCGCTAATTCGTGTAGTGATATCGAAAAATCATTTCAAGAGCTACATACTTGGCGGGCACATTCCTTTCTCCAACTGTACTTTTTACGTCAATCTATTTATTATGATAAAAAAAAAAGCGTGAAAATGTTTAAGTTACTTTCTACTAATGATTACGAATGATTATACAATATGTATGATTGCACGAACAAATTCAAGAATTATGCATTTCATAATCATCACAATATGTTCTATTCTGTATTATAATAGCTTCGAGTCTATTGACAACATTGAGGTTTCCGAACTTTGATATTCCATTTTACAAAAGTATACAATATACACCAATAGAGCTATGTATGTATCATACTTATAGGTTACGGTTATCAATCGTACAAAATTTCGTACACCAATTTAACTGATTCAAATAATCCGACTTGTGATATAATGACTGAAAATTTTCATCTACGTTAATTCAGACGAATAGTAATTGAAGTTCATTCTCCGTTTGGATAGAACTTTCAGCTACACGGAGAAAATTTTGCGGGCGCCGCCGTCGCACTCTCTTTTTCAAGTAGTACAGCCACACGCTCAGAAGCCTGAGCGCGTCACCATCGCAGTTTCAGAGCTCAAGCGTCTCAAGACCTTCAGCGTGCGGCGATCGCAACTTCTTTTACGTTTGCGTATTAGAGAGAGCCCTGCCTTACCACTACCCGTGAGATGGGCCTGTTCGCACTCTGCGAGGCCGAGCTCTCGTGCTGCGAGCTGGGTGCGCGCACAAAGCTAAGATCGTAGTCGTTCGACTTTTTCGACTACGGCACTCGCATGTGCGACGGCGGTGCGCGCAAAATTTTCTCCGTGTACAAACATCATGTATCGACGCAATCATTTTGTCTTGCTGAACGAAAGTAGCTACTTTTCCAGATTTTGCAGATAACACTTGCTTTGAATCAATAATTACAATATTAATCAATCACCAATTTCGATTACCTATTCAAGGCCTGGTGCAAGTGCACATAAGTACAATACTTCCAGTATTGTACTTATTACGATTGAACAGTAGGAAATAATTATAGATATCAATTGCAGACACAATCTTCCCAGTGAACCAAAATAGAATTCCCCAATTCATTTTGGTTTACTGGGTCAGTACATTCTGATACAGAGAAATAATAACTGTATTGAAACAAGGCGAGTGTCATTCTTTCCGACGTAGACGACCCTGATCTTAAGTAATATATCAACGCTAACCCACACGGAGAGAAAATTTCATCAATTTTTGCGCGGAAAATTCGATAAAAATTACGGTGCTTTCCCGTAATCAGGCGCAAACTGTTAGCTAAAATAAAACCTAAAAAAAAAAAAAAAAAAAACGTAAAAAAGTTCATGGACTGGAGAATTTTACAGTGCTGTTACATAAATTTTGTTGTGTTGTATATCAAAAATTGACAACTTTCACCATAAAAATCTCATAGACAAGCAGTATGCGCCTCGTTTGCAGTATCGAGCACAGTCATTTTTCTTGTATTTTTCTCTCCGTGCAAGAACATTTCAAATCAGATCTAATTGGAAATTATTCAGTTGACTTACTGTCTACAAACAATTTCCACTTGAGTAGGTACATCGTCTACTCTGGCAAATGGAGAGTGGAAGAAGTATGCATTAGATTGTGAAAGAGTGGGAGAAAGGAATGTGCCCGCCAAGTATGTAGCTCTTGAAATGATTTTTCGATATCACTACACGAATTAGCGAGGTCCGATTTTTCGACATATATACTTGCGGGGAGGGCGTAGTGCTTGGCATTCTTCCTGATTTCACGACAGAGACTGGCGATAGGTTTTTCTATGTTTTTCTAGCGGGATCATTTTTGTACTTGGCGGTACTTTCTACATTGGAAATGGTTTTGTTGGTTTAAAAAACTACTCTGATAGGCATTCGCACTTTAGAATATTAATTATGTACTTACGGGGCTTTAAAATGACAAAATAGTACATTGCGTATCAAGGAGGCTAAGTTGGTCTTTATACGCCGAGCGTGATGTTTGCAGTATGAAGACCATAGCCTCCGTGGTACACACTATATTTTATGTAACGCGGTGCGATTTACAAGCGAAGGTGTTCGCTTCGTTCTGAAAACATCGCGTTCATTAAACTAATGCCAACCACCTTCAAGTTAGTATGCTAAGAAGATAATGCAGAACACTGATATATATTATAACTGGATAGCCAATCGCGTATGAAATATAGGCCGAAGCGTGAGGCCAGTTGAGTGTCATTTTTTTTGGAGTCCCGTGTATCGCCATCTGTGCTTGGCAGCATCAAGCTACCTGTCAATTCATGATTTGATATCACAGTGATATATATGGGGAAATCCACGGAACCTTTAAATTTGTTGATACTCGATTGTCTACCTATGAAAAGAGAATTTAAAGTGGGTATCAAGTACGTGGGCCTTCATTTCAGTTATATTACTAGCCAACGCAATGATATTCAACGGTTGAAAAGTGATCCACATATTTCTGGGAGACTTTGAAAAATAAAAATGCTGAAAAATTGCACATTTTCAAGCGATACTCTGAATTTTTTTTTTCATTTTTTGCCTCTAACTTTATGAGGGGTTTATGAATCGATTTGAAAATTTGGGGAAATCTTCGTCTATCTATGACTTTTGAAGTTATTGATGTCATATGGGTGTGCCATTTGACCATTCCCCATGATTCGCACTCAAAGTAGCGATACTCCATTTTTGGTCGTCGACATTTTTTTTACCTTTTCGTTTATAACTTTTTGAGGAATCTGAAAGTTGAAATTTTTATTTCACGTCCAGATAGCTTCACAAGAAACAAAAAAAAGTGTGGTTCCAAAATTAATGTGCCATCAAAACTGATGAAGCTAGAGGTCGAAGTATCTGAACGTGTACCCGCGTAACTATTTTTTAAAATCATGTTTTTTCGTTGGCACAGCTCTAATTTTATTTCTTACTCGTTCAAACGTCCTGTAATTCGTAAACCTTTATTGTAGGAATCTACTACGAAAATCCTCACACTGAACTTTCGGTACTTCTAATATTATGAAGTTTTATATGATCAATAAATATTCGGATATTCGTGTGAAATGTTAAAAATAGCGTTGAAATGTGCAATTTTTCGGATTTCATCAATACAAATGCGAATTCGTATCGTAAGTGAAAAAAAAAAAAAAAAAAAAAAAAATCAAAAACAAATCAAAATTTTTTTTCTTTCAAATTCAAAATTTTTTTTTTTCAATGAAAAAATCAATAAATAATCGAAAAACAATGTTATAAGTTATAACGATGAAATTGAGATGAATGAAAAACCATGTTATAACGATGAAATTAAGATAAATGAATCTTTTTCGTAAAAAAAAAAAACGATTTTTCGATTTTTTCACCGTAACTTCTTGAGGGATCGATAAAAATGAGTAACGCGAGTATATTCTTCACTTATAGTCTACAAGAGACATGCCAAAAAAGGTTTGAGAAGTGTGCTTCCAAATAAAAAATGAAGTTACACTTTTTAAAAAAATCAAAGGTTCCGTGGATTTCCCCATATACAGCATGATTCCCAAAGTCACGGAAAAGATTTTACATGCAAATTCCTAATCGAAATCTAAGAATAAGTTCCTTATCAAAAACTTCGAGGGACCAGTCGTTCCTGAGTTATAGAAGGTTTAGTCCACCTCGTAGTTGACGTTGTCCAGGTGGTGAAACTGATGACTCACATTCCCCAGGTCTTTTGCTTCGAAGTTTTCATTTTAGTTGTCGCCAGGCAAGTGATTTCTGACCTCCAGGATTCTCACTACGTTTTTGACGTTGTCCAGGTGTTCAAACTGATGACTTCCGATCCCCAGGTCGTTCGCTTCGTAGTTTTCACTCTCGTTGTCTTCGAGTTGTTGACTTTCGTGCTCCAGGATTTTCGTCCCGTAGTTTACGTTGTCTAGATGGTCAAACTGGTGACTGGCGTTCCCCAGGTCGTCCTCTTCGTAGTTTTCACTCTCGTTGTCATCGGGTAGTTGATTTCCGTCCTCTGGGACTTTCGTCACGTAGTTTACGTTTACGGGAAATCAACAACCCGATGACAACGAGAGTGAAAACTACGAAGAGGACGACCTGGGGAACGCAAGTCACCAGTTTGACCATCTAGACAACGTAAACTACGGGACGAAAATCCTGGAGCACGTGAATCAACAACTCGAAGACAACGAGAGTGAAAACTACGAAGCGAACGACCTGGGAATCGGAAGTCATCAGTTTGAACACCTGGACAACGTCAAAAACGTAGTGAGAATCCTGGAGGTCAGAAATCACTTGCCTGGCGACAACTAGAATGAAAACTTCGGAGCAAAAGACCTGGGGAATGTGAGTCACCAGTTTGATCACCTGGACAACGTCAACTACGGGGCGAACGACGTAGGGCATGAGAATGATCGACCGGACTATTTCAAGAATAAAAATTACGAAATAACAAACCGAAATTTCAGACAAAGTTCATACGACGCGGGCACTATCAATTTTACAGGATTTTACGTGGTTATGCGGAACAAAAAGTGAGCGCGAAAATTAGCGCTTGAAAAATGACCCTTTACTTGATCGGCCGCACTGATATCGGTAATCGGCCGATAAATAACTGTCATGCGAATCTATCGGGATAACCGACAGATGGCGGAATGCGGGACTCCAAAAAAAATGGCCGCCTTGGAGCCCCAATAGGGCACATGAATTTTGGTCGATCGGCTATCCAGTTAGTATATATATCAGTGATGCAGAATAAGTTTCGACCAGTCGCGTGTTCATTATTTACCTGCAGAGAGACATCTAATGACTCTATTATGTTCCTAGGACAATAAAATAAGCGAAAACGACTCGAACTCTCCTCCCACCACTATCTTTTTTTTCACTGGTCTTTTACTTTATGTTCGCCGAACCAACCTCATAAAGCGCGTAAATCGCGGCTATGTTACATAAAATATCAGTTTACACTCCGAAAATTCAAAAACACAAAATTGGTTTCACCGAACGAAAAGTGTCTGTTAACGGCACACTGGGGCACAAATGTACCCCACGCGCACTTTTGATTCCGTTTCGGCTGAAGGCTATTGCCAGAGAGGCACTTGCCGTGTCTCAGTTGGTCCGAGCACCCTTGTGCATTTTCATTTGCATTTTCCCTTACCCTCGGCCTTGCCTTTCCCTTGCCCAATTGGACTACCTAATGTAAAGGTACATTTGAATCACTTGCGCACTCTTTATTTTGGTGAGTACACTACTATAGGAGCGAGCACCGTCCAGTACTGGGTTGTAAGTCTATGGCTACAAATATATCGTATAGGTATGTCTTCATAGACATAGAGCATGGACTGCGTATTCGGGCCGAAAATCGCTTGGTCCGTAGAGAGAAGGGTAACACACGTAACCAAATCTGTTTCTTCCTGACCAACAACGTCAAATGCTTAGAGAAAGACACAGATTGGCCGCGTGTGTTACCCTTCTCTCTCACTTTTGGCGTTACCACAGGCAGTATCGGGAAGGCGCAGTCCATTCTCTATGAATTGCCGTGTCTCAATTCGCACAAAGTATACACTTGATGCGCATTTACCCTTGGACAAACCGGTAGTGACGTCATTAAGGCAATCCAACTGATCAAGGGGAAATGCGCAAAGGTGCAAGTGTCAAAGGTACGGGAGATGCACCTTTTGTGTACCTTTGAGCACCTTTTGACAGCCACATTGGAAATTTGAATTTCATAACCTAGAAATCGCAATCAACACAATGAGCAAGTCTATAGTATATTTACCCGACTAGAAATTCTCGCTCGGCATGCCCGAGTTATATAAGGACCCGATCAGGCTGTTGTAAGGCATGCCAAAGTACAATATGCCTGATAAGGACCTAATCAGACAGTTGCAAGGCACGCCAAAGTACGGTATGCCCGATCAAATCCCGATAAAGCAGTTGTGAGGCATGCCAAAGTATGGTATGCCTGATAAAATCCCGATCGGGACTGACTTGCCGATAGGGTTTCACTTCGCCGATAGGTGGCGACAAACAGAAAAACATTTCTCACTAGCACTGACTGGGTCAACGTTTGTATATAAGGTAGAGGCATTCACCGTACTAACATGTAACTGCGATGCATCCAGACTTGCGAGCGAATAATTAATATAAATTACAGATTGCTGGAAGTTAAGATAGTGATTAGGTTAGCCGAGAGCGAGATGTATATTATTAAAACCTAATAAAATACGGGGATATGGTGGATATAATTTTGCAATTACTACTAATATTACCGGGTGCCGAACTAGAATTTCGATGAGGCACTGATACTGAAACCCGATGCAAACCTGATAGGGTAAACCTCATACGGTCCTCATTACCGAGCTCCGTTACATGTGTAATCGGGTCCTGATCGGGCTGCCTGATCTGGACCTGATGAGGACGTATGGTCAACCTGATTCGGTCCTGATCGCATCCCTACCACAATTTCTAGTCGGGTTATACCACGCCAGAGTGCAGAACACTCGAAAGTGTATACTTTATTGAAGCAGTTCAATTGTGGAAGGTGAATGCGCCATGAGGGTAAGGGTAAAGGCAAATGCACAAGGGACTCGAAATGAATTGAGACACGGCATATGTCTTGCATCTTTGAAAGTATTTGACTACATGCCCGCAACGACGATAAGTCAATAAAGGATAAATAAAATAAATCTTTAAAAGTATGCATAACTTACAATTCCACATAGCATTTTCCATTTGAGAGGTTATGGTTGACTATGAGGAACTTATATTACTGGAAGGGGAATAGAGCTGTTGGGCTGACGCCAACATGTTGAGACAGAGATATATCTCTTTCTCCTTTCGCACCGTCCGTCTTCCCTTGCGCACTTCCCTAGTCGTAGCCATTCCTAACCTATAACCATTGTCAGATTGCTTGCTTATATGATAATTTTTGATAGCATATTAATTTATAACCGTTGTCAGTAAATGTATAACAAAGCTATTTCTGTGATACACAATAGAGTACAACTTTACGCTAACCCTAACCTATTAATCTTCGCACGGTACTATACAGGTGAGGGGTATGCGCGGAGAGGGGAACTGGATGTTGCGGAAGGATAGAGAGATATATCTCTGTCTCAACATGTTGGCGTACTCGCCACTGATTGCGCAGATGGGCTATTCCCCTTCCATTAATATAAGTAGTTCTATGGATAACTAACATAGCATAGGAGTTTATGGAGTTTATTTCAGATTTGCGGTTATGAAAAGATCGATTTCTTTGTTATGTCTGAATTGGGATCTTATCCCCTGTTTTAAATACTAGAGTATAACTGAGGGATTGTTGATGGAGGAACAAACGTGACAGGGTTAGAGAACTAATAACTTTATTGATAAGTACTGTCTAGGATTATAGGTGTATAAGTAATGAGTGTCGATAATTCGTACAGGTAGAATAGGTTGAGTAATTTAGGAGTCTTTTGTAAGAGGGTTGGTTAGGAAGTCAGTTAGGAAGAATGTATGAATAAAAGGAGAGTAGAAGTAAAGGAGATGAAGGTTGACTGGGAAGTGTCTTATTGTAATCGTAATTCGTTAGTCGTGAGGTCTTGAGGTAAAGGTGGGGATTAGAGGATTGCAGACCGATGCACTTGTGAGTGCCGTGTGCAGCGGGTTAGCGTGAGAAAGATAGCGAGGTAGGAAGGCAGGAGGTAAGGTATCATCCAAGGAGATATGATAGCAGGTTGGCGAGAGGAACGTGGAGTAGGACGTAACACCCCCCGCGTTAGAGGGAACATATTGATTGGATACAAGAAATATGTTTCTAAGTAACGTAGTTAGATAGGTATAGTTGTAAGTAAACATTTGTGAATTATAAATGGATGTATGTGTGTGGTGAGTGGACTAAGTAGTGTGGCATGAGCCTTTATTAAGTCCGGTAGTACAAATGATA
This sequence comes from Tenthredo mesomela, assembly GCA_943736025.1. Taxonomy (NCBI): domain Eukaryota; kingdom Metazoa; phylum Arthropoda; class Insecta; order Hymenoptera; family Tenthredinidae; genus Tenthredo; species Tenthredo mesomela. The sequence goes on along the minus strand of OX031020.1, from coordinate 16,155,762 downwards.
GTGTGATGAGTATGGTTCGAATATGTATTATTCTCATATTGATATTAGGGTTGCATATCGGTAATATTGGCAGTATGCGGAATTACAGTTTTATAGTAATTCTAGTAGGTATGTGGTTGTCAATGAGATAGCGTATAAAAATGCGTATGAAAGTATAGTAATAGTGAGGAGTATAGTAGGTGTATGTGTACAAGGATTGTGCTATCCAATTGTTATCTAACGTTTGAATTGTATTATAAAGGCTTAAGTCTAAGCAAGTGATTACAATTTCAAAAATATGGGTGATGGTATGTATTAAGGTTCTGTATTGTAGGTTTCCGTAGGTTTATAATTATAAGTTCACAAATAAGTGAATGTTTAAGGTGCTTTCCTAGGCAATTCTACCAGTCCTGAAAACATCGTGAAAAAATGTGATATTAAACGGAATATCTCTGCCTGGGCACCGAAATCAATGAAACAAAATACGTCGCGCAATTCTATGTGCGACTCCGAACATGTACAGCCCAAAAAATGTTCGTTTTGCGCGAAAATAGAGAAGATATCCATGAAAAACGGTTTTAGAAACGTTTTTCATGGATATCTTCTCTATTTTCGCGCAAAACGAACATTTTTTGGGCTGTACATGTTCGGAGTCGCACATAGAATTGCGCGACGTATTTTGTTTCATTGATTTCGGTGCCCAGGCAGAGATATTCCGTTTAATATCACATTTTTTCACGATGTTTTCAGGACTGGTGGAATTGCCTAGGAAAGCACCTTAATGTGTTATGAATGTTGGTGATATTATTATCCTAATGCTAAGGTTTGAATGATATTCTAAAGGCTTAAGTCTAAGTAGGTGTTCAAAAACATTGGTAATGGTATGACTTAAAATCTAGCTTACATTAGTCGAGTTTATATAAGTAGTTCGTCGTTGCCTGGTGTATAGGAGGTGGGGCTTTTCTTAGTGAAATATGGGAATTGTGGATAAGTTTACAGTATGGTTCTTTTTCAAGTCTTCATGTATCTCGGTTAGGTTCAGAGTCGTATCTGTAATTATTTGTCTTGTTAGTCTCGTGTGTGTGCTAGTTTTAATTTGTTGAAGTATTTCTAATAAGTAGGTTTTGTCTTTGAATTCTGCTTCTTTTAGGTTCATTGTTGCTTGTTTACGTATGTCGTACATGTTATTAGGTCAAGAATGAAGATATTGTTTGTAATTTTTTTTTTTTTTTGTCATATTGATGGGCAGTGTTAGTTGCGATTGTTTAGTCAGAAAAAAGGGGGAGGATGTGGCGGCGGGCGATTTAGTGGATCTTCAGCCGCCGGAACTTCTAATTTCCTTAACAATGAGGGTGGTAGATTCATTCGTGTGAGATTCGCCGTTTTACTGATTGTTGATTGAACGCGATATGGTGTAGGTCTTGTGTTATTTCTTCTTACTGTTTTACCTCGGATGTCGGATGATTGGGAATTTGTTTTATGGTAAAGTCTCGGGAGTTTTTGTTCCGATTTTTTATTCATCGGTATAGCGTTTGTTTCTTTGGTGTGTGTCTTTTTGCAGATTATTTTGTTTACGTTAGACGAGACCGTGGTAATGTTATATTTCTGACGACTGTGTAAGTGATTGTCCGAGTCGTGTGTGTAGTCCAGGTGCAGATTATCTACCGTTGGCTTGCGTCGCGGTGTTCGGTAACCTGGTGATAGTGAATCGTCGTGACGTTGGTCATGTGTGTTGTTGTAGGTCGTGTCGATAGCTAAACTATTCGAGGGTGTTGGTGTCGCAGTATTTGTAGTTTGTTTGATAGTAATGGTAGTAGTAGTGTATTTATCATTCGTCTCATGAGGCGAAGTTTTCGTTTTTGGTTGTGGTCCTATGTCGTTAATCATAAGAATTGATACAGGGTTTTCATGAGCATCCGTAGAAGGGGCGAATAATTCGTCTGTGAGGTTTGGATGTTGTGTGTCATAGGGTTGTACATAGTTTATCTGAAAATCATCGTTATTCGCGTAGTCAGTGTTTGTGTAATCAATTCTAACGTCATGTGATTGGAATCTGTCACTTGGTTCGTATTTTTGATTTGGGTAGTTTTGATCAAGGTAGATCTGGGATTGTTGGCTGTGTTCACAGCAATCTACCGAGTGGCCAGCTCGCTTACAGTAGCTGCAGGTCGGCGACGGATCGTAAGGCGGTGTCAGTTTCGAGTAACTGTCATGTAAGTCATTGTATGTTTGTTCTCTCAACTTCCGTCTTTCTAACACTATTCTTTCCGCGCTTACTGCCTTATCGATTGCCTCGCGCAACGTGTGAGGTTTTTCGTTAGCTACTCTTTGTTCTAAATTTTTGGATAGGCCTTTTATAAATGATCGTAATGCATTTTCGTTAACATTTTCGGTCAGAATTTTTGCGTGTTCGCTGGTTTCTTCGTATTCTATTATTTCGTAAGCTTCTTCTACTAATTCTTCTATTCTAGTACCGTAATTTAGTGCGTTTTCGTTTTGTTCTTGGTACGCTTCATTTATTGCTAATTGTACGTCTGTTAGTCGTCGTTTAGGCTCATAGTATCTTTTCAGATCGTTGATAATTGTTTGCAAAGAATCGAGGTTACGTCGCGATAATGCTCGTTCGGCGCGACCTTCAATTTTCGAACGTACAATTACTGTCAGTGTAAACAGATGTCGCGGATTTATCAGTTTCTTTGCATTTTCTACTTTCGAAATGAAGGAACTTATCGTTACATTAGATCCATTGAATGTTGGAATCATCTCAATAATGACTTCCCATGGTAGGTACGGAACGTTAGTTTCCTTTGAGTCAGGCATTTTACAAGTTAAGGTTTACAACTAATTATGTAATAAAGTTAAGTAATTTGGTTACATTTAGTGGGCTTACAAACCGAAGAATGTTATGAAAGTTGTAGGGTGAGTAGTATTTCCGGTTTGCATAGGTTTCCTGTTATAGTAATTTGTTGAAATGGTGGGAAGGTAACATTTCGAGGGTTGTAATCCAGGCAGTTCTTCATCGGTATAGGTAGTTGTCGTGAAGTCGTCACTGAAATAACTCGTTGGAGCGAGTTCGCTCTTTGTGGGGCTCAGATGAGCCTTTGAGGGGCAAGGTGCCTTGAAGTTAGTCGATGATATTCGGCTTCTGCTCTTTGTTTTAGCAGCAATCTACTATCGGAAGCTTGATAATAGTCACTGATCGTAACGCGAAGTATAGTAAACCTTCGTGTTTGTTTTAGTTTTAGGCAGGAATCTACTATCGGCAGGTTGATAATAGTCACTGATCGTAACGCGAAGTATAGTAAACCTTCGTGATCGGTTTAGTTTTAGCAGCAATCTACTATCGGAATGTTGATAATAGTCACTGATCGTAACGTGAAGTATAGTAAACCTTCGTGTTTGTTTTAGTTTTAGCAGCGATCTACTATCGGCAGGTTGATAATAGTCACTGATCGTAACGCAAAGTATAGTAAATTTTCGTGTTTGTTTTAGTTTTAGCAGCAATCTACTATCGGCAGGTTGATAATAGTCACTGATCGTAACGCGAAGTATAGTAAATTTTCGTGTTTGTTTTAGTTTTAGCAGCAATCTACTATCGGCAGGTTGATAAGAGTCACTGATCGTAACGCGGTGTGTAGTAGACCTCCGTGTGTTTGTCTAGGTTTTCGGTTGTGCAGTTTTTCGATATTTGATAACTACGTTTTGTTTCACAAGTTGTAGGTAATGTTTCTGTCGTAGTTGTATTTTTATATTAGTTTTGCGTCTTTTGAGTCTTTTCAGTCGGAAGAGGGTTATTAGTTCACACCACTTGTTTTTTATTTTTTTCACTAGTTCACTGGTTTATGTCACAATTTGTTTAGTTTGAAGTTTATATCGTCATGGTATTGGTTTCGTTCGTTCACTTTTTTTTTTTTTCAAATACCCTCAGTAACAGGGGGACCGCCGCTGCCACCAGTGTTATGTCTGAATTGGGATCTTATCCCCTGTTTTAAATACTAGAGTATAACTGAGGGATTGTTGATGGAGGAACAAACGTGACAGGGTTAGAGAACTAATAACTTTATTGATAAGTACTGTCTAGGATTATAGGTGTATAAGTAATGAGTGTCGATAATTCGTACAGGTAGAATAGGTTGAGTAATTTAGGAGTCTTTTGTAAGAGGGTTGGTTAGGAAGTCAGTTAGGAAGAATGTATGAATAAAAGGAGAGTAGAAGTAAAGGAGATGAAGGTTGACTGGGAAGTGTCTTATTGTAATCGTAATTCGTTAGTCGTGAGGTCTTGAGGTAAAGGTGGGGATTAGAGGATTGCAGACCGATGCACTTGTGAGTGCCGTGTGCAGCGGGTTAGCGTGAGAAAGATAGCGAGGTAGGAAGGCAGGAGGTAAGGTATCATCCAAGGAGATATGATAGCAGGTTGGCGAGAGGAACGTGGAGTAGGACGTAACATCTTGGTCGAAAAGCGAAAAAATGAAAAAAAATTCGAATAACTCCACCAAAAAATAATGAAAAGTTGTGCTCATTGTGTAGTGACTCTATCGTTCGAAACCTATTAATTCATACCATATGTGAATTTATCGGACCAGTCGAACCAAATTTTTAAGTCTTCTAACTGAAGCTCACCTCTATATAGAGCGTGCAATCTCCAGATAGACCGAAAAAAAAAAACGGAAGTGCATCATAATTATTTTTTCAAGTAAAAATTCCTTCAGCCCGGGTTTGAACCGGGACCTCCGCATTTGTACTGCGACGCCTTGTCCAATTAGACCACTGAAGGACTGAAGGAATCTTTACTTGAATTTCATGTTATTGTCATTGACCTCTTAGTCCACAGGTCTGTGTTTATTTCATTGTGTAGTGACTCTATCGTTCGAAACCTATTAATTCATACCATATGTGAATTTATCGGACCAGTCGAACCAAATTTTTAAGTCTTCTAACTGAAGCTCACCTCTATATAGAGCGTGCAATCTCCAGATAGACCGAAAAAAAACGGAAGTGCATCATAATTATTTTTTCAAGTAAAAATTCGGTCTATCTGGTTTTTTTCGGTCTATCTGGAGATTGCACGCTCTATATAGAGGTGAGCTTCAGTTAGAAGACTTAAAAATTTGGTTCGACTGGTCCGATAAATTCACATATGGTATGAATTAATAGGTTTCGAACGATAGAGTCACTACACAATGAAATAAACACAGACCTGTGGACTAAGAGGTCAATGACAATAACATGAAATTCAAGTAAAGATTCCTTCAGTCCTTCAGTGGTCTAATTGGACAAGGCGTCCCCGACTAGAAATTGTGGTAGGGATGCGATCAGGACCATATCAGGTTGACCATACGTCCTCATCAGGTCCAGATCAGGCAGCCCGATCAGGACCCGATTGCACACGTAACGGAGCTCGGTAATGAGGACCGTATGAGGTTTACCCTATCAGGTTTGCATCGGGTTTCAGTATCAGTGCCTCATCGAAATTCTAGTTCGGCACCCGGTAATATTAGTAGTAATTGCAAAATTATATCCACCATATCCCCGTATTTTATTAGGTTTTAATAATATACATCTCGCTCTCGGCTAACCTAATCACTATCTTAACTTCCAGCAATCTGTAATTTATATTAATTATTCGCTCGCAAGTCTGGATGCATCGCAGTTACATGTTAGTACGGTGAATGCCTCTACCTTATATACAAACGTTGACCCAGTCAGTGCTAGTGAGAAATGTTTTTCTGTTTGTCGCCACCTATCGGCGAAGTGAAACCCTATCGGCAAGTCAGTCCCGATCGGGATTTTATCAGGCATACCATACTTTGGCATGCCTCACAACTGCCTGATCGGGATTTGATCGGGTATACCGTACTTTGGCGTGCCTTGCAACTGCCTGATCAGGTCCTCATCAGGCATACCGTACTTTGGCATGCCTTACAACAGCCTGATCGGGTCCTTATATAACTCGGGCATGCCGAGCGAGAATTTCTAGTCGGGTCGCAGTACAAATGCGGAGGTCCCGGTTCAAACCCGGGCTGAAGGAATTTTTACTTGAAAAAATAATTATGATGCACTTCCGTTTTTTTTTTCGGTCTATCTGGAGATTGCACGCTCTATATAGAGGTGAGCTTCAGTTAGAAGACTTAAAAATTTGGTTCGACTGGTCCGATAAATTCACATATGGTATGAAAAGTTGTGCTCGTTCGCTCGATGCGCTCGCTCACTCGATTGACCTATGATTATTGGTTGAAATAGTACTTTTCGTGATACAAGTATGAAGTTTGGTTCTCAGACAAGTGCGAAGTTTTTCGCCCGAGCAAAGCGATGGTGACAATCACACGAGTTGAGAATCATCTTTCGCACGTATATCGAACTTTATTTTTCAACACAATGCGCGTGAAGTTAAATTTCATGCAGTGTAGAAAAAACAATTCAGATGAAGAAATTGGAGATGACAACATTTATCAAAAAATATTTTAACGAAAATGTGATTGAAAAAAATTGTCAAAAAACATTTGGAGGTAGTGGTATACATGGCGGCCATTTTAGAGAAAAACAACTATGATATATCAATATTATATATCATTTGAAGAATTTCAAAATTATTGTATACAACTCATCTCAGCCTAATGGCCGAGAACATATTGCGAAGATTATACAGAATCCGAAGTTCATGCGATTCTGGTATACAACTCATCTCAGCCTATTGGCTCGGATCAGATGGATTTAAGTATTTCAAAATTCTTGTGCACAACTCATCTCAGCCTATTGGCTTAGAACAGGTTCTGTCCCTATTGAAAAAATCCAGGTGGGACACATGGGAACCCATATGGTTTTGCTGGGAAACCACATGGTTTTGCTGGGAACCCACATGGGAGTCTTTGAAATCTATGTGGGACTTCCAGGAACCCACATGGGTTTGTTGGTCACCTACATAGTTTTGCTGGGAACCCACATGGGAATCTTGGAAATCTATGTGGGAGTCGCTGAAGCCTACATGGGTTTGTTGGTCACCCGCATAGGACGTCTGGGATCCTACACGTGTTTGTTAGGCACCCACATGGAAGTTTTGGTGAACCATGTGGGACTTATATTTATATTATTATTATTATTATTATTATTATTATTATTATTATTATTATTTCTATTATTATTTATATTATTTTATTTATATTTTTTACGTTTGTAAAAAATTTAAATAAAGTCTTGATATTTTAACTGTGTTAATTTTTCAATTATCTGACTAATATTCTATGTATGAGGTATATTCCTACGGGGATACCCCACATCCCACATGGGTCCTATGGGAATACCCATATCCCACATGGGTCCTATGGGGAAACCCACATCCCACATGGGTCCCGTTGGGAGACCCACAACTCCGACACGGGTCCTATGAGAACACCCACATCCCACATGGTTCCTATGGAGATTCCCACATGGGTCCTGTTGGGAGACCCACACCTCTGACACAGGTCCTATGGGAATACCCACATCCCACATGGGTCCTATGGGGATACCCACATCCCACATGGGTTCCCTGCCAAAATTCTCCAAGGAACTGGGAACCTGGGAAACCCACATGGTTTCCCATGTGGATTTTTTTGATAGGGGTGAATTATATAGGATTCTGGTATTTTGGAATCTCGGTTTACAACTCATCTTAGCCTATTGCGAAATTATATATCATTTGAGTATTTCAAGATTCTTGTATAGAACTCATCTCTGCCGATTGGCAAAGAACAGATAGTGTGAATTATATAGGATTCGGGTATTTTCAAATCCTGGCATACAACTCATGTCAGCCTATCGGCCGAGAACGGATTGCGAAGATTATGCATAATCCAAGTTTCATTCGATTCTGGTATACGACCTATCTCAGCCTATTGGCTAAGAACAGATAAGTTATATAGGATTTGAGTCTTCGAAAGTTCTGATATATAACTTATCTCAGCCTATTGGCTAAGATCAGATGGTGTGAATTATATATCATTCGAGTATTTCAAAATTCTTGTATAGAACTCATCTCTACCGATTGGAAAAGAACAGAAATAGTGTGAATTATATAGGATTCGGGTATTTTTAAATCCTGGTATACAACTCATGTCAGCCTATTGGCCGAAAACAGATTGCGAAGATTAAACAGAAGACAAGTTCCATACGATTCTGGTAAACAACTTATCTCAGCCGATTGGCAGAGAACAGATAGTGTGAATTATATAGGATTTGGGTATTTTTAAATCTCGGTATACGACTCATCTCAGCCTATTGGCCGAGAACAGATTGCGAAGATTATGCAGAATCCAAGTTTCATACGATTCTGGTATACAACTCATCTCAGCCTATTGGCTAAGAACAGATAGTGTGAATTATGTAGGATTTGGGTATTTTCAATCTCTGGTATACAACTCATGTCCTACCATGTCCTACACTGAGAAAAACTTACACACGAAAGTAGCGTGACGCGCGTTACCTTCCAAGTCTCTGTCCTACCGCAGCAATATGAGAGTCGAAAATCGCCTACTCGAGTTGGGGCACTGCTAATCACGCCTGGCAATGTTCTTTATTTTACGCTGTTTATGGCAGAAAGTTTTTCGGTGCGCGCAGTATGTTTTCCTCTGCACTCACGCTGATAGTCCAACGTTGCCAGGCTTTTTCGGAATAAAGCGGTAGGTGTCACTGGGAAAAGGCAGGAAAAAGCGGGAGATTCAAATTTAACTCAATAGATTTCAAGTCTCATATATTATATTCATTAAATATCTTATGATATCTTATACAAAGTCATTTACATTATAATTTATAACCATAGTATTATAACATGGGGAATTCCATACGAAACCGACCAACCCGGAACCCCGACCACTTTTGATTTTGTTGAAAATTTTATATTTTTTTGTTCCTACCGAAAGCAGTATTTGGGAATTTTTTCAGATTTTTATCTCCACCCGTCCAAACACAATGAATTTTTCAAAATTTATCAACTTGGACCATTTTGATTTTATTGAAAAAAATCACCAAATTTCAAGGGACATTTTTACAAGTACTGACCAATTTGTAGCTTGTGATATTCATAACTTCTATTTTTTTTTCTATTTTTGAAGTAATTAAAAAACAAAAAAAAAAAAATAGAAAAAAAAGAAAATAGAACTAACAAAGTAAGACAAATGACCGCTGCGGCGCTGATTCACACTTGATCCGTCTGCAGCGGCATCTGCTATGCTAATATTACATTAGTTGGGTTCGTTGATTACGTTAGTTGAAAAATATTGAAAAACAAAACAAATTTCAAGAGACATTTTTACAAGCACTGACCAATTTGTAGCTTGTGATATTCACAACTTCTATTTTTTTTCTATTTTTTTCCGCTTGTGAACCAAGGAGTCGTGCTTCCTCCTTGAATTGATAACGCAAGTAGTGATTTAATTCCAAATTATTCTTTTTATTTTATTGAAGTAGCTTGTACACATTTTTTTTTTATTGTAGCTTGTACTGATTTTATTTGAAAAAAGTTTTATAGACGTTGTGGATCGTTGAATCAGCGCCGCAGCGGTCATTTGTCTTACTTTGTTAGTTCTATTTTCTTTTTTTTTTATTTATTTATTTTTTTAATTACTTCAAAAATAGAAAAAAAAATAGAAGTTATGAATATCACAAGCTACAAATTGGTCAGTACTTGTAAAAATGTCTCTTGAAATTTGGTGATTTTTTTCAATAAAATCAAAATGGTCCAAGTTTATAAATTTTGAAAAATTCATTGTGTTTGGACTGGTGGAGATAAAAATCTGAAAAAATTCCCAAATACTGCTTTCGGTAGGAACAAAAAAATATAAAATTTTCAACAAAATCAAAAATGGTCGGGGTTCCGGGTTGGTCGGTTTCGTATGGAATTCCCCATATGTATTAATATCAACATTTTATATATTCTTCTATTTATCATACTCTCAGCTCTGATAATATAATTATTTATAGGTATACATAATATAATTATTAGAAAATTATCAAACAAACATTATTATCATTATTATTAAACAACGTTGACTCTCAGTGGTATTAGGGTATCCTATTATTATTATAGGATTAAATAACAGGACGGCGTTGTATATTATTCGTATCTTACGTGTATCTATTAGTTATCATATATGTTATTGGTCATGCGTCTGCTCAGGGACATCCCGATTGGAAAATTAAAGCAAGTATTCTTTTCCATCAACCTTTTTGTATGTAAGCAAGCGCTTATAGTCGCAGTTGCTAGACGACTACGATTTTCGGATTTAAGGTTGTTAATAGCTGAAAATACTCTTTCGACGTTTGCACTGGAATGTGGCAGAGTGAGCATTGCTAAACAAAATTTGCTTACTAAAGGGAACATTTTCGCGGAATCACCAGATTTAATTCGGCTCACTCTCAACCAGAAATTTGTCGCACTACCCTGGTAGAAAATTGAACGGAATATGGCCAGAATCCGTTGAATTTTCTGCTCGGTGGGCAGATTCTGGGCAGAAAATATGGCCAGAAACCCCGCGGTCTGACGACGGATTCTGGTGAAGGATCTGGTCAAGTCATCAGCTGTTCATACACATACATAACCTACAGTCCTGAACTTTGTATGTATGCGTGTACGTGTGACACACGGCAAACTTCCAGAGACAGTGGGAGAGAAAGAGATAGAGATACCTGCGTGCGCATCCACCTATAGCTATGTATAAGGGTAAATTAACCGTGGCTTCTGATTTTTGGTACACTAAACGTAATGGATTCTGATCCGGACGAGTTGGACAATTCTAGAAACAGCCAATCGGCGCTCTGGATTTTTTTAATCCAGAGCGCCGATTGGCTGTTTCTAGAATTGTCCAACTCGTCCGGATCAGAATCCATTACGTTTAGTGTACACGTGTCATCGGCACACTATGTTTGAAATATATATTTATAAATTTTAAGTTTAGAGGTGTTGAGCACGATCATTTTCATTCATTTTTCCAGCTTGTAACATTAGGTTTACATAACCTCAAACATAGGAGCTAGGAATTATTCACCAGATTTTGGTCAGATACTGGCCAAATACACCATGAATATCTGGGCAGATTCTGCCCAGATGATCTGCCCAGAATCTGTTAAAAGGCCAGATCGTCTGGTCAATTTTCTACCAGGGTAGCTTCATTAAAATCGAGTTCGCTATTCCGAAGGATACGCCATTCAGTATCCAAAGGCTGGAGTTCGTTAGCTGATATAATATTGGGAAATTTTGAGGCTATGTGAGCAACGGTTGATATGTCTTTTACAACAGCAGGATTCAAAAAATTCAGATCTTGAAGTACAGTATCTCTCAACGGTATTCTGTTCAAAATTTGACTTACACCTTCTACCGGGATGATTTCTTGATAGTATACAGGTGACAGCGCATGCGCCAAATAATTCATTTTCATTGGTCGGTAAAGTCGTCACGCAGTGGTATTTGAGGCCAGCCTGCCTCAGCATACGACGAAACTCGCGCATGCGCAGTCACCTGTATACTATCAAGAAATCATCCCGGTATGTAGAAATCCAAGCAACGCAGTCGAAAATGATGGACCATTTGCGGATCTAAGCGAGAATTTTGGGCCAGAGTTGATGCGACGTCCGCCCCAAAGTACATGTTTTCTAATGGCATGAAATTTCTTGGATTCTTATGGTCGATATCCCGTAAAGCGTGCGATCTTAAGTAATTTGGATCCAAGTATTCTAGTAATGTTTTCAACACAGTCGTGACACGCGAGTACAATTTATGGATCTGAGGTTCTTCCGATTGCATAATAACAGTCAATTCGTTGAATATTAGCAACGCAAAGGACAAAAACTGCAAGAAAAGTTTCGATTGGGGGTCGTTCAACTGAGTCAGAATGTTTTCAGCTGCTAATAGTCGATCATTTGCGACTGCATCTATGAAAAACAATTTCAACGCCTCGTATTGCTCAAGCAATCGTACTACTACTTGCCTTAGGGATAACCAGCGAGTTTGTACCGGGTGAAGTATTTTATGTCGTTTGACATCGACAAATTCTTGAAATTCGTGGAAAGCTGATTGACGTTTAGGACTGTTACCAACGTAGTTGTAGACGTTGCGCGCAAGATCTTCAACTCCAAGAGGTAGTTTGAGGCAAGCATTGGAAGCACACAGAGCGAAACTGTGACAGACGCATTTCATGACGAAGATACTCGGTATTTGTTCCTTAAGGTGCTTTCCTAGGCAATTCCACCAGTCCTGAAAACATCGTGAAAAAATGTGATATTAAACGGAATATCTCTGCCTGGGCCCCGAAATCAATGAAACAAAATACGTCGCGCAATTCTATGTGCGACTCCGAACATGTACAGCCCAAAAAATGTTCGTTTTGCGCGAGAAGATATCCATGAAAAACGTTTCTAAAACCGTTTTTCATGGATATCTTCTCTATTTTCGCGCAAAACGAACATTTTTTGGGCTGTACATGTTCGGAGTCGCACATAGAATTGCGCGACGTATTTTATTTCATTGATTTCGGTGCCCAGGCAGAGATATTCCGTTTAATATCACATTTTTTCACGATGTTTTCAGGACTGGTGGAATTGCCTGGGAAAGCACCTTAAACAATGTTTGTAGCGAATGATTAGTACCCATCATGGTAGCAGCACCATCCGCGGCAAACCCGATGAGATTTGTCTTCCAGGGAATTTGCGAATTATCCATTACAGACGTTATGAGCAAGAATAGGGCGTTTGCAGTTCCACTCGTAACCGGTATCAGAGCGAAGAAATAATCTTTTATTGCTGAGAAATTTTCTTCAACAATTCTGACAACAATACATAAGTGCTTTGTGCAAGATACGTCCGTTGATTCGTCGACAACAATGCTGAATGTTTTCAAGACATCCAACTTTACGAACCGAAATGAATAAGTCGTGACACGCTATGTATATGGGCCATTCCACGTGAACCGGATCAGTCACCTCTCAGATATTTTTTTAATTTTGCATGTCGATTGTCCTCGGGGAGTTAGATTTTTGTGCCAAAGGATTTTTCAATTGTTGCAAAATTCGTTGAGTTATTTGCATAAACAAATTCGAGCAAGGTTTTTTTCAAAAATTCATAACTCCGCCAAAAATGACACTAGACTCAATTATTTTTTTTTCAGTTTACGCGGAAAGAGTCATAGAATGTACAAAAAAATATGTACTTTGAAAAAAGTTTGTTCATCCGTTGTTTATTTAACAATTAAGTTTTAAAAGATTTTTAAAACAGGGTGTGACACGATCAAAAAATTTTTTTTAAATACTGACATATACTTTGAACTATACTACAGCCTGTGAATTGAATTTAGGAACGTGTTATTTTTTGTTTTCGAGTAAAAAATCGCTAAAGTTGCCGGCGCGCGCCAATTCCGAGTCGACGCCGCGTGGAACGTAATGGCGTGCGTTAGACTGCTGTTCGCCGCTACTCGACGGACGCGTAGCTGCGGTATTCGAGAGTCATTTTCACGATGAGTGACACGATTTAAAAATCTGAAAAAAATACAGTCCGATCTCTCAATAAACCCTCTCCCAATAAACCCGCTTCCCCAGTTTCTCGCTCGCAGCGTTCCCCCACTCCGCCTATTAAGACATAGCGTAGCGAGGAAAGAGAGAGACGGAAAACAATTGGTGCGACTAGCCAAGAAGGCAAAGTGGGGGTACCTCATTTCGTGGAAAAACTCTTCTCCTTGACGGCTTGGGAGGGCTTATAGAGAGATCGGACGGTACTGTAGGTTCCCAATGGCAACTATAAGCGATACGTTGAGTTTCGAGAACGTGTTCTTTTTCGTTTTTGAAATATTGCAGCTTAAAATTTTAGCATGTATGCTGAGCTGTATGCTAAGATTTAAGACTGCAATAGTTCAAAAACGGAAAAGAACACGTTCTCGAAACTCAACGCATTGCTTATAGTTGCCATTGGGAAACTACAGTATTTTTTTCAGATTTTTAAATCGTGTCACTCATTGTGAGAATGACTCTTGAACACCGCTGCTACGCGTTCGTCAAGTATATGTATGCTAAGTATACATGCTAAAATTTTAAGCTGCAATATTTCAAAAACGAAAAAGAACACGTTCTCGAAACTCAACGTATCGCTTATAGTTGCCATTGGGAACCTACAGTATTTTTTTCAGATTTTTAAATCGTGTCACTCCCCGTGTGGAAATTCAATTCGGGGGCTGGCTAGGTGTTGCCTGGTTTCGCTGTTCACTAAGCGGGCGCTGAACGGGCGGGCTGCTTAGTGCCCGGCAACGCATGTAACGCTCAGCTGTACAGCGCGAGCTGGCCAGTAGTGATGGCGATATTTTCCAATTGTATCGATATTTCGTATCGATACGTATTGATGCTCAGTGCATCGATACACATAGAATATCGGCAGCGAAGTATCGATATCATCGGTATCGATACTTACAATGGAAATAAGAACAAACAATCAAAATGAATTCTTTATTCGGATGTGATTTTCCACAGAAGGTTATAAGGACATTGGTTATGCATAGTGAATTCTATAATATTATTATTTAGATATAATTTTTTTTTTTTTCGCAATAAAAATTTATACTAATCGCATTAAACGCAACGAGTGACACAACGGTTGTATCGAACTTCGATATCTGTGGGTTGATGCTGGGTCTACACGCTATGATTATGTTGATATGATTAGCCAATCACTGAATTTCCACAACAGAAGTGACCAGTCAGCTAACAGATTTCTTATCATACCAACATAATCGTACCAACATAATCATTGCGTGTAGACCCAGCATGAGTATCGATACTTGCAAATATCGGCATATGAAATATCGATACAAAATATCGATATATCGATGGAAAAGTATCGATATTCAGAATATCGATACTGTATCGCCCATCACTACTGGCCAGCGCCCGTCTAACATTCCCGACAAATGCTAGAAGATTTGTCGGGTCGGCTGTACAGCGCCCGGCCAGACCCCGGTTAGTTTATTGATATCAGAAAGGGTTAAAGCAAAAGTGGTATGATTGACAAAATGAAACATTTCAGGAAAATATCTTTTTTACATTCAAACTGTTGAAATGCAAAAAAAAAAAAAAAAACTTTTCTGTCCTCCGGCCGAAAAGCGTCAACTTCCGGGCCGCTGCGCTAGACGAAGTTGCCGCTTTCCGGATGCGTCGAACAGAAAATTAGTATACACACCTTGGCCAGTAAATAAGAAAGCCTCAGATCACATGTTTGTCGACCTCAGCTTCGCCTCGGCCGACAATTACATGTGATCCGAGACATTTCTTACTTTACTGGCCTAGGCGTGTAATCTACTATTTCCTGAAATGTTCAATGCTTGTCATGTTTCTTTTTGCTCTAACCTCTTTATTTTTAATATCTTCATATATTTCTCATTTATATAATCATTCATCAAAAATTGATTGAAAATAAGAAATATAAAAATTATTATTTTTTCTTCAAATTCATAGTATTTTTCATAATAATTCATGAATATCTATTAGAAGTTTATCAATTTGCTGCGTATACAAAAAAAAAAAAAAAAAATTACAAAAAGTATTATCAAAACCATTTTAATCAGAAAAACTTTAATGTCCATTTTCTCAAAACTCAATATGTGTCGTTTGACACACGAATGCGTAACAGGGTCCATATATGGTTACCGTCGAGAATATCGGGTTAATAATGAATGTTGATCGAAATTGTAAGCATATAAATAGCTCAGCTACAATTTCGGGCTCTCCCAACTAGGGCCTAGGCAAGTTTTGATGTCAAAACGCATGCAGGGATAATATCTGGCCTTGCTAACCGGGGGCTGCACAGCTAAACTAGAAAAAATTATTTACAGTTATGCTATCTATTGCCCGTGTAGCACCCGACTAGTTGGGCCATCTTCGGGATTGCCCATCCGGGGGCTGGGCAAACACCGGGCCTTCCCGGAGAAATTTCCACAAGGGTCATTGTGAAAATGACTCTCGAATACCGCAGCTACGCGTCCGTCGAGTAGCGGCGAACAGCAGTCTAACGCACCCCGTGTGGAAATTCGATAGGGGGTCCCCGATTACCGGCTAGCTGCTAGACGGGCGATCCCGTCTTGAGCGAAACTGTACAGCCCCCGGACGGGGTAACCCGTCTTTAGCGCAACTGTGCAGCTCCCACACGGGAAATGTGCAGTTGAACTGTAGTTATAATTCGCACCTTTTAACTACCCAGGACCTCTTCAGAAACACTAAATCAAACCCATTTAGCTATTTTTTTATTAATAATAATATAAATTACTGTGAATCGAATTCAGTGTATTTAGAAATGCACATTTTTATTCGAGTGCATATATGAATGATTATTCCTTGTTTTTGTACATACATATACGTACATTATTCGATAATAAATTTTCACAAGCAAAATTAAAATAGCAACCTACAGGAGCATCCTCAATTTGAATTATTGAAATCAGAATGGCGAGATTAAAGAGAGTTATTTAATTGTCAATCGGTTATCGGTCAAAACTAGAATCACGAAATCGAAAATCAATAATTGTCATTTAAATGAAATAAAAATTGGATGTCAAAAAGATACAATCACCTTTTTCATAACCGATAAATGTTCGTCGTATTTTGTAGAATGAATAAAAGAATCGATCACGGCGCTATTTTGAGTTGTCAAAAATTCATAATCAAAAACGGCTCAATAACATTTTTTTTTTTCAATCAAAGCAGTGTGTTAGATTTAGAATCATCATAATTGTATGAAATCGCTAATCAAATCGAATCGCTGGTTTTTGATTCGTTGAGTTCACATGGAATTCTTAATATAAAGTTGTGATATACATTAGACTGGCCGTTAAAAAAAAAAGTTTGCGCTTCAACCTGAAAAATATTACACCTTGAAAAGAGAAGATCACCAAAGCTTCAATGCTCTATCTCATTATTAAGGGGTGCCGGCAATTTTTTGTTTCATTTTAATTTCAATTTTAATTTTAATTTTAATTTTTTTTTTTTAATTTTTTTGAAAATTGAATTGTTTTTTTTCCGCCACAAATAAGATTTTGATTGTTTTCGGACCTTGATCTTTCTGAATTTTATAACGATTTAAAAAAATCAAACGGTAGACAGATAAATTTCGAATTGAAAATACTTTTTACTCGAACATTTTCAATTTTTCATGATGGAATATTCCACATGACGTCCAAGAAATATATAGCCTAAGGAATTGGTCTAAAATAATGTCAAGGAAGCATGGAATAAAAAATTAATAACAAAAGATAAATCAAGAATGAAAAAATAAATGAATTAAAAATTAAAAAAATAAGAAAATAAATTGAAAATATTTGAGTAGAAAGTATTTTCATTCCCAGATTGATTTGTCTACCGTTTGATTTTTCGAATCGTTATAAAATTCAAAAAGATCAAGGTCTGAAAACAAATAAAATTTTATGTTAGAGAAAAAGAAATAAAAATTTTTGAATGATTGAAAAAAAATGGAGAAAAAAAATTAAAATAAAACGAAAAATTGCCGGCACCCTTTAATAATGAGATAGAGGAACTTTGAGGATCTTCTCCTTTCAACGTGAACTTAATATTTTCCAAGTTGGAGCGCAAACTCTTTTGTTAACGGCCAGTCTAATATACATATAGGAAAACATTGAATTAATACCAATCGGTAGTTTGGTGTAGTGGATAGGGCGTGCGACTAGTAATAGTTACGAGCGAGCGGACGTGGGTTCAAATCCCGGTTAGGAGAAATATATCGGTGGCGGTTTTTTCAACGAAAATGCGTTTTAATTTACATGCGGTCAATTATAAATTATCAAAATTGGATTATCCAACATTTGTCAATAACTTTTTTTAACACGTTTTATCGTTAAAATAATATAGAAACAAAATTCGGGAAATACAATGTAAGTCGGGCAGACTGAACAGAACCCGGATAGTTGAACTGGCCTAGTGAAACTGTCTAGTGCAGCGTTACATTTCCGGACAGTGGCTGTCTAGCTCGACTGTCTAGCGCCCGTATTGAAAACGGGCGAACTGGACAACTATTGGCCAGTTCCCGTTTGTAATTTCCACACGGGACGCCATTACGTTCCACGCGGCGTCGACTCGGAATTGGCGCGCGCCGGCAACTTTAGCGATTTTTTACTCGAAAACAAAAAATAATACGTTCCTAAATTTAATTCACAGGCTGTAGTATAGTTCAAAGTATATGTCAGTATTTAAAAAAAATTTTTTGATCGTGTCACACCCTGTTTTAAAAATCTTTTAAAACTTAATTGTTAAATAAACAACGGATGAACAAACTTTTTTCAAAGTACATATTTTTTTGTACACTAGCGTATTTGGCGCGCTTCGCGCGCCTCAGCTTATATCGTATGGGACGTACCTCCATAAACCTGACAATAAAAACTAAAAATTGGGTTTAATAATCTGTGTATTTTCATTCATTCGTCGTGTCGAAATTTCGTTTTTTTCGATCCATATTTATTTACTCTCATTTTCAAATTTGTTGTCACTTCGAACTTTACACGACGAATAAGTGAAGTACACAGATTATTAAACCCAATTAAAATTTTTGATTTTCATTATAAGATTTATGGAGATACGTCCCTATAATATATATACTTACATCTATAAATACATATGTATATATGGATATGAGATAAGATGTGGATATTAAATTAGATGGATATATATATATAATAATATATGTAATAATTGATATAACCATTTAACTATTTCTCAATGAAATCAATTATTTATTTATTCATTTCATTTAAAAAATGAAATCAGCGAAGGTCTTTTATATTTTTCTCGAATATAAAAACAGTATTGCAGTTTTTATATTTGTTGACAGTTTTGGGATAAGTATTTATTCAGGTAATTATGAATTAAATAATTCTTTATAAACATAATTCTTCACGGTTGTATTGTTTCGTTGACTTCCTAGGTAAATTTTCAATGATTGTCATGTGCGCACTCGCGATAGAGCTACATACAGTTGTCCATGATTGAAAACATCTTTTCGTAAATCAATTCCAATTTTGTCGAAGGTTTGACCTTGTGATTTGTTAATTGTAATTGCGAAGGCTAATTTGATGGAGAATTGTCTTCGAGTGAAAGAAAATGGATATACATTTTCACACATCAAAGTAATTCTATTTAAGAATATTATATCTCCCGCTTTATCTCCAGTTAGAAGTTCACACAACAATAGATTTGTTCCAGCTTTTAGTAGTAATAATCTCGTGCCATTGACTAAACCTTCGTTGATACTCAAATTTCTGATCAACATGATTATCGAAAATTGTCGTAATCGTAATTCGTACGGTGGAAGACTATTCGGAGATAACGAATTTAAATATTCCGGTACCAAATCCCGATTGATTTTATTATTGTCGTTACAATTTTCTGCGCTATCGACGCTCGTATAAATACGTTCAGTAGTCAAGTCCAATAAGTCGACGACTTGTCTATTAATTTCATTCACATCTAAATTTCTTGCTGCTAATACTGCATATTTTGAAGCTTCTTTGTATTGTTTTCTGCTGAGTATATCTTCATAAATATCTTTCGCTATATCGATGTCATCGTTGTACGTACAATTGGAGGGTAAATTTAAATTATCAACCTCATCATTCAAATCTCCAGTCCCAACTTGCAGTAAGAATTCAGAAAAATTTTTCTCTTCTTGTAGTGCACGCATATTGATAGTCAATTCGAATATTTTAAATAGTCGCCACAATGGACTGAATTTGATTGATAAGTTTACCGTTTCACTGCGAGTACCACGAATATTTACCGGAAGCAATTGTCTGAAATCCCCTCCCAATATTACTATTTTTCCTCCAAATGGTAACGTGTTATTCATTATATCCTGTAAAATCGTATTCATTATTTCTAATGCGTAGCGCGGTGCCATAGGTGCTTCATCCCAAATGAAAATCTTTGTTTCTTTCAAAATATTTGCTTCTTTTGAACCCACTTTAATTGTTGAAGTAGAATCAGCGTATAACGGAACAGGTAATCCTAATGTTTTGTGGACTGTTTTTCCATTTGGTAGTAATGTAGCAGCTATACCTGTGTAAGCCATAGTACTGATTTTTTCTTTTCGTCCAGTAAGTAAATGCCATAATGTAATGTACAGAAATGTTTTGCCTGATCCACCCGGTCCGTCAATATAGAATGTTTTATGTAATGTCGAATTGTTAATACTTTGAAGTATGGTATCAATTATAATTTTTTGTTGAACATTAAGTTTTTCATAGTTAGCCAATCCTACATCCATAATCTTCTCGTAATTTTTTTTATCTGTTATTTGACTCACATTAATTTTCGGAGGAATTGGCATTGACGGGAAATCAGTTCTGTTTTTTCCTTCTTCTTCTAAAAGATTATAAATTTGTCGGAGAGCCTCGCCTTCTGCAGAAATTAAATCCATGTTACGAGAAAGATCTTCTGACATAGCTGTTTTGAATTCATCCCACAATTCTTCTGGATACAAAGGATTACAATGGAGTAATATGCGTGCGAATAATCTCCTCATTTGTAGAGGCATCATCCAAATTTCAGCTTCATGCATGGTTCTATGCCATTCAGAATCATCTGCTATTAAACCTCTTTTGAGACAAGCTTCAGTAAACGATGCCGCAAGTTCTCCATTCACTGTGCGTAGTTGTTCATAGCTTGTTGCCCCTCTAACAGTTAGTAACAATAACCGTAAATGAAATAGTTCTTTTTGCGACGGATTCACCGAATACATTCTGCCGATAGTTTTGAACGAAGCTTTTCGTTTTCTCCAATTAGATACGTAGATATTATTGATTTTTTCCTTATGAAATACATAATGGTATGGTATTTCGATGTAAAGATAATTGCGTGCATCGCTATCACGTTTATTCAATTCAAAATAGTCAAGTAGCATATTCCGTTGTTCCAAGATATGATTGAGGGTGAATTCTTCGTCACCCGAATGAATCGTGATGTTTTGTTGATTCGGTAGATGTACGGGCATACGGATAACGGGATTACTTTTTTCGTGCAGTTTTTTACCCAATATTCTTCAACATGCTTCGACAGGGCCTACATAGCGAGCTTCGATATGTTCATTTATCTCATCATGGATAACTTCTTCTATATTCGTTGCTTGTCCCCGCATAGTTATTGTAGCAGCATCATGGCCTTTATAGATGTATTTGAAAAGGTATTTTACTGATTTTATGCTAGAAACCAATTCTGCATTACAATGACAATTGAATTTACGTAGTAGTATAGGTGAATATGGTACAACATGGCGATTATTTACGACATATCCATGTGGTCGATTGTAATATTTTCCGGTATCTTTTCGTCGATAACACGGGTAACCATCTTCATCCATAGTAGTTGTTGATTGGAAGGGTTTTGGAAAATGTTTCGAACATTTTTTGTCTATCAGACACCAATCTCCACATGGGCCGTATATCATATTATGCATCACAATATCGTGTAATATACTCTCTTAAAAGAAATCAGTGGGAAATCAGTGGAATTTCACTGATTTACCAATGGATCTCACTGATTGCCCAGTGAAATCTTACTGATTCAACCAGTAAACATAGAAGTGGGGATAATTCACTGATTCAACCATTGAATTCCACTGATTGAACCAGTCAGAACCACTCAGAACATAACCAATATAATTATACTTACGCGCATGCGCGCGCACAGCTGATCGAGGTTCACTGGTTAACTCAGTGAGCCCGGACTCACTGGTTGAATCAGTGAAATTCCACTGATTTCTTTTAAGAGAGTAGGTTCTTCTTGTGGATCAGGGATTTCAGCACAAATCATAGCATCGACAATTTCCGGATGTGTTACTTTGTAATTTCTACTCAATGTTACTAAGAGATGTATATGTGGTAATCCTCTTTTTTGAAATTCTATCACATATACCCAAGCTTCTACTTTTCCAAATATTTTGTTTTCTATAATCGTGTTCAACAAAACATCCTTTTTTAAATTGAAAACCCGAGCTACGATATCTGGTCTATCTTGAGGTTGTTGGCTGAGCTTGAGATTTTCACGAATTTCTCTCCAATTCGGATTACACGTCATAGTGATGAATAAATCACATCAGACCTTTTTTGAAGGTCGTTTAATTTCCTACAAGAATATGTATTGATTTTTATAACACGATGATTCGTTGGAACGGAATAAAATTCCAAATAAAAAAAAAAAAAAAATTTTCTGTGTTATTTAAATGGGAAATCAAAAATCGCGATGAGGCACCTCTTAATATTAATATTAAGAGCTCAAATTTTCAGAGGATTTTTTTTTCATCATCTTGAACAATATTTTCATGGTAACTGAAGAAAACAAAATTAAAAGTTTTTTTTAGCCCACCCTAATATATATATATATATATATATATATACATATATATACATATATATATATATGTAGGTATATATATATACCTATATATCTTAGAGT
The DNA here is from genome assembly GCA_943736025.1 of Tenthredo mesomela. Classification (NCBI taxonomy): domain Eukaryota; kingdom Metazoa; phylum Arthropoda; class Insecta; order Hymenoptera; family Tenthredinidae; genus Tenthredo; species Tenthredo mesomela. Next base: position 16,133,326 of record OX031020.1, on the reverse strand, counting down.
GGTCCTTATTTTGGTCATTTTCGAATTGAGATTTCTTCGCCCCCTAGAAGGATTCCAAATAATTAAAGAAAAACATCCTCCAAATTTGAACTTTTTATCTCAATTTTAACACGTGCCGCAAAGCCTCTGAAGTTTTGCGTTTGATTAACATGGCGTTTTCACTGACCTTTATTCAGAATTTTGGCACACCGTCAATAAGTGCGAAAAAAAATCTAATTCTTGTAGGAATCTTTCAAGAAAACCCGATATTATTTTATCAGATTTAGAGAAATTCCAAATTCAAGATGGCGGATCCAAAATAGCGGCTGGATTTAAACATTTTTCATGTTTTACAGCCGCTGTTTTGGATCCACCATTTTGAATTTGGAATTTCTGTAAATCTGATAAAATAATATCGGGTTTTCTTGAAAGATTCCTACAAGAATTAGATTTTTTTTTCGCACTTATTGACGGTGCGCCAAAATTCTGAATAAAGGTCAGTGAAAACGCCATGTTAATCAAACGCAAAACTTCAGAGGCTTTGCGGCACGTGTTAAAATTGAGATAAAAAGTTCAAATTTGGAGGATGTTTTTTTTCAATTATTTGGAACCCTTCTAGGGGGCGAAGAAATCTCAATTCGAAAATGACCAGAATAAGGACCACTCTAATATATCTATATATATATATATAGGTATATATATATTAGGGCTAATCATTTTGGGGTCATATTTTTTGATTTGCCCTCGCACCCCTCAAAATGTGAGTGTATGAGGTCAGTATCAGCACCTATCAATATGACCACGGTGCGATTTTTTTTCGCGTGGCCCATTGCAAAAGTATTTTTCCCATTCAAATAACACGGGAAATGTTTTTTTTATTTATTTGAAATTTTATTCCAATCTAACGAATCATCGCGCTGCAAAAATCAATACATATTCTTCTAGGAAATTAAACGATCTCCAAAAAAGGTCTGATATGATTTTTCGCTAAGTCCGCTCGTTTGAAAGTTATTGAAGGTTAAAGTTCAACCTCAAACGGTATATGACGACTTTTTTTTCGACCTAGCGAAAAATCGTATCAGACCTTTTTTGGAGATCGTTCAATTTCGTACAAGAATATGTGTCGATTTTTACAACACGATGATTCGTTAGAACGAAATAAAATTCCAAATAAAATAAAAAAATATTTCCCGTGTTATTTAAATGGGAAAAATACTTTTGCAATGGGCCACGCCAAAAAAAATCGCACCTTGGTTATCATTGATAGGTAGTAATACTGACCTCATACACTCACATTTTGAGGGGTGCGAGGGCAAATCAAAAAATATGACCCCAAAATGATTAGCCCTAATATATATACCTATATATCTATATATATATATATATATATATAATATATATATATATATATATAAGTATATATATATAGGTATATATATATATATATATATATATGTATATATATATATATATATATATGTATATATATATATATTACAGCACATATATACATATATACCTATATATATATATATATATATAATATATATATATACATATATATATATACATATACTATATATATATATATATATAATATATACACCTATAGTAGTAGTATATATAGGATTTGAGTATCATATAATGTGGTATACAACTAATCCGAGCCTATTGGCTGAGAACTGATAGTGTAGATCATACGAGATTCAAGTATCAATCGATTTTTCCATACAACTTATCTCAGCCTAATTGCTAATAACAGATAGTGTAAATTATACAGGATTCCAGTATTATATACGATTTGGATATCCAACTCATCTCAGCGCATTGGCCGAGCACAGATAGTGTAGATAGTCCAGAATTTAGGCATTCTACGATTTTAGAATACGATCTATTTCAGCCTAGGTATTGGCTGCGAACAGATAGTGTAGATTATATAGGATATAATTATACGATTTTTATATGCGTGATGCTGCCTTGCCTGCTTAACCCTTAAGGGGAGGGTTTACCCAATCAGTTACCGATTTGTCTATTTTCTCATAAACGGGGTAATCAATCGACTTGTCTTTTCGGCAGCCGATGTTTGACGAGTAATGAGTTCGAACTGGTACGTTTGATCGGATAAAATCGGGATTTTTTTATTTTTTTCGATCGAAAATTATTGGCGTGCCATTTATTGCGACTTATATCAAAGCCCACGCATCAAAAATGCAAAATCGACTCCATGAGCCCGATTCTGTGAGAAATTCTGAACATAACCATCCCAAAACATCTCTGTTTTCGACAACGATGAAGGTGGAAGTTGTATTCCACGTTTTTGTGGTAATTTTTGCGATTGTCAGAGACTGGGGGCGGCAATTGCCGCTACAGCTGCTGACATAACGCGGTGGTTCCCAGAACGCCAGTGAGATGTCGCCACGCGCCCATCTGAACTTCATCCTTTTACTATAGTATAGTATACTTTCACAGTGACATCTCACGGGTGTTCTGGGAACCACCGCATTATATCAGCAGCTGTAGCGGCAATGGCCGCCCCCAGCCTCTGGCAATCGCGAAAATTACCACAAAAACGTGGAATACAACTTCCACCTTCATCGTTGTCGAAAACAAAGATGTTTTGGGATGGTTATGTTCAGAATTTCTCACAGAATCGGGCTCAGGGAGTCGATTTTGCATTTTTGATGCGTGGGCTTTGATATAAGTCGCAATAAATGGCACGTCAATAGTTTTCGATCGAAAAAAAATAAAAAAATCCCGATTTTATCCGATCAAACGTACCAGTTCGAACTCATTACTCGTCAAACATAGGCTGCTGAAAGGACAAGTCGATTGATTACCCCGTTTAGGAGAAAATAGACAAATTGGTAACTGATTGGGTAAACCCCCCCCTTAACAGTCACACTGGGTAGAATCGACCCGTCGGTCATTTTTCGGCTCAAATATCTAATATTCCCTGGCTTCTAACGGGACTTCCGTTGCCATAGACCTGCGGTTTGAAGTATCCCCTACATGCACAGACGGGTATTAAATAGGTTCTACCTTCGGTGTTGATCTAACACCCGATGAAGCAACATCGTGCGCGTGGCCTGGGTAGAATCGACCCTGGTGTGACTGTGGCGTTACTTTTCGTGAAAACAATCGTTTTTTTTTTTTTTTTTTCCGTGTCTAGATCAAGTGTTGCGACATTAAGAGCATGTCCTAGTCATATAGTTACCTGTTGAGAAAAAAACAAAAAAGTCGCAAAAACTCGGAAACGATGATCAAAAATGATGTATAATAGATTTATTCGATGATTAGGGACGAATAGGTTCGATCTAGCACGCGAGATTCGTCGAAATCGAGAAAAATGAATTTTTTTGGTTCCTCAAGTGTGGCCGTGTCACTTATTTTGGTTCATATTAACACCTGTGCGTCTAAAACGCAAAAACCGGCTTTGTACCTCAAGTCTCACAGCAATGACGAACATTTGTGTCTAAAAATTTTGTTGTTTCACGCAACAATAGGGCCGAGATAACGAAAGAAGAGCGGTATAAAGATGTAAATAGTGTAAAATTGTTGATTTCTGACAGCTGAGACATGAGACGGTCGAGGCTAACGAAACGCCCGACAGATGGCTCTACGCGTAAATCATCGTCACTGTTGCGTTATTTACGCGATTTACGCGATGATTTACGCGTAGAGCCCTCTGTCGGGCGTTTCGTTAGCCTCGACCGTCTCATGTCTCAGCTGTCAGAAATCAACAATTTTACACTATTTACATCTTTATACCGCTCTTCTTTCGTTATCTCGGCCCTATTGTTGCGTGAAACAACAAAATTTTTAGACACAAATGTTCGTCATTGCTGTGAGACTTGAGGTACAAAGCCGGTTTTTGCGTTTTAGACGCACAGGTGTTAATATGAACCAAAATAAGTGACACGGCCACACTTGAGGAACCAAAAAAATTCATTTTTCTCGATTTCGACGAATCTCGCGTGCTAGATCGAACCTATTCGTCCCTAATCATCGAATAAATCTATTATACATCATTTTTGATTATCGTTTCCGAGTTTTTGCGACTTCTTTGTTTTTTTCTCAACAGGTAACTATATGACTAGGACATGCTCTTAAGTATACCTGTGATACCCGCTAAATTTTTTTTTTCGATGATTTGTATGACAAAACGAATTTATTTGCTACCAGATAGCTTACAATGTAGTGGAGAAAATTAATGAACACGAATCATAATGATTATGATACCTGATAATAATTATTATTATACTAAAAATTACATTTACAACGATAATATACCTTGTTTTTACGAATTATAACCCTATTTTCGCATAATTCGACCTTTTTTCCTACTCCAAAATCAACCCTCTTCACGTGTCGGAATAAATACCTTTTTTAGAACGCGCACTATGCCACTATTTTTTTCCCAAAAGTAGCATATCTGAGGAGTATCACGTCCAAATTTTAGCGAAAAATATTGAAAATTCACAGACTTATGATTTTTTGAACGAAAAAGTGTATCTTTTGCGTTTTCACCTCTTTCTGAATTTTTTTCAACATGTTGCTATTTTTTTTTCTCTTTGAATTTTTTCGTACTTCATCTAGAATGTTCAAAACTAGTACAGTAATTTTTTGAACCAATTCGGACGGATATTTTGCTCACAATCGTGTTTTGAAAACTGACTGGGTAGAATCGACCCAGTGTGACTGTCGTGATATTATTTGGTAGTGTGACTGTGAAGGGTTAAGGGGATATGCCTCCCTCGCCGATGAAGCAGTAAGCCGCACATTTTCTAATTATTAAACTAGTTGGATGGTATTTTTTACCGTGTTTCACCAGCTCCCGGTGCTCAACGGGCACCGAAACTCCGTCGCGAACGGGAATTCTATTAAAATATCAATTTTCTCATTATTCGGATGGTTCATGGTGCTGCCCCGCGGCGGCTCAGCAGGCAGTTGGTGGATATACAGAAAAAGAAGATACCAAGTTACCTTCTAGAGTAGAGTGGGTGAGTAAAGAGGGTTCGAAAGATAAGAAGAAAAATAGCAACAGTCGGTATTACCTTCGGAGCCGCGACCAGAGGGGGCGGATAGCCTTTGTGTCGCTGCATGGAAGGAAGGTAATAGTCTGCACTACCAGTTTCGACTGCGCGCCGCCGGATGGCATCGACAGCACCGTGTCCGTCGGGCCTTGCGAGAATTCTAGAGTCAGAACTAGGATTGGGCGATTCTTTCAAAAGAATCGATTCTTGGATCAATTTTGAATCGGCTTCTAGAGAATCGATTCACGTAAAAGACGAATGTAATGAATCGATATAGTATGAATCGATCTTTTTGAAAGTTTTCTTTTTATAATTAGATTTTGCCCCACATTTTCTAAATGAATAGTGACGAAAACAAAATTTTCCAAAAATTGTTATATTTCACACTCTTAGAAATATAAATCAATCGTTTCTATCAGGTTGCGTTATAATTTTATATTGAAAAAATGTTTAAAAAAATAGCCGTACAGCGTAAACCTTCAATCTTCGAATCGCAAATTTGCCTATACAGAGCGCTTCTCTGGATAATCACGCGCCTAACGGTAGGCTAACGGAAACGCTTGAATTGAGCAGATCAAACATCGACGATTGGGTTTTATTTATTTCGTATCAACGTATAAAATATTCAGATCGATCGAAAATTGTGACGGTTTTGGATTGAACATTTGACGTGACGTCCCCCATCTGTAAATCGAGTAATTTCAATGTGACACTGCAGCAAGATGTATCTGCCATAATCATTTCGTTGTCGGCTGTTTGATTCAATCAAAATTCATATAACCATTTAAAATTTTGATATAGGGTAAAGTTAGTGAATATGGAGCAGCAAGTTTCGAATATTCTTATTACGTTTTGCTACTCGAAAACGAAAAATCTGCACACAGAACTTCTTCGTTTTTTTGTCCTGTATTCGGTAAAAAAAATGGTGCGATTTTTCAAGAACATGTTAGTGATTAATTTCGATGGATCCATCAACTAGTGATGAGCGAAATTGGTATTGGTCTTGCATTTTTGCAAGACCAAGACCAAGACCAAGATCGCATGTGACTCATCAAGACCAAGACCAAGATTGTGTGCGCAAGACCAAGATCAAGACCAAGACACAACCTGCAAGACTCGAGCAAGAACAAGACCGAACTCCAAGACTCTTGCAGTTTTGCTATACACTTGTGTAATGTTTGAAATAGGTAAAGAATAAAGAAGAGACTTTTTGTACACATTGGTTTCAAGATAATCATTACATCTAGCATTTCAAGTTCTTGAGTTTTAAATACTCCCAATTTCTAATATTCAGGCAAGACTACAATACAATACTTTGGCTGGACATAAATAATAGGTCTGGTATGAAAAATAGATATTTAAGTATGTACTACGTGATCAGTCAAGTAATTTTATATTTTGTTCTACTATTTACATTGTGTAACTAGTTGAAAGCCACTTGCTCTCGTTACTTGCGAAAGATATTGAATACGTGTTAATGAGCCATGAATTGCAGTAGGGTGAAGAGAAGCAAGACTGCAAGACTCTTGTAAAAATATTCTGAGTGTGCAAGACCAAGACCGAGACCGAGACCAATGCGACTTATCAAGACCAATACCAAGACTGGGTGCGCAAGACCAAGACCAAGACCAAGACTACCATAGTCTTGGTCTTGGTCTTGCTTTTGCTCATCACTACCATCAACCCGTGCCTCTGTTTATATTGCCACCAGGGTCTGGTCATAGGACCGGCTGGGGTGGTGAGAATATGGACCAATATAAAAATCCTAAAAATCGATAACATAATGTTTTATGATTGATCAGCCTGTAGAAACAAGCGTTTAGATTAAACCGTAGCTATATGACGATTTTTCCTGCCCGTCATTTGAATGTGAAATCTTGTGAATGTCAGATCTTTTCACCCCGCCATTTCTGAGATCTTTTGGCAATTTCGTCGCCAGGCGTTCCATTTTTCTTTCGACCTGTTTTTCGAATGCCATATAGTATAGGCCCGAAGATAAAGAGCATCTCAAATGGGAAGAAATCATTATTCGACCGATACTAATACTCGACTCATCGCCAACGTAATAGAAAATAATAATGAGATAGTGCGTCATTAGTTGTTAAAATTAATTCCGAAAATTGTGGAAGTTATGAGCGATTCACCGAAAGACGGTCGACCAGCCGGGTTCGCTGAAATGAATCCTAGCTCACTGGATACACATGTCACTGCAGATACAATCAATCGCTGTTTTGGAATAGTTTTCGTAAAATCTGCCAAAAAAATAACGATTTTTCGCAGAAACTTTTCTCACTTGACGTGGATTGACTCAAATATGACGTGATGTTTACAGATACGAAAATTAGCTTGGATAAATGATTCTCGGCTGGTGCTCACCGGCTGAAGGGTACTTGGCGACGATTTGCCACCATAAATTTTGATAACATTCCCGATGCATTTATACGTTGAGGTTATTTACTAACCAATGTGTAGATCCCCGACTACTTTCTGTTTTCAGAAGCCATTCGTTTGGTGGTCTGTTATTTATACAGGGCGACCCAGGTTGGACGCACCAAATTAGGTGAGTGTATTCCTCCCGAAAATCTAAGACTAAAGTTCCTTTACCAAAACTTCCAGGTATCAATAGTTTAGGAGCTACAGAAGATCTTAGTCTACCAATCAGAGGGCTTGTAAGTGACTAAGACAGGGCCGGTTCAAGAGTGAAAGTCGAGCAGTGCCCGCGTCAGATCAATTTTTATCGTCCGACGTTTCAGTCGTCCAGGTCGTCCAGGTCGTTGTCCAGGTCGTTCGCTAAGTATTTCTCGCAGTCCAGGTCCCCGGCTTCGTAGTTCTCGTTGTCCAGGTCCTCGGCTTCGTAGTTCTCGCTGTCCAGGTCCTCGGCTTCGTAGTTCTCGTTGTCCAGGTCGTTCGCTAAGTATTTCTCGCAGTCCAGGTCCTCGGCTTCGTAGTTCTCGTTGTCCAGGTCGTTCGCTAAGTATTTCTCGCAGTCCAGGTCCTCGGCTTCGTAGTTCTCGTTGTCCAGGTCGTTCGCTAAGTATTCCTCGTCATCCAAGTCCTCGGCTTCGTAGTCCAGGTCCTTTACTTCGTATTTCTCGTTGTCCAAGTGCTCGGCTTTGTAGTTCTCGTTGTCCAGGTCGTTCGCTAAGTATTTCTCGCAGTCCAGGTCGTTCGCTAAGTATTCCTCGTCATCCAGGTCCTCGGCTTCGTAGTCCAGGTCCTTTACTTCGTAATTCTCGTTGTCCAAGTATTCGGCTTCGTAGTTCTCGTTGTCCAGGTCGTTCGCTAAGTATTTCTCGTCATCCAGGTCCTCGGCTTCGTAGTCCAGGTCCTTTACTTCGTATTTCTCGTTGTCCAAGTGCTCGGCTTCGTAGTTCTCGTTGTCCAGGTCGTTCGCTAAGTATTTCTCGCAGTCCAGGTCGTTCGCTAAGTATTCCTCGTCATCCAGGTCCTCGGCTTCGTAGTCCAGGTCCTTTACTTCGTATTTCTCGCTGAGGACCTGGATGACGAGGAATACTTAGCGACCGACCTGGACGACGAGAAATGCTTAGCGAACGACCTAGATAACGAGAACTACGAAGCCGAGGACTTGGACAGCGAGAAATACGAAGTAAAGGACCTGGACTACGAAGCCGAGGACCTGGATGACGAGGAATACTTAGCGAACGACCTGGACTGCGAGAAATACTTAGCGAACGACCTGGACAACGAGAACTACGAAGCCGAGCACTTGGACAACGAGAAATACGAAGTAAAGGACCTGGACTACGAAGCCGAGGACCTGGACGACGAGGAATACTTAGCGAACGACCTGGACAATGAGAACTACGAAGCCGAGGACCTGGACTGCGAGAAATACTTAGCGAACGACCTGGACAACGAGAACTACGAAGCCGAGGACCTGGACAGCGAGAACTACGAAGCCGAGGACCTGAACAACGAGAACTACGAAGCCGGGGACCTGGACTGCGAGAAATACTTAGCGAACGACCTGGACAACGACCTGGACGACCTGGACGACTGAAACGTCGGACGATAAAAATTGATCTGACGCGGGCACTGCTCGACTTTCACTCTTGAACCGGCCCTGTCTTAGTCACTTACAAGCCCTCTGATTGGTAGACTAAGATCTTCTGTAGCTCCTAAACTATTGATACCTGGAAGTTTTGGTAAAGGAACTTTAGTCTTAGATTTTCGGGAGGAATACACTTACCTAATTTGGTGCGTCCAACCTGGGTCGCCCTGTATAGTATTGGACACCATATTTCTAGGAAATTATAGAAACCTGCACTGAAAAAAGAGTATAAGTCCTACAGCGATAAATTTCGGTACTATAGCAGTACTCTTAATTTAATGGTTGGAAGTAAATTGTAATATTTTTAATATCAAATAGTAATAACATGAAAGAGGTTATATTATTATTTTCTTTATAATGACATTTATAATGTCTTCTGTCATAACCTTTTACTTTTCAAGAAATCTGTTTAAGTGTGGAGCTTATACAAGTATTGTGGTGGGACAAAAAGTCAGTTTAAGTGTATAGCTTAAGCCAGGAGCACAAACTTTTCGTGTCGGCTCACCTACGGAGATCGTGACCAGTGTACAGTCACTCACACGTAGCGCCGACCAATTACAGCCATGTGTGAGCGATCGTGGCGCCCGTAGGTGAGGCGAAACACGGAACAGGAAAAGTTTGTGCTCCAGGCACACGAGTATCACTGTTGTACCGAAAAATAGAAAAATATTGTGATCGGACCACGGACTTGTGGACGGAGTCTTCCCTTGCAGCGGTGCGGCAAAAGACGGAAGGGGAATCATGGTCGGCCATATTGACTGGCTGAATCGATATATAGATATACTACGTGTACAGACATGTTTGTGGTAGTGCCTCACGGACTTATAAATTTAGCCTATCAATATGGCCGACGCGTTACCTCACGTACTCCCCCCGAAACGCATACTCTTCGCCCACAAGCCTGGCCCGCGCTCAGTCCATAAGTCCGTGGATTGGACTAAAACGTCGTTTTAGTGTATAGCTTAAATTTAATGCAATCCATTCTTACAAAAAAATTATTTTCCAACTCATAATAGGTTAAATGCTGATTTCACATGTCACCAAACAACAACGTAAACATATGAGAGAGTAGAAGGTAGAGATACGCAGGGACTTTTTTACTATACTCACTGGTGGCTTGCTATTGTATCGTACGGAAAATATAAGTCCTACAGCGATATTGAGTATTGTGATTATCCAGATTACTTATATTAGTACCACACCGATATATATTTGTATATTAGAGAAACCAGCGCGTTAAAATAGAGTATGCGTATAGGACTTATATAATTTTTTTTCAGTGTGCGGTGAGTTTAACCGGAAAGCAGACCACAGACATTCTAAGATATATGCATGGTCAAGTGGGTTCCACGAAGGTAAAATTTAGTACGTTCATTTTTATTCGTACGCTTATTTTTATTCCATGGATTCATGATTTTTTCGGATTCTGACTTGTTGAATATCCATTCTCGACTTATGAATTTTCAAAACCTCATCCATAGATTTTGTACGTAATTAAAACTTATCGAAGTTAGCAATGGTTATTTGAAAATGTTGTTGAACAAAGTGACGTTGATAACAAATTCTTGTGTTTTGAAATCGGACCGAAAGGAGAAAAACAAAAAACAAAACAAATCGCAACAGAACGCATTACAAGCCCAGGATCAGACTAGACTTAAAATTTGTAGAATTGGCAACAGTTTTTTGGGGAACCTTTTCAAAAAAATTGAAATGGATATACCTACGTAAGGGAAAAATCAATTTCTACTTGTGAAATTGAAAACCTCAATCAGATCGTTGTCCGATGTTTTTATTGAATTCTACCATTAATATAATTGAACACTAACGCATGCTGTATAACATTTAATGAAATCACGTATATATATGTATAGCTTTCAAGATGATTACTATTTGATGATATTTTTACTTCGTGCTGTTTGAAAGCACGCACCAATGACCTTGTTATTTATACTTTATACAATGTGGCTTATAGTGATTTATGACTGAGCTTTCCATCTAGATAACTTTTTACATAACAAAGATGCAATCGCTAAAAAGGAGATTACCGACATAACTTCAAAAGCCTTTGGTTTAGAAAGAAAAAAAAAAAAAAAAACCAAAGCTCTCCAAAGCTGTTTGAGTTACGCTACGAAAAATGTTGTATAAAAAGAAACGAGGTAAAGAAAAAAAAATGAATCCACTACTTTTTGAAATTTATTTATTCTTTTAATAAACGTATCTGATACGGCTACTCAAATAGACATACTTATACTTATAGTATACGTATATGATCATAAAATGCAAAGACACGCGGCACCTTCTGCTAAATAATTTTTGCCGAATATCCAAAAATAATTGATGAAAAATGAAGAAAGAGGTATACACTTGAGACAATTCCATTCAATATTATGTATATTGTATACGATATGAAAGAATTTGATTGTCTATAAAAGAGATATCCCCTTTATCTGCACGCTCCCCTGACAGATATCACTTTACTTCCGTGATTGTGCATCAAGTTTAGGTTTGAGTCGGTGAGTTTGCCCAACCCTGGCGGCTTCTGTGACACGCTTGATATACCGTAGATATATCGTCTGTTCATCGTTTTATCACCGTTGTAATACGTATAAACATGGAGTAAATACGGTAGATTTGCGCCGAAAATGAACAAAGTTTATACCGTATGTATGGGTACTTAAGACTCTCAACATACGGTTTGAATACCGTGTACATACCGTCCATCCGCCTATACAATATGCGACCTTTTGTGGTCCCTCCAAAATATACGTGAAGATACGATATCTATACCGCGGTCATACGGTATCAGTACTTCATTGTATCGTATCCATACCGCATTCATACCATAATCATACCACATTCACACCATAATCATACTGCATTGAGAACGAACCGTACCGCGATGAAAAAAAAACTTATCTTAAATTTCAGCATAGGTATTAATAGCGACGCCTCATTGGAAGAACATACATAGAGTTTTATTAAAAAATCATGCTGTTCCATATATCTTTATCGGACGAGACAGCATAATTTTAGAATTAAATTCGATATATGTTTTTTCGCTGAGGCGTCGCTATATTCTCATATTAGTAAAAGGGACATATTGAAGTTTCAGCGAAATATGTATTTTATTCGCTGCGTAGCGATATCCATACGTGATACATATATACAGGTGATATATTACAATTAAATTCGGCTCAACACGGTCATTCGCATTCAGCATTCAATAGGAATTCAAATAACTATGCGGAAGTGTGTGATTCATAAGTGACGTTTAATGGACGACAAAATCTGACTCGATACATACCGTATAAATGTGGTATTATATGGGTAGTTCTACAGACGGTGGAATAAAACACGACAATTATGTGAATCTCATTTTTTGTCGATAATTGAGACAAAAAGTATGTAGAGGTCAAGGATGTACTCGAGGGGCTATTCACATTCGAATCGAGTGACACCATGACTACAGAAATGTAGTCGACTACACGAGACTACACTACTGACTACGGCGAGACTACGGGCACTACGACTACAGTGACTACAACTGTCTTTAATGATGACTACGTGATTACAAATGAATTCATTGACTACACTACTGACTTCATATATTTGTAATACGTGATTACGTGATTACGGTGACTTCAAATGACTACATTTTGATTACAACTTATGACTACAAAAAATGTAGTCACATGAATACAGTGATTTCAATGTGTGATTACAATGATTTCACTGATTACATTGCGACTACGGATTGACTACAGTCGCAAGTGACACCATGACTACGGCTGTGAATAGCCCCTCGGATGTACTATAAAATAACCAATCTCAAACGGGCCAGACAAAATTACGGCGAATATCAATTTTATAGCTGTTTTTCGATTTTCGATGGACAGGGAAGTGAGAAAATGTGAAGGGAAGTGGAAACTAAATCGAAAGTTGTATATTAAGTCGGTGTTTAAAGTAGTATTATTATATTTTGAGCACAATGTATTTCATAAACCAACTTGAAATCAAAAAATATATAGGGATTTGTTTATTGTAGCTGCCAGGGAAATGATAACCTATCCAGAGAAGTGTAATTCATAAAACAATCTCTTTCACTCTTGCGCTTTTTTCTAATATTACTTCTCTACTTTGAGACTTTTTCTTTGGTTGAAGCAAAGAAAAAAAAAAAAAAATTCTCACTTCCCTGTCTACGTAAAGGAATGATGCACAGGGAAGTGATACACAGGGAAGTGATATTTTCGATGTATTTCGGCAAAATCACTAAATAAATATATTTTAAATCAAATTTAATGTTATTGAATTAATGCATGCAAGCTAACCTAACAATATTGTGTAATAATATCTAAAACATATTCATTATTGTTTATATAAATGGATACCAGGGGAGTGAGAAGTTGTCTGGCCCAGACTCGATAACCGGCAATGACCGCACAGCCCTGATCAACCGCTTGACGAGTTGGCCGAAACACGAGTTTCATTAGGCTAACTTAACTTCGTACTTTGATAAGTGAGAACAGTAAGGTCGCGTACTATTCATTTTGGGGGTGATTTTAACGTATTCGTTACCGGCAGGGAAGTGATACAAAATTTGTTTACCTATATTCAGTAATGAATAAAGTGATAAAAATATGGAATTTCAACATGATTATTTAGGTTAAATTCAAGTAACACTTATCGTAACTCTTATTTGAGTGGTATTTTTTACTAATCAACCTTTTATACACTTTTATTGTGACTTAGGTCGCAAATTCTGAGAATTCGCCCCACAGGGAAGTGATAATTTTCCCTATTTGAGATCATTTTTGTCTGAAAATTTTTTATTCAAACGAGTTGAATTTCAGTGCCCAGCTACAAGCCGAGTTAAACTTAATTAATATGTCGTGATAAATAACTTTAATTGCTAAATTGAGGAGCTACGAAGTAAGCCTCTCAAAATTCCCTGATCTGTAGAACTACCCATATACGTCGTGGTTGCTGACCTTATACCCTTTCCATCCGTACTTTATACGTACTTTATCCGTACTTCCCGACTAGAAATTGTGGTAGGGATGCGATCAGGACCGAATCAGGTTGACCATACGTCCTCATCAGGTCCAGATCAGGCAGCCCGATCAGGACCCGATTACACATGTAACGGAGCTCGGTAATGAGGACCGTATGAGGTTTACCCTATCAGGTTTGCATCGGGTTTCAGTATCAGTGCCTCATCGAAATTCTAGTTCGGCACCCGGTAATATTAGTAGTAATTGCAAAATTATATCCACCATATCCCCGTATTTTATTAGGTTTTAATAATATACATCTCGCTCTCGGCTAACCTAATCACTATCTTAACTTCCAGCAATCTGTAATTTATATTAATTATTCGCTCGCAAGTCTGGATGCATCGCAGTTACATGTTAGGACGGTGAATGCCTCTATCTTATATACAAACGTTGACCCAGTCAGTGCTAGTGAGAAATGTTTTTCTGTTTGTCGCCACCTATCGGCGAAGTGAAACCCTATCGGCAAGTCAGTCCCGATCGGGATTTTATCAGGCATACCATACTTTGGCATGCCTCACAACTGCCTGATCGGGATTTGATCGGGCATACCGTACTTTGGCGTGCCTTGCAACTGCCTGATCAGGTCCTCATCAGGCATACCGTACTTTGGCATGCCTTACAACAGCCTGATCGGGTCCTTATATAACTCGGGCATGCCGAGCGAGAATTTCTAGTCGGGTTCAACTAAAGCACATACGGTTTTCATATCGTATAATCATGTATATATACGGTACAAACTTTGTTCATTTTGGGCGCAAATCTACCGTATTTATTCGGTACAACAACGTTTAGATGCGGTCGTGCTACCGTCATCATACTCATACCGTATTTACCCGGTACATACAGCGTATATTCTACGCAAACCAAAAGCCGCCAGGGAAGGATGAGGTAGGAAGATATCCGGGCCCTGCAACACTTTGGTAACAGCTTAGACCACACGCTTCCGACTTTGGCAAGTCGCGACGCGGAAAATCGATTTCAGGAACTAACGACAAGACTGACCAAGGTATAGACTACGGTGGTTTTTTTTTGGGGACTATTTTTTTTTCTTTGCTCCCGGCCTGAAATTTTGTTGAAAATGCCAAAAAAGAAATTCCCTCCAAA
This sequence comes from Tenthredo mesomela, assembly GCA_943736025.1. NCBI lineage: Eukaryota > Metazoa > Arthropoda > Insecta > Hymenoptera > Tenthredinidae > Tenthredo > Tenthredo mesomela. The sequence continues at coordinate 16,118,084 of OX031020.1, read as the reverse complement.
TATGAGCCCTTATAATATTAATGTTAAGTACTCGCCCAGAACGTGAGAAGATTTCCCATAATAACATGTAAATTTAGATTTTTTTTTTTCAAATTCCTATAACTCAGCGGCATTTTGTGTTATCATAGCGCCCAAACTCGGAAATTATTCAGGATTAAACGCTCTACAAAAGTGCCCATTATATAAAAAATAAAAAAAATAAAATAACAACAAAAAAACAAGAAATTGTTCTTCAAAATTTGATTTCAGTGACCTGTCCTACCTCACCGGTGTGAGTTACAGTTAAGTCGCCATGGGCACTTTTGTAGAGCGCTTAATCCTGAGTAATTTCCGAGTTTGGGCGATATGATAACACAAAATGCAGCTGAGTTATAGAAATTTGAAAAAAAAAATCTGAACTTACATGTTATTTAAATGGGAAATCTTCTCACGTTCTGGGCGAGTACTTAACATTAATATTAAGGGCTAATATTTGGAGGGAATTTCTTTTTTGGCATTTCCAACAAAATTTCAGGCCGGGAGCAAAGAAAAAAAAATAGTCCCAAAAAAAAAAAAACCACCCTAGTATAGACTGTATAGAAAATTTTGTGGACTCCTTGTATGTGTCTCCCTGGCTATACGGCCTTTCGCATGTTTCGAGGTACTTCCAGTGTTCCAATCTATCAAACCGCAGCCACGGACTTTCAGCCAGATCTCTCGCGCTTTGACGCACACGTACCGTATCCTCTATCCAACTTTTTATCTGATCTCTTCAATTCAAGGAGTCAGAGGTAGGCTGCAGGGGCGCAATAAGATTTTATGATGGCTGTAACGAACCGTAATTTGTCTCGAGTATTTCACTTCAGACTTATTTTTACAGTTATTTGATATAATTCACTTGGTCACGAAGAAAAAATTAAGTTCATAGCGCAGATGTGGCACATCCAAAGTCTGTCTCTACGGAGAAAGCTGTGTGGGTCAAAAAATTATTAGCTGCATTACGGCGATGACTAATGGTATTTTCAAAACGAGCCATATTATTGAATCTAAATAGTGCCGCAGGGATTTTCCTATTTTCGAAAACGGTATCGATTAGTAGTATATCAAAATATCATAACCGACATTAAATTTAATTATCTAAGAATGAATGGTAGCATTATGATTGTGTACTTTGCATGGCTTCAAAACGGCCGTGATCATTGTTTCATACTCAACTCACAATGATACCTGCAGACTACCGTTTCAATGCGGTATACGGAAGGAATAGCTATCTATTTTTATTTCTTCTATCTGAGAACCACCCATGCTGAATTACTGCTAAATTGAGATTAACTCTCACGGAAGAAGCGATTGCCCAACAAAGACCAGATGGATGAACTCGGTGTAAAATAAACAAGAACTGATGAATATTCAGTTCCTCCAATAACCTTGGGACAAGTACAGGCGCCGCTCGCACTGATATTGGATGAGTTAATTATTTTTTGGTAAACTACTGAAATATTAAATAAAGTAACCATGTATTACCAATTCGAAGAGACTGACTTTTTTTTTAAATCAGCACTGGCAAAGTCATCTGTATACGCCTCCATTAAACAATGGCATAATTCTGGTATAATGATATAATTTTTAAGTTAGAAGACTTAAAATTCTTGACGAGAAATTTTTTTAATATACCTATAATGATATAGTACCTACTACGCGTTGTTTTTATTATTATTTGTTCCTGGTACTCGTGACACAACATAGGTATGTGATTCATTCGGTGGTTTTCTGGTTTTACCATACAAGAGTATGTTAGTTCAACGTTGGTTTAAGGCTTGGCGAGTATAACGATATACCATGCAATTTCGAACGCACTGCACGAAAATGAATATTTTTACCTGCTATCATATGCTTCTAAGCATCTCTAGTCTTTCAAGTGCACATCTCCGTAGTGAACCTTAAAGTATACATGGGGTCATATCGGCACCAAGCTATTTTCGACTAGCAGAATGTTCAGACGTTTTGTGTAGGAACTTTATCCAACTTCAAAGGTAGACAGAAGGATTTAAAAAAAAAAAAGAAAAACGAGTTTCAGTTAGCGAAAAATGTGCTCGAAGCCGAAGTTTCACGAAACAATGCTCCGTTTCGCAAAAAAATGGTGAGTACAGTATGTACGCGAAGGGCTAGAATTAGTATCGTCTAATTGTATTCGAATTTCTGCAGTATACATTCAAAATATATCTTTGTAATCCGTTTAAACCGCATAGCACTTTAAATTGCATTGACGTATCAGAAACGTAACAATATTGCATTTAAAATTTATATCTAATAATCTTCGTGGTTTTCCATGCAAACTGACCTGGTCGCTGCACCTTGATATTTTTCATTTTTCCAGTTCTGTTTTATACGATAGTTGTCCACGGATGAAGAATGCATGTACCAATTTACAAATTTTTAGCACAATCCATTTGCGCTTTATAATTTCCGATCTATGAACGAAATATTACATTTAAAAAAATTAGTGCACATTATACTGGTATATCTGGGTAATTCTCCCGAGATACTCATTTTTCGGGGTGCAAAAAAAAAAAATTAAAAAAACCGTTCATTTTCGCTTTTCAAAGTATGGATGACCTTTACTATGAATCAATAAGACATAATTACCACTTGGACAAACTGGCATTACTATTTTTTTTTTTTTTTTTTTTTTTTTCTTTTTAATTTACTTTTTGTGTTCAAACTCGCCGATCTATCTTGCGGATTTTTTTTTTTTTTTTTTTTTTCGGCCAGAGGAATGACGCCAGAGGAATGACGATTTTGACGATTTCTTGTTCGTAATGTAACATGCGCGGTTTTTTAAACCTCAAAACGCGGTGATGACTTAGTGTTCAATAGTTTCACTTAAAAAAATACACAAAGATTTAATTCAGTTGAAAATATATATTTGACACTCGCCAGAGGAATGACGCTCCAGCTTGTGACATCTACTCAAGCCACACTTTTTCGTAATAAAAAAGTCATAAGCATGAAAAATGAAACTTTGAAAAACTGTCAGCTCGGTCAATTAGATCTAGGATACACTGCTCTTGAACACCCGGTTAGTTACCGCTACCTATTGCACTAATATCGACTCATTTCTAATGGTCCAGAGGAATGACGGAAAAACTGGTTACAAGATTTCGATTTTTATTGTGAGATATCTGTGCTCATTTTTTTTTTTTTTTGATTTCGAAAGAAGGTTATAAATATGTTATAGTTTGAGAAAATATTGATGATTTGCAATTTTTTTAATTTTAAGTACTTCTTGCGCCCGTTACAATATGGGAAGATGTGATGGTTACAGGCCAGAGGAATGACATTTAGGCGTCAAACACGGCAAACAAACGATTAACAGAATTTACCAAAAAAATCTGTCCTGTAGCACTATCTCAAGATATCACGATCTAATAGATTCTGGCAAAAAAATCTAAAAAATCAGAGCGATTATTGAAAATAAACTCGGTTACCAGGAAAATGAGTATCTCGGGAGAATTACCCATCTATGGAATCTATTTAACGTAAATGATACGGTTCAGATACATTGAGAATAAAGTATGTGCAATTTTTCAATACTCATGTATACTACCTACAGAGCGATTCTGTGGAAAGTAACGCGCCGAGAAGGTAGGCAAACGGAAAACGCCTGCATTGAGCAGATCAAACATCGACGATTAGGTTTTATTTATTAAGTGGGAAATAAAAACCAATCGTCGATGTTTGAGCTGCTCAATGCAGACGTTTCCCGTTTGCCTACCTTTTAAGCACCTTATTATCCACATAATCGCTCTGTATTTGTAGCATATATTTAAATGTATCGAATTTGTCTCTGACCCGTGATTATTACGTATTGTTACGTATCTCTAATATTGCAATATTTCCGGGATAACATATTCGAAAGTTAATTGCAATGTAAAATGCTATGCGGAAAGTAATCACGTTACGGTTTATCACCTAGCTGTCGGGCGGTTACAGCAATTTAAATGCTTAAAGTGAGACAGAATGAAAGAAGCAGATTTTACGTAGATACAGACATTCGAAAGCAAGGTCGAATCCGATGCGGAAAACATCATACTCGCGTCTACGGTAGCACTAGTGGGCTTGTAGGTAGGAACAGTATTCTTTTTCCTGTTATAGTTTTGGCATACTGATGAGAACGTGTAGCGTAGTACTGAGCACAACATCCTCCTCCTACCACACCTTACATAGCTGACCACAGCATTCGTCGACTAAATTGTAAACCTGCAGTTTTCGTCTGCAGTCGTCCCATTCCGCTGCCATTCAGCAGATTGTTTTCAGATTCGTTTTTGAACTGGGGAGCGTGCTTCTGCCGTCAATCTCTTCATGTGGCCGAGATAAAAGAGACGTTAAGATGAATGAACTCCCAAATTTGTAAAAGTTTTTATAATCTATAAAGAATCCACTGTGTTACTCCGGTCACAGGCTTTTAATTGTTGTTCATCTTTTGCCTTATTGCTAGGTTTAGTATCCCAAGAAAATGCCTCGGGATATCTACAATTTCAAAAGGTAGTCTGTATGAATAGACTAAATATCATACTGATTACAAGAATGTGGGACCCACACATGCCGAAATAGATTCAGAGGCTTGAGTATAGCTGCAGGGGACGGGAAAATGTGTTTTGAAACAACTATTATTTTCTCGTCAACCATTTCTGCAATTTACGTTGAATCTTGTTAGTCGATACTTCTTACGCCGTCGCATTTTTTGTTCAAGTGTAGCGTCTTTCGGAAAAAAAAGTATGGAAGAAATAGCGGTTTGATATTTCATCGTCTTATAACTGCAGGACTTATCTGTTAGCTGGATTGAAGACAAAGCTCGCCGTGAAACTGTTCGGCATAAGCAGCATGCGGACTTTGCTTTGCTTTGTACTAGGTTTTGGTTAAATCCAACACGGAAATAGATATTTGTTGTTCTTTTTCTTTTGATAACAAATATTCACCACGTAATGAACTACATATTTCGATTTTGAAATGACATATTCTCAATGATTCGAGAATTGAATCTACACATACACAATTCTGATGACGGCTGGTCTATTTAGCTTTTTAATTTATCTAGTTGTTGAAAAAACGCAAGATCGCAGAATCAAAAAATGCATCAACTTGTCAGAACTCTTGTAGAGATCAGACAAAGGAATGAATTCATTTCATTACTCATTGCGAGAGATTGAAAGCGCGGAAAAAAGACTGAATGAAAATTTACGGTTAGTGTTTTACAAGTAGGTAGTGATCGCAAGAACTGAGATGGCCGTGGGCGATTCCCCGAAATCTCATTGGAAACGAGTTGCGATACGATACTAGGAATGTAAAACGGAAAGGAAAGAAAATTAGTAATTAATTAGACATACGATATCGAGACGAACACAGTATCTATTCTGAGACTGCTAATCGAAATTGGGTCTTCCACGAACTTTTCTTAATAGTTATAAACGATCATTTGATCGATATAACTATTCAAAAAATATCAAACGTCATATCTCTCATGTACAAAATGTAGTGATGATTTCAAATTTGGTATAGTACTTGGAACAACCACTTGCGCGCAATTTTGGTGACGTCACTATTCAGTATACAAAATCCATCGTTACTAGAATTCCCTCACTTTGGTATCTTGTACTTTCCATTTTATTCATGTCTTGAAGTTACAAAAGTTGCGTTGGAATACTGAGAAGCATCTTCACAGGCGATTAAAAAGCGTCTATCAAGAGACTCGGTAGACTTGCGCCAAGTACATTCAAGAAATGTAAGCGCTCGACGACCGCGTCTCTTGACCGCAAGGACCCACCCGAGTCGAAATTTTAACCCTGCTTTGATTCTTCCAGCGCCTATTTAAACCTCATATGATACTATTCGACCTAGAGCTCCTACAGTGAACCTCTAAGTTCTCCATTTACTACGTTTGCTCCTCCTTTGGACCTCCAACTCTTCCCGAGTAGAAATTTTAACCCTGCTTTGATTCTTCCAGCGCCTATTTGAACCTCCTATGATACTATTCGACCTAGAGCCGAGGGGCTATTCACAGCCGTAGTCATGGTGTTACTTGCGACTGTAGTCAATTCGTAGTCGCAATGTAATCAATGAAATCATTGTAATAAATTGAAGTCATTGGGTTAATTTGTAATCATTTGTAATCATGTAGTCATCATTGGAGGTAGTTGTAGTCATTTTAGTCGTATAGTCGGCGTAGTCAGTAGTGTAGTCTCATGTAGTCGACTACATTTTTGTAATCATGGTGTCACTCGATTCGAATGTGAATAGCCCCTCGCCTAGAGCTCCTACAGTAAGTTTCAGTATCATAGGAGGTTTACATAGGCGCTTGGTCAACAAGTATATATGACAAAGTATGAGTCTGATCTGCCGCTACTATTTTGTTTTTTTGCAAATGGGAGGAGGTCGAAGGTTTTCCTAGGTGCTCGCGAGCTCCTACTTTGAACCTAAACATGGAAGATCGTCCAATAACGGCCCATTTGAGGTTCAAAGTAGGCGCTAATTACAATGCGAGTTAACCCTCCTGTGATCCTCCACATCCTGATTTGAACCTATAGGTGTCGCCACGCGCCCATCTGAACTTCATCCTTTTACTATAGTATAGTATACTTTCACGGTGACATCTCACGGGTGTTCTGGGAACCACCGCATTAAATCAGCAGCTGTAGCAGCTGTAGCGGCAATGGCCGCCCCCCAGCCTCTGACAATCGCGAAAATTACCACAAAAACGTGGAATACAACTTCCACCTTCATCGTTGTCGGAAACAAAGATGTTTTGGGATGGTTATGTTCGGAATTTCTCACAAAATCGGGCTCAGGGAGTCGATTTTGCATTTTTGATGCGTGGGCTTTGTTATAATTCGCAATAAATGGCACGCCAATACTTTTCGATCGAAAAAAATAAAAAAATCCCGATTTCATCCGATCAAACGTACCAGTTCGAACTCATTACTCGTCAAACATCGGCTGCCGAAAGGATAAGTCGATTGATTACCCCGTGTAGGAGAAAATAGACAAATAGGTAACTGATTGGGTAAACCCCCCCCCTTAAGACTTTTCGTTTAAGGGGGTGCATACATCTTTAATAGTATATTGTGCATCATGGGAGCAAACAAAGTTTTCGCTCCCCGAGGTGTAGCTTGCTGCCCGAGCGAGAGCGAGGACTCGACGAGCGAAACGCGAGGGCGGCAAGCTACACCGAGGGAGCGAAGACGTTTGCTCCCGTGGTACACACGTTATTTTTCTTTACACATGAATGGAGGCCGATTTTGCTACTTATTTGAGGAAAAACGGTTTTACCCATTCATTTTTAATAAATCAATTAAAGTTATGATTTATTTATTTGGTTGCTGCTTTAAACAAAACAGTATGGGTACGAAGTTGGTCCCACCGTCTTCTGTTCTGTTCATGAAGGAAAAAAGAGGATAGATGAATCTAGTGCAACTTCATATCGGTGAGCAAAGACTGAGAGAAAAGACTTTTAGGGAGGAAAGGCCAGGGTTGCGATTCTGTAACTTTCCGCTAACTCGCTAACTCGCTAACTTTTCGCTAAGACCGTTGGTTGGCTGAGGAGCGTCCAATCGGAGATCGTTACGGGCCGCAACGATCTCCGATTGGACGATGTTAGCGAGTTAGCGGAAAGTTACAGAATCGCAACCCAGGAGGAAAGACTTTCAGGGAGGAAAGACTTTTCGAGCGGTAAAACCGCTCTTTGCTCGCCGAAAATAGGGATCAAAATCGGCCTTTCCGTTCATGAGTAAAGAAAAATAATTTTTTTCGAATCACTGCTACGCTCTGGGAAAACATGACAGGAAGCGGCACAGCCGGGCACTCAGAGCCAGCTTGGCTCTAAGTGTCAATTACTACGGCCGTAAGTCCCCTCGGTCTACCTGAAAACGGTCACTTGTCCTTACCGAAAAATTCGATGGTAAGGGCAGCGTTCAGGGGAAATAAAAGGAACTAAGGGGTGTGCGGTCTATTTGGGACTGCAAAAACTGCGTCAGACCGTCCGGGTCTTTTCATACCTGCATATCCCCACCCATGCCTGCAAAAATCCAAGAAATGGCGTTAAAAGGATTAGTGCCGGTGAACGGGTTAAGTGGCTTTACCGATTTGGCTCTTTGGACTAATGAGTGTGCCGAGCCCTGCCCTACGACAACTGCTTTTTCTTCGATGGACAGAATTTATGTTCAGCGGAGGACGTAAAATCTGGAAAAATCATGAACTATGTATCGAAATAGCACTAATCAAGTCTAGAAAAACTGAGTCACTGGAATGTTTTCTCAGAGCGTAGCAGTAATTTGAAAAAAATTATTTCAAAGGTGTGTGTACCTCTTAAGACTTTTCGTTATTAGTACATTACGATACGAGTGCGGGAAAACTTTTTCTGACGAGTGTGAGGTTGCAGCACGAGCCGAAGGCGAGTGTTGCAATCACACGAGATCAGAAGAAGTTTTTCCGTCGAGTAGGTATAGTACAAAATTTTACTTCATAAGGTCTGAAAATGGGGATTTTACCCACGCGAAGCGTGGGTGAAACGTTCATTATCACACCGCGTGAAGTAATAGTATATTATGTGGCATGCCCGTAAACCAAGTGTTTTTCGGCGAGAATAATGATTTCAGGACGAGCTAAAGGCGAGCCGGAAGCGAGTTCTGAAATAATTATTCGAGTCAAAAACGGTTTACGGGTGCGTCCCATACTGTATTTTTTTCGAAATAGGCATGAAAAGTCACTTTGACGCCTGTTGAGATTCACTAGACGAAGAGAGAGGTTATGGTGCGATCTGTCGCGCACTTCGAACCGCGCATCGAAACTGCCGTATAAAGACTTTATAGGGCAGTTCTGAAATCAACCGTATAAAGTGACACTTTGTGGATCGAAAACAGGCGTCAAAAAGTGACTTTTCAATGCCTATGCCGAAAAAAGACTATTTTTCGCTCCACAGTCTCATTGCGCATGGGCCAGCATTGAGACTAATGTTTCGCTCCGCGGTGTCGTTGCACATATGCCAGCCTATGGCAGCTGAGCTGACAACTAAACAGATGAAAAACACATGAGGAGTAGGGTGGAGCGATAAACCCTTTTTTCTTTTTCCGATGGTGTTCGGGCGAGAAAAATGTGACATTAAGGTTAGAAAAAAACCTCGCGCAGAGCCAATGTCGTGCGTCAACGTCTTGCGGGTCCAGTCTTCGTTTGAAGCGGATTTCTGAAAATTCAGTATAAAAAATTCTCCAGATGTGAATATTCTGCAGCTCTCAGCTAATTTCGTTGTGAAATTACCCAGAACTCACCACGAGGAGGTGGTTGCAACGCGAGTTGAAAAAAAAAAAATGAAAAAAATTAAAAAATAAAATAAAATAAAATAAATTCAGATACGATTTTTTTTTTTTTTTTTACCTTAAAAAAAAAGCTGGCTTACATTCATCTGCAATATATAATTTCATAACATCTGCAAGAAACTTCAGGTCTGAAATGCTTCCTTCCCAAAGGACGAAAGCAGTTGCTTTCTTCCCATGGGACGAAAGCAACTCAGCTTTCAGACTGCTAAAACATCGAAGTCGCGATTGCAGCGTACGTCACAGCTTTTCACGGCATTCGCATGAAATTAGCTTGCTTCGACTCGCTAAACAAGCACTGAAAGCTGAAGTTTCAGAGCAGATGTTATGAAATGAGGTTGGCTACCGGTAAAACTGTTAAACTTTGGCGCCAGCGAGCCAAGTAACCAACATGGCGTCTCCAATATGTCTCCAATATAGCCGGTTGTTTCAAAATTCAAATGAAGCGCTATTAGTGGCGCGCGCACATTTACACACATGGTCACTGACACACACTAATAACAGACATGTATTGGTAATCTGCGCCATTTTTGTTACTTGGCTCGTTGGCGCCACCTGGAAAAGCTTTGCATATTCAACCCCATTATATATTGCAGATGAATGTAGGCCAGCTTTTTGTTTTAAGGTGAAAAAAAAAAAAATCGTATCTGAATTTATTTTATTTTATTTTATTTTATTTTTTTCAACTCGCGTTGCAACCACCTCCTCGTGGTGAGTTCTGGGTAATTTCACAACGAAATTAGCTAAACACTGCAGAATATTCACATCTGGAGAATTTTTTAAACTGAATTTTCAGAAATCCGCTTCAAACGAAGACTGGACCCGCAAGACGTTGACGCACGACATTGGCTCTGCGCGAGGTTTTTTTCTAACCTTAATGTCACATTTTTCTCGCCCGAACACCATCGGAAAAAGAAAAAAGGGTTTATCGCTCCACCCTGCTTAAAATGTCCGAAAGGATATGATTGAAAAAAAAATCTCCGATTCTATCGTGTTTCTGATTCCTGCTTTTCATATTTACTATCAGCTTCTTTACATAGAACCTGAATGAAAACCTATGAGTATTTTCATTCGAATCGTATGTGAATATGATATAATGATAATTGAATCGTTTTCTATGTAATATAGTTGATACGAACTGTATACCGCTCTATATTAGAGAGAGAGAGAATATTGCTTTATCCTTTTTCATGCATTATATCTGAATGTGATCTTATACGGCTTTATAATATTTTATCCGCCAAATACTCCCATCGTCGCCTATGTGTTTCTATGATTCAGATACTAATCTTTTTGAATGTGATTCTATGCATTCGGCCTACAGTGACTATGATATATCCCTGTTGTCGGTTACTTATAGGAGCATATCATCTATCAGTTTGTATCATATATCTATACGTTTTTATCCGAATGGTGCCTTAGATTAGCGATGTGACTTCTATCGTGGCGTATCCGGGTCTATCGTCTGTGAGTGTGTTCTCCACACAGTTACCAATCGTTTCGAATACGATTCTATCCATTTGTACCGGATGGCGCCTGAATTAGCGACGAGTGCATTTCTATCTGTATAACTACACAAGCAAAAACGTCTTGACCTACATTTGGGAAAAAAAATTTGCTTTTGGTGTATGAACATTTTACGGTAACCCTAGTAGATACCCTAGGCCGGTTCTGGACCAACGCGTGTTAGTGCACACGTACACGCACGCACACACACGCACCCTCCCGTGTCCGTGTGAGGGTGGTGGAGGGGGAGTCTGATTCACGCTCTCGGACCCCTGACGTCACCCTCAAAATGGCGTCATACACCTCAAATTGACGTCACACACCCTCAAATCGACGTCACACACCCTTGAATTGACGTCACACACCCTCGAATTAACGTCACACATCCCGATATAAAATTCCAACCCTGTGTCAGTGCCTTCTAGAAGCTTCTCCAAGGTCATTCTCGAGGGCAGACAAACAGTTCCTGGAATTATTCGGCACCCTGTGTGAAGTTGATACCCCTGTACGAAGAACATGCAAGTCTATTCTTTGATAACTAATAATTCCTGGAATGACCATTGTTGGAATTTCGGGCAGTCAAACAGTTCTCAGAATTATTATCGACACCCTGAGAAGTTTTTGAGTCTGATTATTCGACACGCTGCTCTCTTCGGATCGAGTTACTTAGCCTAATGATTCTCAGAAAAATAGTTCTCGGAATAACCCCTGGAAAGATCTTTTGGAACATTCTAGAAAATTAGTGGAGGGGTTGTCAGCTATGAAAGAGCGAAAAATTCAGGGATGAAAATTAGTATTCAACCGATCTTCAAGTAGTAAAGAATCTAAAAAAATACCGGTGTGCCTGGGAAAACGTTCAGCGATTGAAATCTTGGTTCTTGAAGGACTGTACCGAGTCTTTACATAAATCTTTGCAAATATATCTTCAAGTGGGAAGTTTGAAACGGATGAGGAAGGAGGATATAGCATTTTTAACGAAACAATTTATCCTCATTTACGCATCGGATATCATTGACGAGGTGTGGGAGAAACTATCAGAGGCTATGAAGAGGGACGAGGACATCATAAACTGTCGGAAGCAAAGAAGCAAACATATCTGTTACGACGAATTCGATGGACCTATGACAAATGAATTTGTAAATTTCCAACAGTAAAATAAATGATGAAATATTTTACAACAGTATTAATACTAACTCTCTCCTTCCTTTCTAAGCTTAATCTAGAGTAATAAGATACCGCTGAGCGGCGGGATGGAAATGATTGAAGCGTCACATATACTTAAAATCTTTATTTGCAGAAATACATATAATTATACCAATTTCTTCACTCCACCACTTATGGGATTGTATTCAACTACCCGATCGTGTAAAATCAAGCAGTATGCCGACGTATCGGTAGGGAAGTTATCTTTAGCTTCAAACTCGAGACGAACATCTACAGGTCCAAACTTGAGCGACTCGTTTTGTTTCGAGCAGTCGATGACGAATAGGGGAGCGTACTGTAAGAATTCACTCTTTTTCAGCAACTGTTCAGGTTCCTTGCCGTAATAAGAGGTTTGGAAATTGGCGTACATTTCATATAACAGAGCATACTGATTATGACTCATATCGAGATTAAGGTTCCCATAGGGATAGCATTGAGAATTCAAGAAGAGTTTAACGTCGGTGATGTTGCAGTGATCCAAATGGCTAGCGTTTCGATTCAGCTTATTCTTCCGACTTGTTTGGAAACCCAGTATAACGTAGCGAGGTTTCTCCAGCTGAGTCGATGTCTTCACCGTCCAAACGTGCTTCGAAGTAGTGGGAAGTACAGGATACTCGTACAATTCCCAATTGCGAAAACTCATGGAGATCGCCGGATCTTTCTCGATGAAATTCAACAGCTGTATTTTCCGTTGATCCGCGAGCTTCACATATGGTAACAACCATTCGACCTTATCGATCAGGATTTTGAATTCCTCATCTTGAGCTGGTAGAACCGCATTCGTATCGGTCTTCGAACGGGTCAAGATCAACTCGTGTTTGGCGTTCACGATTATCTTGCGATAGTCTTCGGCGAACCCTAACATCATCTTCAGCGGTACGCATACTTCGAAATTACCAGCGGCATCCACATGGGTCGCGATCACATTAAGCCAACCGGCATTCTCCATCATCCAATTCTGTCCAGGTCTCAGAGAAGGGTAACCTTTCATAAGGCTGGTGCGACCGACGTTCTTGCTCCTATCGATCTCAATAGCATTTATCTCGTAACGCATTTCTTCAAACAGATGACAAACACCGTTGTTGACCAGTGTTGCGGTAGTCGACGGAGTTCCATCGGCCTTGACTATCTTTCCATAGACATGCAATGAACTCTTGCACGGTAATACGCACAGGTCTTGGTGTTGAACAGCGATACGAATCTCGTCAGTGTTATTGAAATTCGATGAGGCATAGGGTTTGTGTGTGTGAACCTCGTAGTGTGCGATAGACTCGTCAAAGACGACGGGTGTTTGAATTTCTAAGATTTCCTCCTCCATGGTATACGGCAGATGACACAGATGCAAACGAATCTTATTTTGCGAAAATTCCTCTTCCAAAAGGTGTGATCTTGAGACCCAAGCTTTTCAGAAGCAGCACGTTCTGAGGTGTCAGCTCTTTGAGAACTGGTTGACGACTGACGTGTTTGGGGCATCTTACCTTAGTATTATAGCCACTTCTGTTATAAACTATTCCCATTATTGAGCCTTGATATGCAACCTTATAGTTATAACCTCTCCACGGAAATTAACCAAATCACCGTCCTGATCGACTATGCGGAGTTGGATGTGATCTATGATCCTTACGGTGACTGGAAGGTAAATGACGTGAGACGGTACTTCAATGATCTTATATCCAGGTGGAACAACGGGAAAAAACTCATGAATGGTGTGTACTTTTTGCTCATTGACGTAGGCATCCGTTGTAATGTTACACTCGACTCGTAGTGCGTTGACTTTAAGAATAGTTACAGGTAGGTCAGACTCATGAACTCGATCAGCTTGCAAAACACGTGGAGTGAAACCCAATAGGCTGCCTATAGAATCGCCGGGCACAAAATTTACAGGGTGACTGCATTTGATTTCGCTACACAGTGTATTATTATTCGGTTTGATGTTGATGGTGACACCCTTATTTGACAAGACACCCTGTACATAACTCTCTATATCCTCTATTTCATAGCTACCGGTGGGTATAGTGACTATTTCTTCACCTACGTAAATCTTGTTGTGACCAACATCTACATTAGGAATCGAATTAAAAGTCAGTAATTCAACGAGACCAAGGGAGTAATTCTTGAGATGGGAAAGATCGATAGGGGGAAAGTATTGAGTCTCAAGAACCGAGGAGTTCCCCGATACGGTTAGTGTGAACGAATCATCCATGACTACTGCGAAAATCAAACTGACTTCGAGGAATTACGCTGTATGTTTATATAGAAACTCGAGACACAAGTGACCACAGTTGAACGTATCGTAGTCTTGATATCTTTTATGGTTATATTTGACGCTACCAACACCAAGGTATCTGACGAGGTCCGACGGTGGACGAAGGTTACCGAAACTGTCAAAGTAAACTACTTCGTCACCGATCTTTCGGTACGCGACCCAATGTGTTCCAGGACCATCTTTATCATCTGGATTGACGATCCCCGATTCAAACCTACGCGGTCCATCTTTGGGCAAATCGTTTCGCATGAAGACGCCGCGGAAATGTGGAGTGTCCAGGGTAGTCGCATACTTTAACAGGTCCGCGTCAGTTAGCGCTCGTTGTGGCAGCGTCACTTTTAGTTTTTTGGCTTCAGGTGGAGACCCAAGCCTTTTCTATACGGTTTCAGATGGAGCCCCTTGCCTAAAGCGATAACTTCCATGGTCTTGTTGTGCCGTTGACTTTCTTCCAGTTGTCTCTTGGCGGAGCTTGCGTCATTCACCGCTTTTGCAATACCTGCTGCCCCACCAGCCAACGCGCCCGTAGCACTGAGCCCGGCAAAGAGGGGTATAAGGAATGGTAAGAAACCACCAACTTTAGCTGGGACAGGTAGAATCCGTGGAGAACGTACATTGCGTTTACCACCAGCTTTTCTAACAGCGCCTCGTGCACCCTTCAATGCAGATTTGATGGCGACTTGCGCAGTCTTTCCTGGAACCATAGACCGTTTGGCGGCATCGATAACCGTTCTCAATACCACCGGCTTCCGCATACCCATACCGAGCTTAGTTTTCGCTTTCATCGCGTTTGTCACTGCCCAGGCGGCTGCTTTCTCACCGATATTTGCGTCTGAAGCCAAAACCCGTTTCCAGGCTCTCTCAGCCAAAATCTTATCTGCCGCACTTCTAGCTTCCAGATTTTCCCGATTCTTCGAGTAGGCAATATCGTGTTCCTTGCAGGCTGCGTCAAGCGAGTTGATACCTGGGTCACCGCGCGCGAGTCTCTTCGCTAATTTGTTACCAGGTCCGCAGTATTGATAACCAGGCAGATGTAACTCTACAGGAAGACTGTCAATGATTCTGTTGACCAGACCTTTCCCACAACGTTTTGTTCGCTTACGACAGGCTTTGTGCACGATCATGGCTACGCTCTGACTGAGGAATCTTCTTTATAAACACGCTATTAATACCGTTCACCGTTAGTCAGAGTCGAGATGAGGTTCGAGACGCAGCCTGTCAAGCTACCTGTAATGAATTTCGATAAATTTGTGCAACAGAATGTTGCAACTGAAAAACGGCACGGTGATCTGCTGCCGAACAGCGTGCGCGCGGTATTTTGCGGTCCGTCCAACTGCGGCAAGACCAACGCGCTGCTCACCCTAATAACACACCCCAACGGATTGAGGTTCAAAAACGTCTATATCTACTCGAAATCATTGAATCAGCCCAAGTACAAGTTGCTGCAACAGTTACTCGAGGAGGTAGATGGCGTTGAATACTTTCCATTTGACGAGCATGAACAAGTAGTCGTGCCAGACGAGGCATTACCCAATTCGATCATCGTTTTTGATGACGTGGCTTGTGAGAAGCAGGATAACATCCGAGCTTTCTTCTGTATGGGAAGACATAAACACGTGGATTGCTTCTATCTTTGTCAGACCTACGCCCGCATCCCCAAGCATCTTGTGCGCGACAACACCAATCTTTTGGTACTGTTCAAGCAAGATGAGATGAACTTGAGGCATGTGTACGATGTTCATGTGAATACCGACATGACTTACACGCAGTTTAAAGACTTGTGCTCTGTGTGTTGGAACAGCGGCAAGTATGGATTCGTTGTAATAGACAAGGACAGCGAGTTGAATGACGGTAGATATAGACAGGGGTTTGACTGTTTTGTGAGCATAAATTGAGAATATTCCGGAAAGTAGAATCAGTAGCCTCTCAGATACAGCTGCGTCAACATGCAAGATACGAAAATTCATCAACAAACAGAAGTGTTGCGTCATATCGCTAAAGCCAGCGCGGCGATTCGACGTAAACACAGAATGATAAAGTCGGGTAGGGAGACCGCTGAGCAGACAATGAGCAATGTTTTCAAACCGGTAGTAACTCCGCTGCGACAACTGGTGAAGGTTTCTCAAGCTAGCGCCAAGTCCATCAAAGAAGAGCCGACCGAACAAGAGCCGATCAAAGAAGAACCGATCAAACAAGAGCCGATCAAAGAAGAACCTCGAGAAGACGATGATTCCTTTTTAACAGCAGATGAGGATATAACTATACAACCGACAGATGAGTTTCTTGAACAGGGTAGCAACGAGTATCTCGAAATGTTACGAGATGTGAATAGAAAAAAAGATCTGGATAACGTGTACGGTGTAAGCGTACTTGCTGACGACAGGTTGATGATGGGTGACTCACCGATAAGTTTTGGGAGTGACTTTATTCATGCGGGCGACAAGCGTTATACAAAGACCGAAGGTTTGTTGGAACTACTATTCAAAAAGATACCCGATGAGACCTACGTGACTTTAAATGATGTAAAAAATTATAAAGAAATCGTAATTGCTACCAACGCACATCGAAAATACTATAGAAGTGATCAAGCTATTCGAGCAGTGGATAACTCCAAGTTTAAGAAGTTCATCGCCACCGGATCACACACGGGTGGAGGTGTGCTTCCACAGCTCATGGTTGCTCAAGAGGGGAGAGGAATGGATTACGTTCACTGGGACGACCCCAACGAGCTGGTGGACCGTCTTCGTTTACTCCTGGCATCCCAAGCAGCTGGAAACTCGAGTCACACCAACGAAATCGTATCGATAATCGAAGAATTGTGTGAAGCTGACATCATTTATTAATCAACCGCCCGTCGTTTCCACAGTCATTTCCAAAATGAGCGTCGATGTGTTTGGACGACAGTTGGACAAGAGCGCCAGCCCAAGCAGTCGCGGTCCTCCCGGTATTGGGTTTAAATTCACCACCGACGGGCATTACGATATAGATAACAAGCGACTGTGCAACGTTGCCAATCCTCTGCAGCAAGGCGACGCTGTTACTATGAACCTCATGCGTCATGAGATCGACGTTGTGAGAAACGAAATCCTCGCAATGATACATGTCTTGGACTCTCGCATGACGAATGCTCTGCGGAACCTAGGTGTTGATATCGAAGCAGTACAAGACTTGTCGACTCGCACCGCCGAAATCATTCTCAAGCTGGACACCAGACTAACGGTGTCGGAAAATGAACGAGAAAAAGCTATCGCTCGTGACGGAGCTGCATAGACCAGCTCAAAAGAACTATCCACGACGTCGTGTAGATGTTCGCGGTTTGGATGAAACCTGGCAAGCGGATCTCGTTGACATGACACTGTACGCGGGAGAAAACAAAGGCTACAAATACATGCTCACGGTCATCGATATATTCTCAAAGTATGCCTGGGTCGTGCCAATGAAGAGCAAGACGGGTAAAGACACGGCGAGTGCTATGGAATCTGTACTCGTACAAGAACGTACCCCGAAGAAATTACACGTTGACAGAGGCGGAGAATTTTATAATTCAAATTTCGATTCTCTCATGAGACGATATAATATTCAACTATACTCAACCTTTAGTAACTTGAAGGCATCGATCTGTGAACGCTTCAATCGTACGCTGAAAAACAAAATGTGGATGCAGTTCAGTCTGCAAGGAAATTACAAGTGGACGGACATTTTATCTGATTTGGTTTCGGCTTACAACAACTCTAAACATCGGACTATTCGCATGAAGCCAAAGGACGTATCCCCTAGAAACGAGCGGACATTATTGCAGACTGTATACCAAAAAGTTCGAGTCAGATCGGTTAAGCCGGCAAAGTTCAAAGTTGGAGATAAAGTCCGAATCAGCAAATATAAGAATGTTTTTGAGAAAGGATATACACCAAATTGGACGACTGAAATATTCACGATCATCCAAGTAGTAAATACTGATCCAGTAACATACAAGCTTAATGACTATCAGCATCAGCCGATAGCGGGTGGCTTCTACGAACAGGAACTCCTCAAAAAATGTACATTATCATACAGATCAATCTAGACTAATTGCACACCCTTTAATCTGACTTTTTTCAATTCAACAAAATATGGTATCGCGTAATTCCTCGAAGTCAGTTTGATTTTCGCAGTAGTCATGGATGATTCGTTCACACTAACCGTATCGGGGAACTCCTCGGTTCTTGAGACTCAATACTTTCCCCCTATCGATCTTTCCCATCTCAAGAATTACTCCCTTGGTCTCGTTGAATTACTGACTTTTAATTCGATTCCTAATGTAGATGTTGGTCACAACAAGATTTACGTAGGTGAAGAAATAGTCACTATACCCACCGGTAGCTATGAAATAGAGGATATAGAGAGTTATGTACAGGGTGTCTTGTCAAATAAGGGTGTCACCATCAACATCAAACCGAATAATAATACACTGTGTAGCGAAATCAAATGCAGTCACCCTGTAAATTTTGTGCCCGGCGATTCTATAGGCAGCCTATTGGGTTTCACTCCACGTGTTTTGCAAGCTGATCGAGTTCATGAGTCTGACCTACCTGTAACTATTCTTAAAGTCAACGCACTACGAGTCGAGTGTAACATTACAACGGGTGCCTACGTCAATGAGCAAAAAGTACACACCATTCATGAGTTTTTTCCCGTTGTTCCACCTGGATATAAGATCATTGAAGTACCGTCTCACGTCATTTACCTTCCAGTCACCGTAAGGATCATAGATCACATCCAACTCCGCATAGTCGATCAGGACGGTGATTTGGTTAATTTCCGTGGAGAGGTTATAACTATAAGGTTGCATATCAAGGCTCAATAATGGGAATAGTTTATAACAGAAGTGGCTATAATACTAAGGTAAGATGCCCCAAACACGTCAGTCGTCAACCAGTTCTCAAAGAGCTGACACCTCAGAACGTGCTGCTTCTGAAAAGCTTGGGTCTCAAGATCACACCTTTTGGAAGAGGAATTTTCGCAAAATAAGATTCGTTTGCATCTGTGTCATCTGCCGTATACCATGGAGGAGGAAATCTTAGACATTCAAACACCCGTCGTCTTTGACGAGTCTATCGCACACTACGAGGTTCACACACACAAACCCTATGCCTCATCGAATTTCAATAACAGTGACGAGATTCGTATCGCTGTTCAACACCAAGACCTGTGCGTATTACCGTGCAAGAGTTCATTGCATGTCTATGGAAAGATAGTCAAGGCCGATGGAACTCCGTCGACTACCGCAACACTGGTCAACAACGGTGTTTGTCATCTGTTTGAAGAAATGCGTTACGAGATAAATGCTATTGAGATCGATAGGAGCAAGAACGTCGGTCGCACCAGCCTTATGAAAGGTTACCCTTCTCTGAGACCTGGACAGAATTGGATGATGGAGAATGCCGGTTGGCTTAATGTGATCGCGACCCATGTGGATGCCGCTGGTAATTTCGAAGTATGCGTACCGCTGAAGATGATGTTAGGGTTCGCCGAAGACTATCGCAAGATAATCGTGAACGCCAAACACGAGTTGATCTTGACCCGTTCGAAGACCGATACGAATGCGGTTCTACCAGCTCAAGATGAGGAATTCAAAATCCTGATCGATAAGGTCGAATGGTTGTTACCATATGTGAAGCTCGCGGATCAACGGAAAATACAGCTGTTGAATTTCATCGAGAAAGATCCGGCGATCTCCATGAGTTTTCGCAATTGGGAATTGTACGAGTATCCTGTACTTCCCACTACTTCGAAGCACGTTTGGACGGTGAAGACATCGACTCAGCTGGAGAAACCTCGCTACGTTATACTGGGTTTCCAAACAAGTCGGAAGAATAAGCTGAATCGAAACGCTAGCCATTTGGATCACTGCAACATCACCGACGTTAAACTCTTCTTGAATTCTCAATGCTATCCCTATGGGAACCTTAATCTCGATATGAGTCATAATCAGTATGCTCTGTTATATGAAATGTACGCCAATTTCCAAACCTCTTATTACGGCAAGGAACCTGAACAGTTGCTGAAAAAGAGTGAATTCTTACAGTACGCTCCCCTATTCGTCATCGACTGCTCGAAACAAAACGAGTCGCTCAAGTTTGGACCTGTAGATGTTCGTCTCGAGTTTGAAGCTAAAGATAACTTCCCTACCGATACGTCGGCATACTGCTTGATTTTACACGATCGGGTAGTTGAATACAATCCCATAAGTGGTGGAGTGAAGAAATTGGTATAATTATATGTATTTCTGCAAATAAAGATTTTAAGTATATGTGACGCTTCAATCATTTCCATCCCGCCGCTCAGCGGTATCTTATTACTCTAGATTAAGCTTAGAAAGGAAGGAGAGAGTTAGTATTAATACTGTTGTAAAATATTTCATCATTTATTTTACTGTTGGAAATTTACAAATTCATTTGTCATAGGTCCATCGAATTCGTCGTAACAGATATGTTTGCTTCTTTGCTTCCGACAGTTTATGATGTCCTCGTCCCTCTTCATAGCCTCTGATAGTTTCTCCCACACCTCGTCAATGATATCCGATGCGTAAATGAGGATAAATTGTTTCGTTAAAAATGCTATATCCTCCTTCCTCATCCGTTTCAAACTTCCCACTTGAAGATATATTTGCAAAGATTTATGTAAAGACTCGGTACAGTCCTTCAAGAACCAAGATTTCAATCGCTGAACGTTTTCCCAGGCACACCGGTATTCGACGATGTTCCCGTGATAGTCCTTATGCCAACCACCCACTTTGACGTATTGCAAGAATCCAAGACTCGGACACCCCAATTCTTCCAGATCGATCACTGGCTTTGAATCGTCGTTGATCATCTTCTCGAGCCACTGTTTCTTCTCATTTCCCTTGACATATATATAACTTGCCTGCTCAACAATTCTCTTCAATGCTGTCTGCAGATTATCGTAAGACATGTCACCGTCATTCCACTCTAATCCATGATAATTTCGCGTCAACCAGGAATTGGTAGCTCTGCATTTGGGTGGTAAGGTTTGCCAAGAACAGGGTGGTTTGAACAGGATGCGAGTTATACCATGTCTGCCTGCGTCATCCGGTTGAACACTGATTGCAGTCAGCTCCTTTACCACAAATTGGTCGTAAAAGTTTTCGAAACCTTGCATATCCAAAATCATCTCCATTGTGATATTTTTTAGATTCTTTACTACTTGAAGATCGGTTGAATACTAATTTTCATCCCTGAAATTTTCGCTCTTTTATAGCTGACAACCCCTCCACTAATTTTCTAGAACGTTCCAAAAGATCTTTCCGGAGTCAAAATGTTTTCCTCCACCAAATTTCTAGAACGTTCGTAAAGATCTTTCCAGAGTCGATTCCGAGAACTATTCTTCTGAGAATCATTAGGCTAAGTAACTCGATCCGAAGAGAACAGCGTGTCGAATAATCAGACTCAAAAACTTCTCAGGGTGTCAGTAATAATTCTGAGAACTGTTTGACTGCCCGAAATTCCAACAATGGTCATTCCAGGAATTTAGTTATCAAAGAATAGACTTGCATGTTCTTCGTACAGGGGTATCAAATTCACACAGGGTGCCGAATAATTCCAGGAACTGTTTGTCTGCCCTCCAAAATGACCTTGGGAAAGCTTCTGGAAGGTTCTGACGCAGGGGTTCGAAATTTTATATCGGGATGTTAATTCAAGGGTGTGTGACGTCAATGTAAGGGAGTGTGACGTCATATTAAGGGAGTGTGACGTCATATTAAGGGAGTGTGACGTCAATTCAAGGGTGTGTGACGTCAATTCAAGGGAGTGTGACGTCAATTCGAGGTGTATGACTCCATTTTGAGGGTGGGCGACGCCATTTTGAGGGTGGGTGACGCCATTTTGAGGGTGACGTCAGGGGTCCGACAGCGTGACTCAAACTCCCCCTCCAACACCCTCACACGGACACGGGAGGGTGCGTGTGTGTGCGTACGTGTACGTGTGCACTAACACGCGTTGGTCCAGAACCGGCCTAGGGTATGTACTAACCCTGAAACACAAATACGCCAATGAGAATTTTTTGCCAAAATGTTGGGTAATTAGACGTTATAGCTTATTACCGTCTAACTATACTACGTTGTCTCGCGTTGTATTTTGAAATAGCAAACCATTCTAGTGCGCGGGGGGGGGGGGGGGGGGGGGGGCGGCGGCGGCAACACCAACACAGGCGCGTATCGGGTATGTGAGGGGTGCTTTCCCCTCCCGACCGAGTCTCACGGACGCGTTACGCGCCTGTGTTGGTGTTGCCGCAGGGAGGGGACGTTCTGTTTGGACGGAAAAGCTCGGTATGTACTGTATACTGTATGTATACAGGGTGTCTTTCAATAAGTCATACACATATATATCTATATATATTAGGGTGATTTTTTTAAAACGACTATTTTTTTTTTTTTAGTGCTCCCGTGAAATTTGGTTGAAAATGTCGATAAATAATTTCCCTGAAAGTTATAGCTCTTAATATTAATGTTAAGTACTTTCCCAAAGCGTGCGAAGATTTTCCACTTAAAATACACGTGGATCGGATTGTTTTTTTTTTCAAATTTCTATAACTCAGCTGCATTTCAAGCTATTACATTGGTCTTGATCTTGATTTACTCAGAATAAAATACTCTACAAAAGTGCCCAGGGCGGCCAAAGTGTAACTTGTACCGGTAACCGAGAATTTTGGGTAAAAATCAACTTCAGCGACCCGTATCAACTCACCAGTACAAGTTACACTTTGGCCGCATTGGGAACTTTTGTGGAGTATTTTATTCTGAGTAAATCAAGATCAAGACCAATGCAATAGCTTGAAATGCGGCTGAGTTATAGAAATTTGAAAAAAAAAATCTCGATTTACGTGTATTTTAAATGTAAAATCTTCGCACGCTTTGGGAAAGTACTTTAAGTTAATATTAAGAGCTGTAATTTCCAGGGAATTTTCTTTTCGACATTTTCAACCAAATTTCACGTGAGGACTAAAAAAAAAAAAAAAAAAAATAGTCGAAAAAAAAATCCCCCTTATATATATATATATATGTCGGTGTGTAGTACAGGGACACACTACAGGGAGAGATGGAGCAGGCATGTTGCTTCGAACAGAGCCGTTAAAGTAACGATAGTCACTTTTTGGAAAAGGACTATCGTTGCTGAGTTCCGGATGTTTAGAAAAGATCTGAAAGGGATCGTTATCATTGATTTAAAAAAGAAAAGGAGTTCGCGGATTTGTTACGTCTCTCTCAATTTATTATAAAAGAAAATATAACTTGTTAATTGATTTAAAATATTATTTCACAAAATTATGTTTCGTTTATGAACAATAAAATGAAATCTGCAAAGAAACCTTCCGCAAGGAAACCTTCTCCTTCTTCTTCCACCTCTTCTCAGGAAGACCCTTCTTATATATGATTTAATACGCTAACCTGATCACTTCCGGGCCAGAATCAACCTCGGCTAGTATACAATCACATTATTCTCAAGGAATCGGATAGTATTTTAATTACTAACAGACGATTGGGAAATATAATTGTAATACAGATAGAATAAGGAACAAGTTGTATCGGGAGTTTAAGATAAAAAAAAGAAGCCCGTGCTAAAGTAATATAATCACATTGATTCTTATTGATTTAAGATTGTAATTATCACAACATGTTCCATAGAATCGGGTGTATCATAGAAACCAATAAAATTTGTATAGCTTTAAAACGAAAGAATCATATTCATGGATCCCTTGACAAAAGTGTGATACAACATCAAGAGTACTACTCGAAACATTGCCATTCAATTACATAGGTAATAGGCAGTATCATTCGATTGTATTAAATTTTTATCTTGATTATCACATACAACACAAGTATTTTAGAAGCATACACGGAGAGAAAAATCAGGCTATTGCTCCTTGCGCCCTCATCGCGCAAAAGCTTGAAATTTTAACGTGCGACAGCGTCTTGCGACGCAAGCTGCAATCGCTTGAGTCCCAGGGTCCTTCACTCCTTGGTAAGGTTTTCACGCTCGGCATATGAGCGCTTGTAGCAACAGATGACATGCTACAGTGGCGCCGTAATTTACCAAGTAACGATAGCCTGATTTTTCTCTCCGTGTATTCGTTAAGGTGCTTTCCTAGGCAATTCCACCAGTCCTGAAAACATCGTGAAAAAATGTGCTATTAAACGGAATATCTCTGCCTGGGCACCGAAATCAATGAAACAAAATACGTCGCGCAATTCTGTGGGCAATTACGAACACGCAAGGCCCAAAACATATCCGTTTTATGCTGAAATAGAAAAGATATGTATGAAAAACGGGTATTTTTGACACTTGGCGATATATATCGATCGGAATGATGGCGAGTTAGTGGTTCTCGAGAGTTTTTGAGGTATCGGTGACGGTTCAGAGGTGGCGTGGCGCACGAATCTACGAGTCGGATCACTGTTCGATAAACTGGACAAAATCGGCTGTCAGTGATAAATTCTAAAGTTGTAATAGAAAAATGTTGTTATTGTGGTCAGGATACACAGAAGACTAATTCTGTGTATCCTGACCACAATAACAACATTTTTCTATGACAACTTTAGAATACACGCGTATTTATCACTGACAGCCCATTTTGTCCAGTTTATCGAACAGTGATCCGACTCGTAGATTCGTGCGCCACGCCATCTCTGAACCGTCACCGATACCTCAAAAAGTCTCGAAAACAACTAACTCGCCATCATTTCGATCGATATATATCGCCAAGTGTAAAAAATACGCGTTTTTCATACATATCTTTTCTAATTCATACCATATGTGAATTTATCGGACCAGTCGAACCAAATTTTTTTTTTTTTTAAGTCTTCTAACTGAAGCTCACCTCTATATAGAGCGTGCAATCTCCAGATAGACCGAAAAAAACGGAAGTGCATCATAATTATTTTTTCAAGTAAAAATTCCTTCAGCCCGGGTTTGAACCGGGACCTCCGCATTTGTACTGCGACGCCTTGTCCAATTAGACCACTGAAGGACTGAAGGAATCTTTACTTGAATTTCATGTTATTGTCATTGACCTCTTAGTCCACAGGTCTGTGTTTATTTCATTGTGTAGTGACTCTATCGTTCGAAACCTATTAATTCATACCATATCTTTTCTATTTCAGCATAAAACGGATATGTTTTGGGCCGTGCGTGTTCGTAATTGCCCACAGAATTGCGCGACGTATTTTGTTTCATTGATTTCGGTGCTCAGGCAGAGATATTCCATTTAATAGCACATTTTTTCACGATGTTTTCAGGACTGGTGGAATTGCCTAGGAAAGCACCTTAAGATAGAAATTGAATCGTCTCTCAAAGTCGGTTACATAGACCTCATAAATTATTATAGGTTTTGGATAGGAATCGAATGTAATCTTGGCGTTTTGTATCGAACATTTTAAGCAGGGCACCCTAATGAGGAGTATCAGAAATTAATAAAACGAATTTTTTTTTTTTATACCTTGGGAAAAAAAGGAATAAAAAAATAAAACGGATTTAGATATAATATTGATCAACACTTGAAAATAATTAATTGTTCAATTTAATGCGAGTGTCCACGAGAAAATAATAATAAGCAACATAACCATTCAATCGTTCATTTCCGGCTTCAGAGATTTTGAGGTTATGTGAATCATAATATAATATGACATATTGACGATTGTAGTATAATATAGGCGTTTATGTTTATCAAGAGACTCGGTAGAATATCGTGCCATATATCACGTTAACAATTGTAATTCCAAGAAAGCTATGGTCTAAAATGTTACACAACAAGATTTCGAATGAATTTACTTGAAAATATATTTCTTCAATTTATGTGACACTAATTCCAAAATGTTGATCGTCACATCTAGTTCTAGGTGGATCTTTCGAGTTCGGTAAAACGACTCCTTAATATTCTGAAATCGTTTTCTAAATTTTCGGGATATAACCGTTCTCATGACATATTGATAACATTCATGCCTATTTACGAACGCTCTTTTCAGATAGCTATGTAGGTAATGAGATGATCAATTATAACATTCGCGTTAAGAAAACCTGTTGAGGGGCCATCCTGCAATAATTGTCAGTCGATAAATGTAGGGACTCATAAAAATTGACGTCATATCAGTAAGCGGCTGTTTGATTGTCCAGCTTGTAATAACTTCCGTACAGGATGAACAAATCATGAAGATCACCAATTACAATATAAAAGCTGTGCCCAGTGGCGTAGCTAGGTGGTCAAGGGCCCCGGTGCAGGAAAAAAAATGGGCCCCCCTCCCTCTATGTAGTCAGAGCCCATATGGCCATTTTCTCTGACGCAGTTTAGACTCATTATAGTACATTATGTCACTAGGCCGATTAAGTATTTTCCGACGAATTTGAGTTTATAATCCGAGCCGAAGGCGAGGATTATGATGAAATTCGTCAGAAAATACTTTTTGGGCCGTATGGCATACAGAGTTTTATGTGTCCAGGCCAAAAACCGCGTTTAAACCGAGCGAAGCGAGGTTAAAATCGCGGTTTTACGGCCTATGACACATAAATTTTTTTAAGGTGGTTCTCCACCTACAGTCCCACCAAACGTGGGTTCCAGAGCAGATTTTGAGTACTTCTCGATGGGGAAAAAATCTGAAAAAAATCAAGCATGTAGAAGATCTTCGGGAGATTGATTTTGCATAATAATAATTCAAAAAAGTTATTAACAAATTGATGGAAAAAAAAACTGTTCAAGAAATTAGCCGATAAACCAACTTTTTTTTTAGGTGAGAATTATTTTTTAATTTTTCTGAATATGTATGAATTTTTTCAGAATTTTGGTAAATCTTTGAAAATCGCGTTTTGTCAAGTATGAAAAAACGCAATTTACCAAAATTCTGAAAAAATTCATACATATTCAGAAAAATTAAAAAATAATTCTCACCTAAAAAAAAAGTTGGGTCATCGGTTAATTTCTTGAACAGTTTTTTTTTTTTCCATCAATTTGTTAATAACTTTTTTGAATTATTATTATGCAAAATCAATCTCCCGAAGATCTTTTACATGCTTGATTTTTTTCAGATTTTTTCCCCATCGAAAAGTACTCAAAATCTGCTCTGGAACCCACGTTTGGTGGGACTGTAGGTGGAGAACCACCTTAAGTATATGGCTCAAAATCACCAAGGTGGTAAATTCCAAGTTTGGAATTTATTAAAAAAATGTATTATTTTTTCGTTCTGCAAACCAGTTCTAATCATTGACCAACTTATCTTTAATTGATATCCAAACGGGGCAAGCTGGAAATTAAGAATTACGTGAATAAAAAGGATTTATGGAAAACAAGTCATGAGCTGCCGTCATTTCGGGAACGCTTGAAAAAGTAATAATTACTAATTCATAAATACGGAAAATGATTTGTTTACTATACTAGATACATAGCTGAGATATGTCCTCAATCTTTAAAAATGATAAACATGTCAATGACTGTGTGAATGTTAAGTTTTTTCAAAAATAAGTCGTGAGAAACATAAATTTACGTGTTTTCATAGTTATAGTTCCTTTAAAAGTAATATTCATATAATTTTGGACATTTAATTTAGTATAAAAGCAAAGAAATAAATTTATATTTGCAATTGATCATTGGAAGAAAAAAAAAAAAAAAACTACAATGTAACCTACACATTTTTATTCATAACTCTCGCGTGAATATTTTATATTGTTATTAGATTGAATGACTCGAAACCATGATTATTGAGCGATGTTTATCAAATATCGTAAAAAAAAAAAAAAAAACCCTCGAGAGTAGCTTCAGGGTTCACCAGCTTCGGAGCTGCCCGAGCTTAGGGGCCCCCAGAGCTTGGGGGCCCCGGTGCACTGCCCCATCTTGCCCTATGATAGCTACGCCACTG
Organism: Tenthredo mesomela; assembly: GCA_943736025.1. NCBI lineage: Eukaryota > Metazoa > Arthropoda > Insecta > Hymenoptera > Tenthredinidae > Tenthredo > Tenthredo mesomela. Next base: position 16,089,874 of record OX031020.1, on the reverse strand, counting down.
GCTGTGCCTATTGATAAACTCTTATTTCTCCTGAAAATTTTTAAAGTACCTAAATAGTGCAATATTCTACGATGGTCACAATATTCAAACGGGCCATTATACGTGCATGGTACGGAAGGAAAATTCTGCTTGGAAACGTGTAGATTACAGTTCCGGAACAGAAATGGCCAAGAAATGCTTGAGATGCGCATATATTCTTCTGACGGCAGATTAAGAAATTACTAGACAATTACAACGTTCTGCCGAAGTTAACAGTAGGTAACTATAAATCCTAGTGCTAGTAATTCCGCCGTTGCTGGTCGAAAGTTAGGATCACAGAAAAGGTTTGCACGCAGGGTTGAATGTTGGGGACATACGTCTAGATAAAATTCATTAAAAGCAAAAATAAATATCAAAATGGCACGGTACAAAAAGTAGTGAAATCCCCAAAAAGCACCTCACGTGCAAAAACCTTGCGCCAAGTACATTGATGTGGTCATTACCTCAAAAAAATAGACTTCAAAAAAAGGATTGAAATCAGCGACACCACCGCCAAGCACCATCACATCGAAAACATATAAGAAAAATAAAAAGATCTTAAAAACAATTTGGAGGTAGTGGTACGCCCGCACGGAAATATATATATGCGAAAAATATATGCCGAACATAGACGTGACATATTTTTTTTTTGCGCCTAAAATCTATTTTCATAAGTTTGACATAAATGTCGGATATATTCAACATAAATGTTGCGGCATGTATGTCGACATAGATGTCAACACGATTTGATACGTGTTGACATCTATGCGGGACTTGGCGGGCCTTTTGTAGACAAGTACGAGGAAACAGCAATTAAACTATAATGTCAATAATCCTGTAGTGATATAAAATATTGGCCCGCCAAGTATCACTACCTCTAAATTTCTTTTTTTTAATCTTTTTATTTTCATTTTTCTATGTTTTCGATGCGATGATGCTTGACGGTAGTGTCTGATTTCAATCCTTTTTCTGGAGGTAATGACCACATCAATGTACTTGGCGCAAGGTTTTTGCACGTGAGGTGCTTTTTGGGGTTATTTATACTCACGTGACTTTTCACCAGATTTTGAATAATTCTTATTACAGCACTGCTACTGCATCGTTAGCAATTGTCCTAATGCTGAACGCATGTTCTGTAGATCTGAAAAATCGATTAGAGAAAGTAATTTTAGATCAGCCTCATCGTTATAGGAACTTAGATATATAGGAATTTAATCTCCGCATGTAAAAACGTCTGGGAAACATGTATAAGAAGCCGCAACTCTTGATGAGAAACTAAGAATTTTCACCACAGGAAAAATGTTCGTTGCGATTTTTGCATAGAATATATATCACGAATTTCTATGGATAACAGCGATTATAATCTATACAATTTGTTACTGCTCAGTTTTATGTAACTACCCAGATAGCCAAATGTCCGTTTAATTCCGTCTTAATGCTGCAAATCAATTGCAATTGATGACAGCATATTTACCGTCGTTAACGTCCGCGTCAAGTGTTGTTCTTGCTGGCAACATAGTACGGCAATTGATTGCAGCGAAATGCTAGTAATATGCCGTCAACTCATTCGCATATTTCAAATAAATCTAGGCTGAACTTGTCGTAGTCATTTAATGCTGGCTGCATTGCAGCATTTTTAAGTAACCTAATTACCGGCAAACGAGTGCAATTGGTTGATAGTAACGTTTGTCTGTTTGGGTACATGATATTGCTGTATATTCGATTGCAGTCATCTAATGCTGGCTGATCGCAGCATTTTCACGTAACTAAATGACCGGCAAGCGTGTGCAATTGCCCGACTAGAAATTGTGGTAGGGATGCGATCAGGACCGAATCAGGTTGACCATACGTCCTCATCAGGTCCAGATCAGGCAGCCCGATCAGGACCCGATTACACATGTAACGGAGCTCGGTAATGAGGACCGTATGAGGTTTACCCTATCAGGTTTGCATCGGGTTTCAGTATCAGTGCCTCATCGAAATTCTAGTTCGGCACCCGGTAATATTAGTAGTAATTGCAAAATTATATCCACCATATCCCCGTATTTTATTAGGTTTTAATAATATACATCTCGCTCTCGGCTAACCTAATCACTATCTTAACTTCCAGCAATCTGTAATTTATATTAATTATTCGCTCGCAAGTCTGGATGCAACGCAGTTACATGTTAGTACGGTGAATGCCTCTACCTTATATACAAACGTTGACCCAGTCAGTGCTAGTGAGAAATGTTTTTCTGTTTGTCGCCACCTATCGGCGAAGTGAAACCCTATCGGCAAGTCAGTCCCGATCGGGATTTTATCAGGCATACCATACTTTGGCATGCCTCACAACTGCCTGATCGGGATTTGATCGGGCATACCGTACTTTGGCGTGCCTTGCAACTGCCTGATCAGGTCCTCATCAGGCATACCGTACTTTGGCATGCCTTACAACAGCCTGATCGGGTCCTTATATAACTCGGGCATGCCGAGCGAGAATTTCTAGTCGGGTGGTTGATGGTCACGTTTGGCTATCTGGGTATGCAAATAAGCAAGAGTAGTACCTACACGGAGAAAACGGAATGGAAAAAGAAGCAATAATATGTCTTATAAAATATAGTAAAACGTAAACGTCTAGACCAATCCTCTTTAAAAAAAAGCGTTGTAACGTTTTTTGTCAGGTTTTTTAGGCCGCATAGCTAGGCTTATATATATGCTATATATATATATATATATATATATATATCTATATATATATATATATATCTATATATATATATATATATATATATATATCTATATATATATATATATATATCTATATATATATATATATATATATATATATATATATATATATACCCATGTATATATATATGGGTATATATATAGATATATATATATACATATAGATATATATAGATATATATATTGTAACGAGCAATTTTCCTACCCGGAGGAAATTAGATAGAAAAATAAATCCCGCTCAAAGAAGTCCCAACGTATTCTCACTCAAAACACGGTACGATACAGAAACGAAACGAAAGCTAAAAGATAGTGTTGGGCGCCAGGCACACGAAGGTGCCAGATAGAGTTAGCAAAACAAAACGCAGTAAGCAACAACTAAATTCAGAAACGAAACGGTAACCGACTAGATAGACGGAGAGGGGAACGTGGGGGCGTAGAAATAACACACTTTACGCAGATATAGGTAGACGATAACGTAGCTATAATTTCAAAATTAAACGCAGCGATACAAAAATAAATAAGAAATAAATAACATAAGATTTTACAGAACGGCAGAATAATACAATAATAAATCAATTCAAAAGAAAGGTAGCGGCGGAATTTAATTCCGGCGTCGCAATGCAATAATATGGCGGTTATGCCGCAAAAGATAACTAAATAATACAAAAAAGAGAAGGAAAAGATACTGAAGTTAACGCAAGCTAATAAAGAAAGTGAAGCTAAAGATATTTAAAGGTAACTTAACGTACGCAGGCACGCAAGGAGGAAAAAAAAGGAACGCTAGATAACATTTAAACGCAAACTAACGCACGCAAAAAAAGAAAGTTATAGGTAACGTATGCGAGACGGCAAGGGATTCTTCCCGAGCAGCGCAAGTCCAGAAAAGATATAACGTAGACGTAATTATTCTAGTTAGCCTAGAAAGAATACTAGCGATCACGACAGCCCGTCAGTAGCGAATTCAAAATAGCCGTTAGGCAGCACAGAGGCAAAGGTTTGCGGACGGACGGTCGAGATCCACAGAGAAGAGCCTACCTTTACTCGGGTCGCAGCCCAGGCGGCGTCAAAAGGTAGCACACACTCAAAAAAATAAAAAGAAAAGCACAAAAGAAAACTATGAAAAACCCCAGAAAGAAAAACTAAATAAAACCCCAATAAGAACAAGAACAGATAAAGAAAAGAAACCCCCAAAAACAGAAAAGATAAAGATAACGTAACGGTAAGATAAGGTAAGGTAACTCGACGTGTCCACAAGGCTGGTCGGCAACGGAGTGGTCGTCGATCGGCGATCCAAAAAGTGGAGGGGGAAGCCTTTCCACACCCGACATGTTCTCCGCACCTAGAGCGCTGAACATGTTGAAAATCAGGCCGGGAGGTAACGGCTGGCGGCGATAGCAGGCTGGGAGGTGCAGCCCTCTCCCGGCCGGCAGGTGACGAAGCTGCAGAGACGGAAGCTGATGACTTAGGTGCGGTTACTAGTGCCGAGGTTTCCAGGACATCCCCCCGATGATCCTGCGACGATCGACGAATCCCACGATGTCCTAGGCGATTACCTGCTTCACAATAAAAAAAACTTACGGCAGACAAAAATTCATAAACTAAAAGTTGGACTTGCGCTTCGGTGAAGAATTTCGGTACGGCAGCAGCATGGTCGCTCACGTTTGCGAGTGGAGGCGCGGTCCAGTGGCAGATGATAAATACAAAATATTAAATATCAAATCTGCCACGTTACAACACCCCCCTCACAAACGGAACGTGCGGGGCTCAGAAGGAGTGCCGCAAAGCTTCCGCAGACCGTCGACTACACCATCCTATGCGCGATTTTTCTAAAATACTAACGGCGTGAACGCTAGGGGACGGGTTATCGGGCTATATTCTTCACGCGCTGCTGGGGCGGTACGGTAAGAAAACGAATCGCTACCGAGTGTCTCAGAAGAGAGACGGCACAAAGCTTCGCAAACAACAACTGTTCCATCTAAGACGCGACTCTAGTGGAACTGGTAAATACGGTGCGGAAATATTTCCGACCGACCATGCCCAACGCCTTTTCGACGGAAAGTTGCGGAATAAACGAACTCAGGTAGCATCAGACGGTACGAGACGGCAAGATATTCACACTAAAACGGAGTTTACGGTAACAGATCGGATTCGGCGGAAAAAAATGCAGGAAGGCATAAAAAAAAAAAAACCATCCGAATCACACGAATCTGCCGCTAAGCGAAGTAAGGAGTTAATCTCGACCTACTTCGCGGTGCGGGGAATCTATAGCGACGCGCGCTAACCGATTCTCGACGTAAGGTATCCACGAGAGAAGCAAGATGGACCAGCAACCGCTGCTTCTCGATCGCGCTTCCTGGCGGAGACTTCGAACAGTTTTCACAGTTCGAAATCGTCACACCGGGGCTTCCACAGCGAAAACAGAAGCGTTTCCGCGGGACGGCACACTCCGAATAGGTATGACCTGGCTCTCTACAATTCCAGCAGCTGACTAGCGCCCTCCTAGGCAACATCTTCACGGCATGAGCCGAACAGACGGCAGGACTCGAGCGAACTGGATATCGCATGTGAGGTGGAACCAAGGTCGAAAAAGCGAGCTCAGTGGAATCAGAAGACTCACACCTCCACCGGTAACTCTCTGCGGATCTTCCACCTAACGGAACCGGACCCACACCCAGATTCCGGAGGTAACTACGGTGTAGAGCCTCTCCCAGCACTTTCGGGCGATCGTCGTCTACGAAATTGCGTTTTAGGGACTCTTTGCTACGCTTTGACATCACAAAAGGTAAGGTATTCGGTACGGCAGGTTTAGCGGATCCCTGTTCCCTTCTTGGAGGGTTATCCTGAGCCTTTGGACGGATCACGACCCCCGGGACCACGTCTACGTGAGTAGTATCGGTAGTCTGTGCCTCGGCTGGTGTAGCTTGGCTTTCCGCGCAAAGCTTGCTGCATTCGAGATGCATCTGAGCCGTGTTGCGCGGTGCCAGTTCACCGGTAACGCACGAAGGCGATTCATCAGACTCCGGGTCCAGCGGTATCTCAGATGGAGTAGAGGATCTAATTTGACCGTCAGCTTCAGAAACTCGCATTTGAGTCGGGAAATCTAACGCTAAACGGGAAACGTACGGTAAAAACGAATTTCGGTACGGTAGCGGGTCATATGGCGTGCCAGCGCACCTGACGGTTTGCGGTACTGCCATGCTCGGAACAGGAGCATAAGAGCGGCGGATCGACGCGATCACGGTGATCGGTCTCGTGGTGGTAGGTGCCGTCGACGGCAGGCAAGACACTACCGGTTGCACCGCGATGCTAGGACTCCCGGACGACAGAGCTACCCTCGAAGATACTGAGATCTCGGGCTCTACGGCTTCAGTCGTCAGGAAGTCCCCGCAATCGGCGGCTACCGGGTGTTCTCGCTCGCAGATCGGCGGTTGGTCGTCAAAATTAGCACGCACGCTCAAATCTAAGGGAACATCCTGTTCTACTCGCGGTTGTGCGGGGGGAACGATCGACTGCTCATCTTCCGTACTCCAGGGGATGACATTGCCGCGGCAGTGCATATGATAATGCACCAGACGCATGCAACGTGTAGGCAAATCACCCTGGGTACTCAATTGCAAGGAAGAGAGTACGTCGTCGACTACCTCAGACGAAGAGTGGCTAAGCTGCGCAATCAGCTGATCTATACTCAAGCCTAGGAGCCAGGCGAGATCATATGGTCTCGTCGCTACATCCATGGCGAGTATAGACAGCTGTCAACTACACAACTCACACACTCTCGCACTCACACAGCGATACGGCACAGGTACGGCAATGAGTCGTTGCGAATTCGAAATTAGACTTTGAGCCTGAGCTTCGAACTCAGCGCGACCAGGTAAACAATAACAGTGATGCTCCGTGCGTCGAGGGCGATCACGTTATGCAGGGGTTCTCAACGTCGCTCTAGCTCAGCACCAATGCTACGTAGTGCAGTTATTCAAACTACAGCAATACGATCACGAAAAGAACGAGCTATGCAACGAAAAATCCTCCCAGTGTGTTATCTCAGGGCCCCACGTTGGGCGCCAATTTGTAACGAGCAATTTTCCTACCCGGAGGAAATTAGATAGAAAAATAAATCCCGCTCAAAGAAGTCCCAACGTATTCTCACTCAAAACACGGTACGATACAGAAACGAAACGAAAGCTAAAAGATAGTGTTGGGCGCCAGGCACACGAAGGTGCCAGATAGAGTTAGCAAAACAAAACGCAGTAAGCAACAACTAAATTCAGAAACGAAACGGTAACCGACTAGATAGACGGAGAGGGGAACGTGGGGGCGTAGAAATAACACACTTTACGCAGATATAGGTAGACGATAACGTAGCTATAATTTCAAAATTAAACGCAGCGATACAAAAATAAATAAGAAATAAATAACATAAGATTTTACAGAACGGCAGAATAATACAATAATAAATCAATTCAAAAGAAAGGTAGCGGCGGAATTTAATTCCGGCGTCGCAATGCAATAATATGGCGGTTATGCCGCAAAAGATAACTAAATAATACAAAAAAGAGAAGGAAAAGATACTGAAGTTAACGCAAGCTAATAAAGAAAGTGAAGCTAAAGATATTTAAAGGTAACTTAACGTACGCAGGCACGCAAGGAGGAAAAAAAAGGAACGCTAGATAACATTTAAACGCAAACTAACGCACGCAAAAAAAGAAAGTTATAGGTAACGTATGCGAGACGGCAAGGGATTCTTCCCGAGCAGCGCAAGTCCAGAAAAGATATAACGTAGACGTAATTATTCTAGTTAGCCTAGAAAGAATACTAGCGATCACGACAGCCCGTCAGTAGCGAATTCAAAATAGCCGTTAGGCAGCACAGAGGCAAAGGTTTGCGGACGGACGGTCGAGATCCACAGAGAAGAGCCTACCTTTACTCGGGTCGCAGCCCAGGCGGCGTCAAAAGGTAGCACACACTCAAAAAAATAAAAAGAAAAGCACAAAAGAAAACTATGAAAAACCCCAGAAAGAAAAACTAAATAAAACCCCAATAAGAACAAGAACAGATAAAGAAAAGAAACCCCCAAAAACAGAAAAGATAAAGATAACGTAACGGTAAGATAAGGTAAGGTAACTCGACGTGTCCACAAGGCTGGTCGGCAACGGAGTGGTCGTCGATCGGCGATCCAAAAAGTGGAGGGGGAAGCCTTTCCACACCCGACATGTTCTCCGCACCTAGAGCGCTGAACATGTTGAAAATCAGGCCGGGAGGTAACGGCTGGCGGCGATAGCAGGCTGGGAGGTGCAGCCCTCTCCCGGCCGGCAGGTGACGAAGCTGCAGAGACGGAAGCTGATGACTTAGGTGCGGTTACTAGTGCCGAGGTTTCCAGGACATCCCCCCGATGATCCTGCGACGATCGACGAATCCCACGATGTCCTAGGCGATTACCTGCTTCACAATAAAAAAAACTTACGGCAGACAAAAATTCATAAACTAAAAGTTGGACTTGCGCTTCGGTGAAGAATTTCGGTACGGCAGCAGCATGGTCGCTCACGTTTGCGAGTGGAGGCGCGGTCCAGTGGCAGATGATAAATACAAAATATTAAATATCAAATCTGCCACGTTACAATATATACATATAGATATATATATATATATATATATATATATATATATATATATATATATATATATATATATATATATATATATATATATGGTATATATATATATATATGGTATATATACATATATATATATAGATATATATATATATGTATATATATATATATATATATATATATATATACCATATATATGTATATATCTGGGAAATCTATGGGGAATCCCCAGGAATTCTGGAAAATCTATGGGAAATCCCCAGGAATTCTGGAAAATCTATGGGGAATACCCAGGTATTTCGGGAAATCTATGGGGAATCCCCAGCTATTACGAGAAATCTATGGGGAATCCCCAGGAATTCAGGGAAATCTATGGTAAATCCCCAGGAATTCTGGGAAATCTATGGGGAATCCCCAGGAATTCTGGAAAATCTATGGGGAATACCCAGGTATTTCGGGAAATCTATGGGGAATTCCCAGGTATTGCGAGAAATCTATGGGGAATCCCCCGGAATTCTGTGAATTTTATGGAGAATGCCTAAAAATTCTGGGAATTCTATGGGGAATGCCTAGAAATTCTGGGAGATCTATGGGAAATCCCCAGGAATTCTGGGAAACCTATGGGGAATCCCCAGGAATTCCGAGAAATCTATGGGCAATCCCCAGGAATTCACATGACTCGATCGAAGGGCCCAAGGCGGGGCTGGGGGGAGGGGGGAGGAAAGCCGAGCGGAGCCGAGGTGGTGGGGATATTACCCATAATTCCCTGCGAAAGAACAGAACTGATTTCCCGCCAATGCCAATTCCTCCGGAAATTAATATGAGTTAAATAATAGATGAAAAAAAATACGTACCATATGTGAATTTATCGGACCAGTCGAACCAAATTTTTAAGTCTTCTAACTGAAGCTGACCTCTATATAGAGCGTGCAATCTTCAGATAGACCGAAAAAAACGGAAGTGCATCATAATTATTTTTTCAAGTAAAAATTCCTTCAGCCCGGGTTTGAACCGGGACCTCCGCATTTGTACTGCGACGCCTTGTCCAATTAGACCACTGAAGGACTGGAGGAATCTTTACTTGAAATTCATGTTATTGTCATTGACCTTCTTAGTCCCAGGTCTGTGTTTATTTCATTGAGTAGTGACTCTATCGTTCGAAGCCTATTAATTCATCAATGAAATAAACACAGACCTGGGACTAAGAAGGTCAATGACAATAACATGAATTTCAAGTAAAGATTCCTCCAGTCCTTCAGTGGTCTAATTGGACAAGGCGTCGCAGTACAAATGCGGAGGTCCCGGTTCAAACCCGGGCTGAAGGAATTTTTACTTGAAAAAATAATTATGATGCACTTCCGTTTTTTTCGGTCTATCTGAAGATTGCACGCTCTATATAGAGGTCAGCTTCAGTTAGAAGACTTAAAAATTTGGTGCGACTGGTCCGATAAATTCACATATGGTATGAATTAATAGGCTTCGAACGATAGAGTCACTACTCAATGAAAAAAAATACGATAAGATTATGGATATAGGATTAGGCAACTATGAAAAACTTAATGTTCAACAAAAAATTATAATTTATACCATACTTCAAAATATTAACGATTCGACATTACATAAAACATTCTATATTGACGGACCGGGTGGATCAGGCAAAACATTTCTGTATATTACATTATGGCATTTATTTACTGGGCGAAAGGAAAAAATCAGTACTATGGCTTACACAGGTATAGCTGCTACATTACTACCAAATGGAAAAACAGTCCACAAAACATTAGGATTACCTGTTCCGTTATACGTTGATTCTACTTCAACAATTAAAGTGGGTTCAAAAGAAGCAAATATTTTGAAAGAAACAAAGGTTTTCATTTGGGATGAAGCACCAATGGCACCGCGCTACGCATTAGAAATAATGAACACAATTTTATAGGATATAATGAATAACACGTTACCATTTGGAGGAAAAATAGTCATATTGGGAGGGGATTTCAGACAATTACTTCCGGTAAATATTCGGGGTACTCGCAGTGAAACGGTAAACTTATCAATCAAATTCAGTCCATTGTGGCAACTATTTGAAATATTCGAATTGACTATCAATATGCGTGCACTACAAGAAGAGAAGAATTTTTCTGACTTCTTGCTGCAAGTTGGAACTGGAGAAGGGAATGATGAGGTTGATAATTTAAATTTACCCTCCAATTTTACATACAATGATGACATCGATATAGCGAAGGATATTTATGAAGATATACTCAGCAGAAAACAATACAAAGAAGTTTCAAAATATGCAGTATTAGCAGCAAAAAATTTAGATGTGAATAAAATCAATAGACAAGTCGTCGACTTATTAGACTTAATTACTGAACGTATTTATACGAGCGTCGATAGCGCAGAAAATTGTAACGACAATAATAGAATCAATCAAGATTTAGTACCGGAATATTTAAATTTGTTGTCTCCGAATAGTCTTCCACCGTACGATTACGACAATTTTCAATAATCATGTTAATCGGAAATTTGAGTATCAATGAAGGTTTAGTCAATGGCACGAGATTATTACTATTAGAAGCTGGAACAAATCTATTATTGTGTGAACTTCTAACTGGAGATAAAGCAGGAGATATAATATTCTTAAATAGAATTACTTTGATGTGTGAAAATGTATATCGATTTTCTTTCACTCGAAGACAATTCCCCATCAAATTAGCCTTTGCGATTACGATTAACAAATCACAGGGCCAAACCTTTGATAAAATTGGAATTACGTCACATACGGTAATGGCTGAGGCGCGCGCAGCGCGCCAAATACGCTAGTTTCATAAAAAATATTAGATTTTTTGAAACTTTTTACTACATTTTAGTACTTGTTAATATATTTTTGACGATTTTTACTATGCTGGGCAGTAATAAATATCATAACTGCGGAATTGGTTTCACTATATTTATAGGACTTATTGCTATCTTTTTTTCTCCGTGTACTCTTCAATTATTTGTAACAATTATAAAATTCTCCTAAAAAATACGTAATACAATACGTAAAAGTAGTGGACTTGTTCGTAAAGTCTCACTTTACGGCCGCGAAACACGACCGAAAAGGCGTACTTAAGTATTACGGATATTCGGGTGGGGCAACCCTTAATTGGGGACTAATTTAAAAATAAAAGACATGCCATATTTTATTCATCTCGAAACTTGTCTGGTAGTTCGTTTTTTATCAATTATAAATGAAAAAACACTTCTTACGCCTGGCAAAAGGGGCTAAGGTTTTCTTACAAGCAGTAAACTTGTAGGTTTGGAGGGGTGTATCATCAAATGTTATTCAGCTAAAAATTCATATTGACGGAAAGTCTAAGAGGTAAATAGTGGAAAAATGTTATTCTTACGCCCCGCAAGTGGGGCGATCCGTTTCTTACACTCGTCCGAAAGTCGAAATCGTAAGCGACCTGCGACGTTATTTCGCTGCAGCGCACGCTCGTTAAGTTCGCATCGTAATAAGTTCAATGATTTTATTATATTTCAAAATATTTTCATCTATGACTGTAATATGGGGCTTTCCACGCCTGCAACCTAACCTACTATCGAGATTGACATTTTCAATTTGGCCTTGATTCTTTTATCTTCTTGTACTCTGTGAAAAAAAGCTCCATAAATAATTTCGAATTTTTTTTATCAAGCCGTTCAAAAAATGAGATTTCTCCAAATTTTAGGTATTTTACTTTTGAATGCTCATAACTTTTCGAAAAATGCATCGATTCGAATGTTTTTTTTTTTCGAATTGTGTATTTTTCAATGAATTTTCCAAAAATTTGATGCAAAAAAAAAAAGTCATTCACTAGATGTTTTCAATTCTCAGATCAAAATCTAGATTTGAAAGCTGTTTATACCCTTACGGAAAAAACCCTTCAAGTTTGAGGGTGAATCTTCAATTTCCAAGGTTTCACCCTCAATTCTGGGGGTGAAACCCTGAATTTTCAGGGTTCAACCTCCAATATTCAGGGTAATACCTTTAATTCCTATGGATGAACCATCAATTGAAGGGTCAACCGTGAAAAGTTGGTGGGTCAACCCTGAAAATTGAGGGAAAACCCCCAAGAATTGTGGAATATCCCGCAAACATTGGGGGACAACCTCCAACAATTGAAGGATAACCCTGAATAGTTAGGGGTCAATACTGAAAATTGACGGAAAACCCCCAAGAATTGTGGAATATTCCTCAAACATTGAGCGACAACCTCCAACAATTGAGGGATAACCCTAAAACGTTCTGGGACAACTCTGAAAATTGAGGTATAATCCTGAATAGTTAGGGGGTCAACCCTGATGAGTGGCGGGTCACTTAAAAAGTCACTTCAAAAAGTCACCTAAAAAACCCTGAAGTTGAAGGGACCCCCATTTGACGGTTGTTCCTCAAGTTGAAGGTACCCCTCAATTCAGGGTTAACCCACAAGTTGGGGGTACGAAATCACCCTGAAAGTTGAGGGCTCAGTTGAGGGTGATATTTTGAGGGTTTTTTTCCGTAAGGGTATCTTTCAATATTTTTTAAAAAATTCAGAGAAGAACTACTCTCCATTTCACAAATTCTAAGCCTGGTCCCATCGTGATAAAACGATTCTTGCTATTTTTCAGAATTAAAAAAAATAAAAATTGATGGATACAAACAGTTTTCAAAATCAGATTTCGATCTAGGAATTGAACACATCTAGTGAATGATTTTTTAATTTCTCGCATCAAATTCTCGCGAAATTCATTGAAAAATATACAATTTGAAAAAAAAAAACCGTTCAAATTGATGCATATTTGGAAAAGTTTTCAGCATTCAAAAGTAAAACACCTAAAATTTTGAGAAATCTCATCTTTTGAACATCTTGATGGAAAAATTCGAAATTATTCATAGAGCTCTCTTTCACAGAGCACAAGAAGATCATCAAGGCCAAATTAAAAATGTCAATTTCGATGGAAGGTTAGGTTGGCGTGGAAAGCCCCATAGTATACAGTCATAGGTGACAATATTTTGGAATGTAATAAAATCATTGAACTCATTACAATGCGAACTCGATGAGCGTGCGCTGCAGCGAAAGGCGTCGCAGGTCGTTTACGATTTCGACTTTCGGACGAGTGTAAGAAACGGATTGCCCCTCTTGCAGGGCGTAAGAATAACATTTCTCCATTATTTACCTCTTAAACTTTTCGTAAATATAAATTTTCAGCTGAATAAGATTTGACAATACCCCCTCTAAACTGACATTGTTTATTGCTTGTAAGAAAATCTTAGCCCCTTCTGCCAGGCGTGAGAAGTGTTTTTTTTATTTATAATTGATAAAAAACTAACTACCAGGCAAGTTTCGAGATGAATTAGTAGATTTTGTTATAATCAAATCATTGCTATTTAACGATAAATTCAAATACTAAAATTTTAGACAAGATCGGGATGTCTCGCCTTCTACCGAAGACAAAACATCGCGATACCAATAATTCTCCATTTCATTATTCTTATTAATCTTCAGTTTCTGCGAACTACAGTGGAGAGTAGTTCAAGATTATACACCTTGCCTTTTGCGCTCATGCCTTTGAGACACTTTAACGGCGTCCTATACGCCTATGCTAAAATACCTTGCGTCAGCATCTCGCTGACGATGGGTAGCAACGTAAGTTGCCACATTCGGACTTTACTCTTATTCTAAACGCAAACAGTTTGTATCAATAATAAAGCTCATTCAAATTTGTCTTCAAAACCAATTAATTTGTTATAAACCCGTCCCCACACAACAGTGGTGTCAGAAGCGAGATATTGGATTGAAGACAATAATTAGAAAACAGAGGCCGTTGTAATAAATCAACGTTAACAAAAATCACTGTGCGTGGATTAACACATAATTCACCGTTGTACGAAATCAACGTTAACAAAACCCTATTCGTTAATCGTTGTTATACATCAACGCTAACAAAAATCACTGTGCGTGGATTAACACATAATACACCGTTGTACGAAATCAACGTTAACAAAACCCTATTCGTTGTTATACATCAACGTTAACAAAATCACTGTCCGTGGATTGACATATAATTTACCGTTACACGAAATCAACGTTAACAAAACCCTGTGAAGTGACCAACAAACCAAAGTATACCGAAGTTACATTACGTGCCCTATATGAAGAGGCGCTCAAGAAACCTCAAGATCCGTCAAGACATAAACGCAAGAGGATTCCAGTAAACCAACACCAAAGCAACCAACTACGGATCCGACGGTACAGCGAACTCGAGCTTTCAACACTGATAACGTTATGTATTAGCTCACCCTACTGTTACTGTAAGTCTTACGAACTAGCAATAGTATTATTCGAAATTTGTAATTGAAATCCTAGAAAATGCCAGTATCAGCTGAAAAATTAGCCAAACTCCTTCCCGTATTTACCGGAAAAGATATTAGCGTCAGAGACTTTATTGACAAATGCGATCGCGCGATCAAACAATGCATTACTACAGAATCAGAAGAACTTTACGAATATATACGTATCAAAATCACTGGTAAGGCATATGAAAGGATTCAAAATAGGGAAATTAAAGACTACGATACTCTGAAAAAGGAGTTACTACTGTTTTATGGAGCCAAGGGAACAAATAGACAATGGGAATTGGAACTAAGTATCTGTAGGCAACGCCCCGGGGAATCTGTCGATTCCTTCTATCAAAGAATAGAAAATCTGTGCATAAGAGTAGTAGAATCTGGTCCGGTAAGAACTAAGGAAGAGACTGTATTTTACGAGAAAAACATTACGACAAAAGCACGAGACTGTTTCATTTACGGACTTAACGAAAAACTACGTGACATCCTAAGATTAAAAAACCCTAAAGACTTACTTCAAGCTTACAATTGGGCCACAGAAGAAGAAAAATTGAGGGCAACCGAAAATCAAATAACTTATCTTGCAAGAACCGCTGCTACTAGTAGAACTGATCTCGTTTGCCAAAATTGCAATAAGATCGGGCACACAGCAAAAACCTGTTTCAAGAAACAGAGATCCGAACCAATAAATACCATTGAAGCAGGTTATAGTTCAGAATCCGATCAGTACGCAGACTTAGACCACCAATCAGAAAACAGCTGCTCACAAAACTGTTCCGAAATCATAAATGGCTATGACTCTATAACAGAAGAGATTACATGCGACGAATGCCAACGAATCTATCCTATCGATAGTTCCAGAATTAAGTGCTTCTTTTGTAAAAAGCCCGGCCATATAGAAAACAAGTGTTTCAAAAAGAAAGCTATGTTAGCCGCGAAAACTAATCAAAACCATGTAGGAACCTCGAATTTTGGGGAACGGACTGCGTCGACGAGCGGAACGAAGTCCGTAATAGAAAACCGCTCAACACAAACGGCGGAAAAATAGAAATACCAGAACATAAGATAAATTTAATCGGGTCACCAAATAACGTAATTTTGTCAATACCCGAGTTGAATCAACCTAAAACCTTGTTGATGTTAGACACTGGAGCCTACCCATGTTTGATCAAGAAGAAATTTATTATAAATTCATCACAGATAAACCCACAAGAGCGGATTAAATTAAAGGGTCTAGCTAGTGACTCACAAGCATATACATTAGGAACCATTGAACTTACACTCGATGGAGGAGACGAAGTTAGGCCGATCAAATTTCACATAGTAGACGATTCCTTAGACATAACACAAGATGGTTTAATAGGCAACCACCTCTTAACCCAATTCAATAATGTGCTGATCAGTTATAGATGCAGAGGCATGGATAAGCCCGAGTTGCTATTAGGTAGTCTCAAATACAAATTGCAAAATCAAAAACAATTCACGATTCCCGCCAGGACAGAAATTTTAGCAGACATCCCAACCATCGCCGAAGATTCCTTAAAAGAAGGCTCAATATATAGGGTCGAGTTACAACCGGGAGTCGTAATAAGCGAAAGCTACGTGACAATTAGACCCGATAACACGGCTATCACAAGCATCATCAATCTAACAGACACGGACCATACTATCCATATCGAACCACAAAGAGTTTACAGAATTCTAGATTCTGAAACTGACGAGATACATTCAGTTAATTGTATAAACGAAAATACTTCAGCTGACAGAATCAAAAAATTAAAAGACGCATTAAGATTAGACCATTTAAATTTAGAAGAAAAGGAAAGTATAGTAGAAGCTTGTACCAAGTTTAACGAACTCTTCTATTTAGATGGGGACACATTGCCAGGTACGCAAGCCTGTACCCACAAAATTAAAACTACCGATGACACACTGGTTCATGTTAGACAATACCGGTACCCTGAAATCCACAAAACAGAAATAGATAAACAAATAGAAGATCTCCTAAATAAAGGAACAATTCGAAATTCAAATTCACCATGGAACTCACCCATCTGGGTGGTACCAAAGAAACTAGACTCATCAGGGATTAAGAAGTGGAGAATAGTCGTAGACTACCGAAAATTGAATGATAAAACAATAGGGGATGCTTACCCGCTACCGAATATAGTAGATATCCTAGACCAGTTAGGAAGCTCTAAATACTTCACCGTACTCGACATGGCCAGCGGGTTTCACCAGATTCCAATGAATCCCGACGATATGCATAAAACCGCGTTTTCCACCCATAAAGGACATTTCGAATTCGCTTTCATGCCATTTGGGCTTAAAAACGCCCCAGCTACATTCCAGAGATTAGCGAATACCGTTCTATCGGGGTTACAAGGATTGAAATGTTTAGTGTACTTAGACGACCTGATAATTTACGCCGACTCACTTCAAACCCATACAGAAAAACTTTGGGGGTTATTACTGAAATTGAAAGAATATAACTTACGATTACAACCAAATAAATGTGAGTTCTTGAGAAAAGAGGTTGCTTACTTAGGACACATAATACCAAAAGACGGAGTTAAACCTGACCCAGACAAAGCCAGAGCAGTCAAGGAATTTCCTACACCCAACACACCTACGAAAATAAAATCATTTCTCGGGCTTGTAGGTTACTATAGACGTTTCATAAATAATTTCTCGATGATAGCTAAGCCATTGACAGAACTTTTACGGAAAAACGTACCATTCGAATGGACGTCATTACAACAAAATTCTTTCGAAGAACTAAAGAATGCCCTAATATCCGACTCAGTCTTGATATACCCTGACTATACACAGACATTTAATCTAACGACAGATGCCAGTAACACTGCTCTAGGGGCCGTATTATCTCAAGGTGTCCCAGGTGACGATAGGCCTGTTGCATATGCCTCGCGAACTCTAAACAAAGCAGAAAGTAACTACTCCACAATCGAACGCGAGCTGCTGGCAATAGTATGGGCGACCCAACATTTCAGACCATACCTGTTCGGGAGGAAATTCAAGATATTTACCGATCATAGGCCCCTGACTTGGCTGTTTAACATCAAAGATCCAAATAGTAAATTAGTCAGATGGCAATTAAAAATCTCGGAATTCGACTACGAGATTTGTTTCAAACCCGGAATAAAAAATCAGAACGCAGATGCGCTTAGTAGAAATCCTATCGATCCACCAACTAATCATGTGTTCAAAATATGTCCTATCAGAGTGACGAGCTCTCTCCCATCGTACCCTGAATACCTTAAACTCATAAAAACAACGATAGTGCAAAACTCAAGCATCGTAGAAATCCACGATGACCTTTTCAATCGAATCGATAACTACGCACACACTGTTTCCACCGATCTGGAAATGAGTCAGGGAATAGCATTAGAATTCAAAACTAGATACGGCAATGTTGAGAACTTGAAGGAATCAGCTGAACTATACACGACTGGTAAACTCACCTTACGAGACCGTAACGTTTATTACATAATGACAAAGAAAAACTTCTGGGATAAGCCTACATATGAGGATTTATACATAAGTTTGATAAAATTCAAAGAAAAATTAGAAATAGACTCGATCAAAACAGTTTCCATACCCAGGATCGGTTGCGGGATCGATAATTTAAAATGGCATAAGGTTCGGACGATGTTACGATTCATATTTAAAGGATCGGGAATTAAAATAACTGTTTGTACGAACATAAAAACCGATCTCAATCAAGACCACATTCAAGACGTTATCAAAGAATTTCACGACAGCCCTTCAGGTGGACACCAAGGGGTGAGTCGCACTATGACGCGACTTAAAGAAAGATACCACTGGGATTCAATGAAAAACGATGTAAAAACATATATTCGTAATTGCACGACTTGCCAAAAGAATAAAACCGATCGACTAAAGACCAAAATGCCAATGAAGATTACGACCAGCAGTAGCAAACCATTTGAAAAGGTTTTCTTAGACATAGTTGGGCCCTTACCGACTACAAAGTCAGGTCATAGTTACATACTGACACTACAAGACGACCTAACAAAATATTCCCAAGCCTACCCACTCCGAGCTGCCACCGCTGAACATACCGCAGAAGCTTTCATACGAAATTTCATATCTAACTACGGAGTACCACTATCAATCCTCACAGACCAAGGCACAAATTTTATGAGTGACCTGTTCACCCAAGTCACAAAAATACTAAAAATAAAAAAGTTAAATAGTACTGCATACCACCCGCAAACCAACGGGGCGCTCGAACGCAGCCACGGCACGTTAAAAGATTACCTTAGGTGTATGTCTACTACAAACGACTGGAACGAAACACTCCCAATTTATATCCTCGCGTACAACACAACACCTCATACTACCACTAAAATATCACCTTACGAACTTATATTCGGACAGGTAGCCAGAGTACCTTGTAGTGTGCCTCACGATCCTAAGGACGAAACATATAAAGAATATGCTCAAAGACTCTCAGAAAAATTGATGAACAGCCAAGCCCTCGCGAAACAGAACATAGATAAATCCAAAGAAAAATCCAAGGCCTATTATGACCAAATTACTCGACCACAAAATTTCGAAATTGGGGACTTAGTACTGATGAGTAACGAAACTGCCGGACCATTAGACCCAAAATTTCTGGGGCCATACTCCATTACTGATCAAATTAATGAAGTGAACTATGAGGTAAAAATCAAAGGGAAGAACAAAATAGTGCATGCAAACAGATTGAAACCATACCACAAGTCAACTGATCCAATAGAACCGATTCAAATAGAATATGGATAGGGATCATAGAGAATAAACATACGTTACACACTCGAAGAAATTTACATGGAACTCAACAAAATATTGCTGTTCAACCATGGGAATTTCTTTCAGTGCACTCTATTCGTTCTTATTAGGAACAATTATGTGGCTATATAACAGCTGAGGAAAGCTTTGTAATCCTCACCTGGAATATTGATTTTTAATATTAAGAATAACTATGTGTAATCAAGTAAACGGCTGAGAAAAGCTTTTATAAATTCTCATCCGCACAGAATAATATTGTAAGCGTTCTTATTAAGAACAATTAATATTTAGAATAACTATATGTAATCAAATAAACGGCTGAAAAAAGCTTTTATAAATTCTCATCCGCACAAAATAATATTGTAAGCGTTCTTATTAAGAATAGTTATATGGCTATATAATAGCTGAGGAAAGGTTTGTAATCCTCACCTAGAATATTGATTTTTACCGATGAATATTTTGCTTCGCTTCACATTCATTCTTAAGGGGGAAGGTGTTATAATCAAATCATTGCTATTTAACGATAAATTCAAATACTAAAATTTTAGACAAGATCGGGATGTCTCGCCTTCTACCGAAGACAAAACATCGCGATACCAATAATTCTCCATTTCATTATTCTTATTAATCTTCAGTTTCTGCGAACTACAGTGGAGAGTAGTTCAAGATTATACACCTTGCCTTTTGCGCTCATGCCTTTGAGACACTTTAACGGCGTCCTATACGCCTATGCTAAAATACCTTGCGTCAGCATCTCGCTGACGATGGGTAGCAACGTAAGTTGCCACATTCGGACTTTACTCTTATTCTAAACGCCAAACAGCTTGTATCAATAATAAAGCTCATTCAAATTTGTCTTCAAAACCAATTAATTTGTTATAAACCCGTTCCCACACAACAATTTCGATACGAGCGCGAAATGTGAGGCGTTTATAGGTGTGTCCGATGTTTTCAGCACGAACCGTAGTCGAGGCGGTAGCCGAGACGAACGTGAGTGCTGAAGACATCGGACAACCCTAAACGCCTCACTTCGCGGGAGTATCGAACGCTATTTTTTATAACAAATGCATGAAAAAGTTGCTTGTGGGGCTCTGTTGTCAATGTAAACAACCATACCAAAAACATCGAATCGATTCAGCAGTATGCACGGAGTAGCGCGTCGACAGGGATGAATGATTATAAAATGCTCTTGTTCGCACGCCGTGCGTAACAAGAATCATGTTGTGTACGCTCGATGTGCGCAAAACGCAGTGCGCACCTTTGGCATGCAATATTGTTTCATGTTGGCATCGCCTACTCAAACGTCAGAAAAGTGCCACAATATAACCGCTCCAGAGCCCCAAACAAGCAACTTTTTCATGCATGCGATTTAAAAAAAATATGACAAACACATTGCCTGAACCTGCATGTTTATTATAACATTGTGCAACAAAGCCCCACTGGACGACCTCGGCACTATCATTTGCATTTCTTACTCGGTCCAAATAACTGATTCTATGAATATCACAGTGAATAAGATTTGACATGAAAATGTTCACGGGCTCCCGCTCTACAAGGGACGAAAGTGAAATAATTGAGGACTGCACATGCGTCAACCTTACTTTGCATCCCTGGTATGCATTCGGCCACTTTTGTCCCGCTAAACTGACATGCAACGCCCCACTTTTCATGCACGTGTTATAAAAATAATATTTAATGTTGATCTGACATATTGGTAACGCGAATATTCAATAGATCGGTAAATATGTATGTGTCAACACAACTTTATCATAAAATTGAGAAAGTTAAATAAAAAAAGTATTAAGATGCCACAGTAGTTATATATATTTTGTGACGTCAGAAGCGATGAATTTTCGTCGACCAATTGAGCCTAAACGGGAGAACGAATTTCACGGAAATGATTTTTTTCTAGAAGCTGAAATTAAACTGTACTGCGCTTGCTTAGTGATTTTTTAATGTAAATTAGTTAATAATTTGTATTACGAATAGACGAAAATTGTATTACATTTATACACATCCAACATGGCGGCATCAGAATCCCTGCAATTACCGACTTGTCGTATTTTGATCGCATCCAGGAGATGAAAACATTTATCACTTAATCCAGGGAGCAAGCGCACTGTAGAAATACACACACTTTTCAGGAAAACTTATTGCACCCGTCTGCTTTCCGTAAATAAGGCTGCATTTGTCGACAAAATTTTCAGGTGACACGAGGCAGAACATGACGCAGAAGAAGTCTGTAATTTAGTTTACTAGTCGCGAATTTCTGACGTCCGTATACTTAGAGTAGAGTTGAGGTGGCCGGGAGTCCAAAGTCGGCAATTGCTTCGAAGAAAAAGCCAATCAAGGAATAGATAATCGCTGAAACAACTGAATCATTGGACATTGGGCTGCCTCAATGTAACTTCAAGTGTACGGATGATAGAAATTCACCCTGTGTGTTTTGACAATCAACAATTGAAGACAAGGAAATCCTGACTCTGTGATGACGCTCAACGAGACTTTTTGTTTGATATCGGTTTGAAACCCGGCTAAACTATCCAGGTGGCGCTGTGCCGAATGCTAAATTTTGGATTAAGTTCTGTGGCACCTTAAGTTTGATAGAAAAGATATTGATAAAAAAACATACAAATTCCTCGGAACAAGGAAAACATAAACATATGAAAAAGTCCGCTTCGACGTCGCGCCAAAATAAAGTTTTCATCGTTTAAAAATAATTTCGAAAATAATTTTTTTTTCCTCACACGTGTACGGAAAATAAAAATAATATAGGGAAGGAACAAAATTGATAGTGATAGAGTACTACATATATAGTAAAAATTTATATAGGAAAAGTAGTGGGAGGGCGCATCAGTGGCGTATTTTAAGATTTGGCGCCCTGGGCCTGTAAGGTTTGCCGCCCCATAAATTAATGAGAAAAAAAAAATCTTTCACTAATGAAAATAGGCCATACAAAAAAATTAATCCCTTTATTAAAAATTGACATATTATATGTACCTAAAAGCCTCCGTCTGAATTTGAAAATAGCGACGCACAGTGGGCGAAAAGGCTGAAAATGTGCGCATAAGTGGAATTTTTTGTTTACTCCAATCTTTCGGCAATTTAGCACACTTGATTAAGATACTTTGTTAAGAAAGAAACCAGTATTGTAGCATTGAAGTCTGCAATTTAGGTACTTTAACAAAACCATTAAACTCGAGGTTTCTATAACGTAAGAATTATCGCGAGTGTTCTGTAATTTTCAAGCTTACTCTTTACAGCATAGAAGCATGTACAATATGACTGATGTTTTGCTTTTTGCACATCTATTTACAGTATTGAAAAACCTTTATTTTCGTAAAAAAAACCAATCCAATTATGTTTTGCCTATCAAAAGATATAACCTGTCGAATAATAGTATATTGTGTATCAAGGAGGCAAAATAGGTCTTTTAATGCCGAGCGTATTATTTGCAATACGAGTCGTAGACGAGCTTTATACAACAAAAGCATATTTTACAAGTTCATGCTCGATCCGGTAGGTGCGTTCGGTATATGCGCTTGATTCGCTTTTTAGTCTTCTAGCATATCTGAGCTCTTCTATCTTTTTTTTCAACATGCGTTAACAAAAGATAGAAGAGCTCCGAATGCTCGGAGATGTATACCGAACGCAACTAAAGCCGACGGACTCCATACACGCATAGCAACGTATAATAACGCGTTGTTACACATAGCAACGCGTACGGCAGAGACCACTTTCGATCACTTCTGACTCCGGGGACTCGAAAAAAAGCTAAAGGCTCGTCTGCAATGGAGCACGTAGTCGTATACTTAGTCGTAAACTTTACCGTAACCGTTAACGACGGCGCTGCATGTTACAAACCGTCTACAATGAGTCGGCTACCGTATCGTCAAAAGTTAAAGGCGGGAATATTTGAATGTTGCCCTAAGTGGCAACACTGCATAGCCACTATCTATGAAATATTTGAACTACTTATATCTATTATCTACTGTTTTATCATCATTTTTCAGTGATTTGTGTAATCTTCTCCAAGATTGT
Organism: Tenthredo mesomela; assembly: GCA_943736025.1. Lineage (NCBI taxonomy): Eukaryota > Metazoa > Arthropoda > Insecta > Hymenoptera > Tenthredinidae > Tenthredo > Tenthredo mesomela. Next base: position 16,066,306 of record OX031020.1, on the reverse strand, counting down.
TTATTTAATTAATTTATTTCATAATTGTCATTATAAAATGAATTGCGCTCAAAGTGGGCCTTTATTGGCTGTAGCCACCGTCAGCTTATTAGCTTCACTGGCTCTGATATTGAAAAATAAAAATAAAAAGAAGAATACACGACGCTGGTGGGTTCGGCCAATGCTGCAACAGCGTAAAGATAAAGGACATTACCATAATTTATTTCAATTTATAAAAATGAACGATCCTCAAGAGTTTTTCAAATATACGAGAATGACAGTACGGCAGTTCGATAAGTTAGTACGATTATTGGAAGGGTGTCTAACGAAAACGAGCATTCGGGAACCTTTATCACCAGAGCATCGGTTGTGCATCACCCTTTAGTAAGTATCTTGATTAATCAGTTAATAAACTTGAATGTGTAGTTATTTATCATTGAACACATCTTACTCTCATGTTTGTAGTTATCTCGCCCACGGCGGCAGTATGCAAGCAACTGCTTGGAGTTTCTACATTGCAAAATCAACTGCAAGCGCAGTTATTCGAGACACCTGCAAAGTTATATGGGAAGTTTTGTCACCCATTTACCTCTCAGCGCCCACTACCGAAGACTGGAAAAGGATCGCACAAGAATTTTTTGTAGACTGGGACATGTCAAATTGCTTTGGTGCACTTGACGGAAACCACATAGTCATCCAGGCCCCTAAAAATACTGGTAGCACGTACTACAACTACAAGAAGACTTTCAGCGTTGTTTTGATGGCAATGTGTGACGCAAAATATAATTTCACGCTTGTCGATGTTGGGGCTTTCGGGTCACAAAGTGACGGAAGCGTTTTCAAAGAATCTGCGTTCGGAAAGGCCCTTGACAATAATACTTTGGGTATACCTGATGCATGTCACTTACCTGCGACGAATAAGAGCTTTCCCTATTACATAGTTGGCGACGAGGCTTTTCCTTTGAAAAGTTTCATAATGAGGCCATACCCTGGATCAAAACTTAGCAGGAGGCAGCTGATATTTAATTACCGTTTATCGCGAGCACGACGAGTTATTGAAAATGCCTTTGGCATCTTGGCAAGTCGATGGCGTATATTTCGCTCAAGTATCATTGCAAGTGTGTCCACGGCAGAAGCAATAATTTGTGCAGCACTTTGTCTGCACAATTTCATCAGAAAAGAAGAATCGTTAGGAAGATTGGAAGATGCTTTGTATTGTCCACGAGAGTATGTTGATCAATGGGACGCACACGGAGTTTTGATACCTGGAGAATGGAGGTATCAGTTACAGGAGACCACATCACGGCGGATGGGGAGATTGGGATCAAATAATGCGACGCGAAATAATCCCGACTAGAAATTCTCGCTCGGCATGCCCGAGTTATATAAGGACCCGATCAGGCTGTTGTAAGGCATGCCAAAGTACGGTATGCCTGATGAGGACCTGATCAGGCAGTTGCAAGGCACGCCAAAGTACGGTATACCCGATCAAATCCCGATCAGGCAGTTGTGAGGCATGCCAAAGTATGGTATGCCTGATAAAATCCCGATCGGGACTGACTTGCCGATAGGGTTTCACTTCGCCGATAGGTGGCGACAAACAGAAAAACATTTCTCACTAGCACTGACTGGGTCAACGTTTGTATATTGTAACTTTACGGATAGTGAGCGTCACTGAAGGTGACGCGAACCGGTTGGTTATTGTGTTTTCTTTACTCGATTTTTATTTTTGTTTGAGACTTCTACTATTAATTATTAGCCGTGCCTATTACGGACTTGAACTACCGTGTAGCTGAAGCCGCCTCCCCACAGACCTGAGTACGATAACGCACTAAGGCTGCATCTACCCTCTTAACTGTTAAATGTTAATTTAATGAAGTTAATTTATTCCCAAATAATAGCTGTGCCAGACCTGGGTAGATCGGAGATCCACCAAGGCTGTATCTAGCTTTCTGTTAGATTTAAACTATAACCTGGAAATGGCGGAGGAAGGGGTTTGACATCTGATTAAATTGCTTTTCTGTAACGTTCAAAAATCTATTTATTTAATTAACTAAAACTACGGTTGCAACCCTAACCTATTTTTACACGTTGCCTATGTCTTACTTACTTTAATACAATCTTTTATTATGTCTTTGCTATTCTTTTCCTAGTTAAATTATCATTTACTTTATCTCTGATTGTTCTATAAATTGTTTAATAATATTCTTTGACGTATTTTCTGTTAGCTGATGCTCTGAACTTTCGATAATTGATTTTCTGAGTGAAATTGAATTTATAAATTATATTGATATGAATAGATGATTCTAACGGTTCATCAGAGCTCTATGCTCGTGATGACCAGCAAGTAACTGTGAGTCTATCTGGTGTCTACCCTAGAATAGCTGGTGAGCTGAGCGGCGCCTCGACTTTTATATTAGTCGTGACGTCACTCAGCTCGTCGCTGCTGTCGATCGTTCTAGACTGTTCTCGATGTTCGCAACGGCTGATGTTTGAATGCTAACGGTCAGGCATGGGTTGCCTGATTCGTTACAATATAAGGTAGAGGCATTCACCGTACTAACATGTAACTGCGATGCATCCAGACTTGCGAGCGAATAATTAATATAAATTACAGATTGCTGGAAGTTAAGATAGTGATTAGGTTAGCCGAGAGCGAGATGTATATTATTAAAACCTAATAAAATACGGGGATATGGTGGATATAATTTTGCAATTACTACTAATATTACCGGGTGCCGAACTAGAATTTCGATGAGGCACTGATACTGAAACCCGATGCAAACCTGATAGGGTAAACCTCATACGGTCCTCATTACCGAGCTCCGTTACATGTGTAATCGGGTCCTGATCGGGCTGCCTGATCTGGACCTGATGAGGACGTATGGTCAACCTGATTCGGTCCTGATCGCATCCCTACCACAATTTCTAGTCGGGATATAGACTTGCGAAATACACTGGCAGAGTATCTGGAATCCCCTGAAGGTGCCGTTCCCTGGCAAGATGCATATGGGGAATTCCACGTCAACTTGACCAATGAATTTCCCTCACCATTTTCGATTGGCTTCAAAAAAATTTCTACAATTGTTCAAGTACTAAAGAGGTCCCCTGAATTTTTTCAGATTTTTCGATCGACCCGTTTTTTTTTAATGATTTTTCAATCTACCAAATAGATCGATACTTTTTAAAAATCTCAAAAAATTCTCAAAAATCTCATTTTCCACTACGAACATCATGCTACCAAGGCCATGATGGTGAAAATTTTCCTTCTATTTTTTTTTCAACGTTTCTAATATAAACATGACTCTAACACGACCAATGATTTCCTCACACCATTTCCGATCGGCTTCAAAATGTTTTCTACAATTTTTCCCAACTCCAAAACGGTTTGCTAAAATAAATTTATAAATTTATTCAATCACTAGAAATATATTCTAATTGCGATGATGAGTGGCGAGAAAGTTCATTTCACCTTTTACATCATTCTAACATGACATGTCTGTTATAGATTTGGAATCGATTGAGATATGTACGAGGATTCGGAATGTTGAACACATTCCCGTTGATAAAAATGTTAGAAACGTTGGAAAAAGAAGGAAAAAATCGCACCATCATGGGACTAGTGACGTAATGTTTGTAGTGAATCCGATAATTTTTGAGAATTTTTGGAGATTTTTAAAAAAGGTGGAAATATTTGGTAGTTCGAAAATTCATAAAAAAATAACGGGTCAATCCAAAAATTGGAGAAAATTCAGCAGACCGTTTTGGAGTTGGGAAAAATTGTAGAAAACATTTTGAAGCCGTGAGGAAATGGTGTGAGGAAATCATTGGTCGTGTTATAGTCATGTTTATATTAGAAACGTTGAAAAAAAATAGAGGGAAAATTTTCACCATCATGGCCTTGGTAGCATGATGTTCGTAGTGGAAAATGAGATTTTTGAGAATTTTTTGAGATTTTTAAAAAGTATCGATCTATTTGGCAGATTGAAAAATCATAAAAAAAAAACGGGTCGATCGAAAAATCTGAAAAAATTCAGGGGACCTCTTTAGTACTTGAACAATTGTAGAAATTTTTTTGAAGCCAATCGAAAATGGTGAGGGAAATTCATTGGTCAAGTTGGCGTGGAATTCCCCATATGTATCAAGGGGTACCTTCTAATTGGCACTCGAATTGTTAAATTGTTAAACTTTTAAAAATAAATTGTCAATGAGCATAACCGCGTATATTATAGAATATTTATTCAAATATATAACATATAATAATATATTGTAATATAATATAATATAATATATATTCAATATCATTTTTATGAATCAACCAAATCGATTTATTGCTAAAGCCTAATCATTTCGTACACGTGACGCAGGCTGGTATATTTTTCTTAGGTCATATCTTATGTTACCGTATAGGTATCTCATAAGTTATCACAGTATTATAAACATAAATAAAATAACATAAATCACATGTTGTACTTTCTGCATTGCGGTAAGTAAAAACTTTGCAAGTTTCTTAGTCAGACTGTGACTCTAAATCAAACATAATATTAGTAATTTTTGTACGTGCAATCCTACGTTTACCTTTTGACAACATTTTCAATTGACTATGAATGGTCATACAAAAATTCCACTCAACATCTTCGCTTTTATCTGCTGATTCGTACCATCCTTTGACGCTTTGCAAAGTGTCAGTCACTATCTGCAGGGTCTCGTCTTTATTTTTAGCTATTTTTGATTTAGCTGCGCCAGCCTTGGATGAACGTGATGCAACTTCTATACCATGTTCTTGATTCAGTTTTCGTTTTGGAGTAAAATTTGTGCATCGAGTCAGAGGAAGGGGAGACTTGTTCTCTTTTTCTGCCATCCTCGATATTTTTTGAATACTTTCTTCAACTTCATACTCATACTCATGTGGCTTTTCTGATGGTGCTTGTTTTTTTGATTCCATTCGGTTTAAATATTCCAGAATAGGTCCATCGTGATCCAATGTTTCGATGTCACCTTCGTATTGGTCTTCATCATCAGATGAGATATGTTTTGATTGGGATTCGTAGCAGCCCGGAATGTTGCCAATTGTGTTTCTGGATCATGATACATTACGTCACATTTGTATCAACATACCGAATGCTTATTTATAATTGAGGGGCCGGAAACAAAAAGGGCGCGTAACTGAAATCGGCCGGCTAAGTTTTGTCCATAGAACCTCAAAATAAATAAATTCAAATTTTCAAATCGATTTTTCCTTAATGAAAGAAAAAAAAAAAAAAGCCAAATAAAGAAAGTTAGGAATGGTATGGAAAATTCCTACTATAACTTTTGTCTCTGAAGTTGATTTCAGTTACGCGCCCTTTTCGTTTCTGGCCCCTGAATTGACTAAAGTACTATATGCTTACCTCCGACCACGCACATGCGGTTCAAGGAATAATAGTGCCTTGTAGTAAGCACTGGGTGGCTTGGTCATCCCTCCTGCTGAACCCGATGGTATTTGCGCCTTCAGATTGCGCCTTTCGCGAGTAAATCGTTCCCGAAGTGATGTCCATTGCTTTTCACAAAATTCACCTAAAAAGTATGATGATATTACAAATAAACACCATGGAATATTTCGGAGCAAAACGAAATAATATGACGTAAAATAATGTACACTTACGTGTCGATCGCACTTGTTTGGCGATGCTCTTCCAAGTGTTCTCTTTTTTTACTTTATCTTTGTAGTCTGCGAAGGTTTTGTCGTATAAATGTGGGTTTTTTTCAACCAAAGATATTAAACTGAGGTTAAATTTCTCCACTGGGTCACTCATTGCGATAAATAACAAACAAACAAACGAAACTATCGAAAACACGCGTTTCAGTGCCTACCGCTGTTTCGCGCTGTTTCGCTAGTCGCTGTCGTGAAAGTTCAATTTTTTGAACTTTTAAAAGTTGAGGTTGCAGCGCGCGCGTTAACGGAAACGGCATCGCATTGTAGACGCTAGTGTATATTTCCCACGAAGTAATAGTAAGGAGACCGGACTCAGCCGAGGCCTCGTTTCAAAATGGGGCAGCGGTTTCTGTATGACAAAGGAGGAGTCCGCTGAAAAGAATACCAAAATTTTCGCGCCGGCGCGTTACGCATTCTAGCGGTGTCTCTTTCTCTCTCACAGAAAGTGCAAGAGAGATAGCTCGGCCGTCATCACAAAATAATAAACAGTGATTTAGTGAGGTTATGGTGTTTTGTTGTTTTGTTGTTATCACGAAGTAATATAAAAGTATTAAAACCGGCAAGGGTATAACGAATATTAAACGAATATTATTATTATTATGATCGAACTATTCATCCAACATAATGACAAACATTAAATATATTTACGGAGGGAGCTCTGAATAACGTATGTTTGTTTTCATCATCCTAACCTCAAAATCGCAACTTCGCGATTTCTTGGCAATCCTGATGAAAAATAATGATCGTTATTTGTACTATTATACTGCAAATTGATCCTGTTTTATACTAGCTTTTTTCTTTATATTTTGTATTCACCAGTTAAAAACGCTCGTTAATGTCGCTACCCTTGCCGGTTCTAATACTTTTATATTACTTCGTGATAACAACAAAACACCATAACCTCACTAAATCACTGTTTATTATTTTGTGATGACGGCCGAGCTATCTCTCTTGCACTTTCTGTGAGAGAGAAAGAGACACCGCTAGAATGCGTAACGCGCCGGCGCGAAAATTTTGGTATTCTTTTCAGCGGACTCCTCCTTTGTCGTACAGTGAACATAGTCAAAATTGTATAACGAAGTCCGGTCTCCTTATTATTACTTCGTGATATTTCCTATGGCCCAACTTTTTACGTTTACGACTACGACCACGGTAGCAATCATTGTATCCGCGCCTTAAAAGTGAACTGTTCGCAAGCGCATTCACAGACCCGCTCAACTGTCTCGCAAACGCCAACTTTGTGTACCGAAATCGAGCATGAAAAACGCGTAAAACATGCCTGCGTTGTATAAAGTACTTTTTTTTTATGAGGAGAAATATGGTCTGCAATTTTGAAAGGTCTGCATCTTTTTTGTTTTACGAGGTTTTACACTGAATTTTGTAAGAATTAGTAGATCGAACCTTGAAGATGTGCCATCTTGTTCCATGTGCGGGGATTTGCGGGTGTTCGAGTGATTGGAAAAAAATTTTGGCATAGTTTTTTTTCAACCGACTAAATATCTGAAGTAAAATCTTGGACACCAACCTATGATTGCGTGAAAAAAAGTATGGGATCATGCAGTTATTGGCAGGTTTCATATGCACGCTTGAATTTCGAGTTCAGATTCGTAATCAGCGACTCAAAAACCCCTGAGCTGCGAGTTTCGTCCTATTCAGGTAGTTTTTTCAATTTCAGTCCACCATAAAGGATTCGCCGTTTTGAATTTTCGAATTTTAAGTTCAGATTCGTAATCAGCAACTGCAAAAACCCAAGAGCTGTGAGTTTTGTCTAATTCGAGTAATTTTTTCCATTTTGGTCCGCTATATTGGATTCGCCATTCTGAATTTTCGAATTTTCAGTTCAGTTTCGTAATTAGCGCCCCAAGAACCTCAGAATACGATATTTCAAGTGAATCGCATGTAAGGCCTTCGAACGGTTAATTATGCGCGCATTTTCAGCCTTTTCACCCACTGTGCGACGTAGCGACCCGTGTAGAAATTTTCCCCGGGCGCTAATGAGGGCCAAGTTAATTTTCCACAATAATGTATAGGCCCAAGTTTGGTCACCAATATTGGGCCTATATCGATTTGTCCCGCTTTTTTGTTGTGGCCCCATATACGGTGTCCACTTTGGGCCCTACTGGCTGTCCAAATTGGCCCCAGTTTGACCACGCATAGGGGGCCGAATCAACATTGGCCCAATACAGGCGACCTTACTTGGGCCTGAATAATATCGAGCCAAATTAACTTGGCCCCTGTTTGCGCCCAACAAAAATTTCTACACGGGATATATATAATATATATGGGCTGTCCAAACTCGGAGCAACATTGGGTATAAAAGGTGGGCCATTATGGGATACCGAATTTGGGCCAATATTGGTTTTAAAATTATCCTGCGAGCCTGGATAAACCCTGACTCGGGCCAACTTTGGCAGAGGTTAGGCAAGCCCAGACAAAATGAGTCCAAATGCCCAGGTAAACAATTTTGGCAAAAATTAGATAAGCCTGGACAAAATGAGTCCGAATGCCTAATTAACCCCTGACTTGGCCCCAGTTTGGGACAAGTTAGGCAAGCGTTGACAAAATGAGTCCGAATGCCTAATTAAC